>CM075859.1:43518062-43863062 GCA_037975125.1 Latrodectus hesperus | reverse complement strand
ACTAGCATAAAATTCTCTTAAATATGTAAAAATATGCCAATGCATATTTTTCGCTTATCATGTAGAAAACTATTCATATTCTAAAGAAAGTGTATTTTATTTGTCAGTCGATGGAAAGAAATTAACAAAGAGCCATTCTTAAAAAGAAGAATGGATTTTATCTATGAAAACTGAGAAAGTCTGTTCTGATCCTCTCAAAATCAATAATTTTCTAAAAATTAATATTAGTGTGTGCTCAAAATTTGAAAAAAAAATGATAAAAAAAAAGTTAAAATTCAAGGAATGACTAAAAATTTCATGCAGTGATCATAGTTAAAATTCTTTTTATTTCTTTAAATATTAGAAAGCAATACTTGATTAAATTAAACTTTTCATTTTATAAAAATTTTAATCTTAAATTTAGAGGTTGTATTTATTGTTATATAAACTGCACGCATTGATTATTTCTTGCATTGAAAATCTTTTCACGCATTTCTCATATAAAATATCAATTATTACGGCAACGTACATGCCCATAAATGCATGAGTAAAATAAAATATTAACTACACATTTAACATTTTAAAAGATTTTATACTTTTAGTTCGAAAATCAAAATTAAGATACAATAGTAATTCCGATTTTGAAAATGGATTGTGTAGCTTATAAATTTCATTTAAACTGATAAATTAATAGTTTCGTATATTTAAAAAGATATCAAATATTTAAAAATATTATACATGCTTTTAGATCGATTAATACATTGAAATTAAATTATTCTCTTTCAAAATTCATACTGTGCTTTTTAATTTCAAAGGTATTTTCACTTAATTAGATTTGATGCTTACAAGTTGTTTCTGTAGTGGCATTCTGCATTTATTCATACAAATCCGAATTACAGAATTTATACCAACATTTAATGTCTCACAGGAATTGATAAAATAATTTAATATCATCATGAAGAATTGAAATACATAATAAATTATAATTGCTTCCTCAAGGAGGTATTTAACTTTTTCTAATTGGCATGAAACATTAATTTTTTTTATTGAAATAATTTTAGTGAGGAAAAAATGTACTTTGAATAAGATTAAACATGAATTTTCTTGCACACTACAGAGTGATTTTCGCGTTTAGATCTGTTTACTCTCAGTGGAATTATGAAAATGGTATATGGCTTACAAAACAAAGCTTAAATAAGGATCTTAGATAAAATACTTTCATTTTTAACACCTATCGAGAATTACAAAGAATGGATTTGTTTGTCTCCAGATTTTCAGATGTACTTTTCTAGCATTTAGAACTTGCTAAAATAAAATATGTTATGGTAAATTATTTAATATTTTGGTATACTAAGAATAAAACTGAAATAGTTAAAACACCACAAAATGTACTTTTAAATTAAAGAATCATAATTCTTTAATATGACATTAAAACTTACAACTAATGTTTGTGAAAAAACATTTTTTAAGAGTGTTTTTCTCTAGAGAGTTTTTATTACAAAACATTCATGGTACGATAACTGGAAATTTAGTCTGAAACTCGATAGCAATCAGAGACAATTAAAGAAATTGTTTGCTGTTTTTGTTACATTTACTGTAATTAAGAGATTGAATTGCCAAGTTATTCTTCAGCTCTATCAAGTATTTTAAAATAAAATTTTTTTACTATTGCACAAGTAACTATTAATAATGGTATATTTTTATATGAGTCTAAAATTTAAATAAGTAGGCAAACTCTAACTTCTTTTAAGCTTTATTACAGATTGTTGTAATAAAGATATCATTAAAAATACTAAGCATAGAAAGAGTGATTATTAATTTCAAATAATTATGAAAGTATGCCAAGGGATCTAATACTTACTACAAATTCTTACCTGTGTTCTGAATTTCCTTTATCAAACCGGGAAGTTTTTTTTCTGATGTCAAAAAATTGTTTGTATGAATGATCTAAAACTCATATATCTTCTTATTACACAGCTATGTAACTATGTAACTGAATTTATATTTTTTTAAATAGAATTGGCTTGTAAAATAATTTAAGTTTCCTTAAATTCTTTCCAATAAGAATATATATATATATATATATATATATATATATATATATATATATATATATATATATATATATATATATATATATATATAATCTCATATCCTATTACCAATTGTATGGATGAAGTGATATCAGTGTTTGAAAGTGAACCTTTTTTAAGTCCCTAAATTGAATGCATAGTTAGTTTTATTTTTATCATTTTATCTGGAAAATAGACGAAGTAATTTAAACGTGGCAAAATAGCGTTTTATTGAATTCAGAAAATTTCTGCTGGTTAGTGATTTGAAATCAAATTCTAATATGAAATACTTTGATATTATCTACCTTTTTTAATCCTGATTCGAGCACATTTTGCTGATAGACTTATCAATTAAAATTTTATACATCTGTACTAGGAAGTATAATTGCTAGGAAAAAATAATTGACATGTCCTCACACGTATTTCTATGCAACCTATTGTAGTTCAGATTTTTAGTGTTTTAAAATATAATATAGTATACTTTTAGAGAATTTATTCCAAGACATTTTAAGTTATTCTTATATGGAATCTTAAAAATGAAATGGGCAATTTAAGAGAGAAATATCAAAATATGTCCAAAATATCTTATTTTATTGGTATGCGTTACGTTTTTATTATAGAAGTTCATAGTGATCAATCATTCTAGAATGATTTGTTATGACATTTATTAACTATATATTTGAAATAATAATATATAAAACTTTAAAAATAAAGTACTCCACATATATAGTCTATTTTTAAAGTTTGATATCATTTTTAACAGCTTCATGGATTTAAAACTCTGTTTCATTGTATCAAATGCATTCGTTGCAGAAATCAATTCGTATATATTTAGGCAAAAAAATCCACAATGAAGTAATACTCAATATAAAATACTGAAATGTCTATGAATGAAATAAACCACTACATGGTCTTTTATTTCAGAGCTACATTTTAGTCAAGACCACTCTAATAGCTAGAACTATTATAATGCAACGTGTCTACTAAATCTTACAAAATCATTATGAAAATGAGGTAACCTTTCTAAACTCATGTGACCACTAATCTAAGTGAATTTTTCAAATACTATCTGTCTATCTATATATATCTATATCTACCTATCTATATCTATCTATCTATCTATCTATCTATCTATCTATCTATCTATCATATACTATATATCATATATATATATATATATATATATATATATATATATATATATATATATATATATATATATATATAACATTTGATAAGTTCTTTAAATATGTAAAAATTGAATTAGAAAATATGCACAGTGATCAGTGACTTTTATTCGGTAGTTATGGTATCCCTGCATTAAATAAGGCATGCATGTTACCTGTTATCAGCTTTATACAGGATAGCGCAGAGACACAATGCCAATTCAATATGATGATTCGTTGCATATTATTGCTGCATCAGAATACTTCCTTGTACTTAGCCTAGAGTTTCAATTTAGAAGCAGAGAAGAAGCAGAAGACCACCTAATAATTGACCCGCCTCCCTGATATGTATTATTCACTTAGAGTAAATTGCTACCGAGACCTTTTAATGTGACCCAGTCAGCTTTAGTGAACTCGACTGATATTCGGTTAAGCCGAGATTTGAACTCACTACCTTGCAATGTGTTACATATGTTTGTTCAAGACAATTTTCCGTCGATGTTATTAGATCGTACCTCTTCCAACACCACTATCTGATCTAAAATATACCGAAGTGGGTTTATTGTATAGAACTTGTGTACTATTTATCCCCTTCAACATGGGCATTACTTGAACATTCTGCCCGTTGGGAAGTTCTAGCAATTGATTTGGACAAGTTGAAAATCTCTGAAATTTCATTGAAATGCTTGATAAGAATAAATTATAAAAATTGTTTCATTACATGGGTTACACATCGTTGGAATAAAACATAAACAAGTTACAACAGTGCATTTCTCAATGAATGAACTAAAAAAAATGATTCTTCATAATTTTTATAAGAGTTTATTGTTGATGCTTGTTTAACGGGGTCCTTGAATTTGAAGACAGGAAATTATTTGGGTTTTCAAAAAGTAGCTATATCAAAAATTTTCAATAATGGAACACTAGGAAGAAGATGTAATTGTGTTTTGAGCGCAGTTTTTCAATAGCGTGACTGCCGGCATCTCCGAAAAATTTTACAGCAGAAAAAATACTTTATTGCGATTCAAATGACAAAAATCATTTATCATGGCAATTTCCAAGAGATTTCAAGTAGAACCATGAGCATAAAATTGCAGAGGATAGAAATTCATAATCGGGTGCTTGTGAGAAAACCACTTATTTGAGCCAGAAATGAAAACTTTTGTTTGCAGTGGGGTCAGGAATGAAGACATTAAGGGTCTGAAGATTGGAAATGGATTATATGGTTGTTTGATCTATATTACTCTTTATTTTTCAGTAATGGAGGAATTCAAACTTAGCAACAACTTTACGAAGCCGTTTAGACCTCTTGCCTAATTTGATTTGTGTTGGGGTTTGGTGACAGTATTATGATACGAGTGATTTTCTGCATGATAAAAAAGGTACCCGAATGTTCCTCGAAGGTAAACATTTATGAGATACTTAGATATATTTACAGATTTTGTGCATACTGCAATTTTGCATTTTTATTCAGATGATATTTAATACTTCATGGATTATAATGGAACCATGAATTCTACCGGAATTGTTCAGTTGATTTCTTGAATATCATTTTGACTTCCAATGCCTTCATTCACCCCATAAACTAGAATTTAATCTCATAGAAGACGGACAGGATGTTTTGGAAAGACAAATCCAACATCACTCTTCTTTTTCATATAATTTTCAAGTTATTAGTAATTGCATAGCGAATGAATGGTATTCTTTGGACATAAGTGCACTTCAATATCATTTAGGCTCGATGGAGAAGCAAATAAGAGCTGTAACACATACAAAAGTTGGTCCAATAAAATTTTGTGTCATCTTAGGTTTCTTATTCCTTAGTCACTGTGTGTATAATAAATGAGATAGCGAGCGAGTAATTGATTTAATGGAAATTTTTCATAATTTTGTTTTTTAAATCCTCTTTGTTTCTGTTAATGATTGCTTCATTTATTGTTAACAAACATATTCTTTTATTTGTTTTAAATTTATAAAAATAAGATACCTAATTTTTATAAAAAAGCCACTGATCAAGAATGCGAAAAATTCTGACTTTTATTGTGAACTAACAACTCTTAATGTTATGACAGAATAATTATTCATTGAAAACATTTTTTTAATATTCTCTAATGCAAAAATTATAATCTTTTATTCACAATATTAGTATATGCAATCTGAAAAGTTTTTTACTTATTTAAAATCCTTTTCAAATGACAAAATCAAATAATAATATGTTTGTTAAATAATATTCCAGGATTAGAAAGCAGTCTGAAACCCCATAAACCTAAAATAAACATGCAAATAGTATCGAAGAATAAACATGTAAAATAACATTCAAGTAAACGAACATAAGTAAAGGAAAATTTATAAAAAAATTGTATTAGTGATTTCACAAACATTGGTGTTTTCATTGCATTATCGTTAATTAAGGATAATGTGAATGATAACTATTAAAAAACAGAAATGTAAGTCTATACTTTAATATTTAAAATTCTGCAATATAAACTGCAATTATTGCGGTTATTTTATCAATTTACATTATTATATTTGAAATTAATAATGAGAATTATATAAATTTCTTGGAGAAATGCAGTTGACATTTTTGAATTTCATATATGTAATACATGCTTGTACAACATTAAATATATTAAACTTTTCCAATCAATTTTATAATTAGAATATATAATTTTTTATTTAATGTTATGTATGTTAGGA
The DNA here is from genome assembly GCA_037975125.1 of Latrodectus hesperus. Taxonomy (NCBI): domain Eukaryota; kingdom Metazoa; phylum Arthropoda; class Arachnida; order Araneae; family Theridiidae; genus Latrodectus; species Latrodectus hesperus. The sequence continues at coordinate 43,857,148 of CM075859.1, read as the reverse complement.
TCTAAATTATTTGATATATAGAAAAGTATTAGGGCTATAAGTGTAAAATCCTTAAATTATCCTAAAATTAATATAAGGAATTTGCATTGATTGTGAAGTAATTGCCATATAATTATTAAAATTTAAAACTGCATAGTGTTTGCAAGACATTCCAATCAGAAATGTTATGAAACATAAGAGACTAATTTCACATAAGTTATGATGTTTTAAATTACAACATTATATATTATTATATTCATTTGGTTGGACCTATATTCATTTGGTTAAAGTAGAAAAACTAATATAGAGGTAACTTACAACTAACTCATACTAAAAGAATTTCAACTTTTCACATAATAAGCAGTCAGATTTGAATCATAAGCATAAAAATGGACTTACAACTAAGTTTCACATATAGTAAAATAAACAGAAGAGTAATTTTTTTCCACTTTGAAAACTTTGGAAAAATGATTTGCTTTCATGCTTATTTATGTCCTTGGAACTCAAAGATTACAATGCTTTTCCTCATAGAATTCTGAATATTCGAATCTGGTAATTATGTCCTCATTATTTACTCAGGTACCATTGCTATTCTCAAGATTTTTCTTCAGACCTTATTGCTGTTTTGCAAGAAAACAACTATTAACTCTCACAAATCTCATGCTTCAATATCGTATTCCACCAGATTTGAAATACAACTTTATATGTTGTACTAGGATAAGAGTTGTCAGGTTCCCCTTTTATAAGGTTTTCATTATCTAAATTGTTTGTCACTTTCATTCTTGCTGAGTTTTGTAACTATATGACAAGTGTGTGGATCACCGTATTTTCTGCAACTTTTATATTTAGCATGTGTCGTGACATGTTATACATTGAGGTGAATTTTAATCAATGTAGACCGTTTATCAATGTGTGAATAATTACTAATATTATATTTTTATTCGTTTCGAAGCCAATTTATTTATAATTACAGATACTGAAGGAAACTTAGCAACAGTAATTTATTAGTTACTTCATTTATGAATTAAATTGTCAAAAATAGTTTCAAAGGATATGATTATAAACGTATTTACTGAAAAGAATTTGTAAATATATACCAAAAAATTATAAAATAATTATAAAAAAACTATAAAAAATTATAAAAAATATTATAAAATAAAATAATTAAAAAATATTTTTAATTATAGTTTTTGAAACCAGTAATTTTATTGATAGATTCATTGTTTGGAATTCCTTTCTTTTCTATAGTTAATTATATGGGAAACATACATATGGGAAACATATTACTCCTTAAAAATTAATCAAATATAAATTTTATAATTTATTTGGAACATGTAATTTGAAATAGTTAATACTATTTCAAATTATTTTAATGAAATATGCATCTTAAATATTAAATATTTGGACTAAAACGTTTTTTTCCTAGTTTTCTATTTTTATAAATATGTAATCTAAAATATTCTGTAGAAACCTCTATTAAGAGATTTGAGTTAAGGTACTAAAATGAGTATAAAACCTGTAAAAATGACATTTTTAGTTTCTTCTCAAATTAATTTCACATGAAAGCATTTGTACATTTCTAAAAATATCAAATAAATATTTCTTTAAAAAATTACTATATTTGATTATGATTTTATTAATTTAAGATACGTTCTAAGTACAAAATTTTTTTTTAAATTTACTAATTCAAATAAATTAAAATGTTTGTGTTTTTCTGCTGAGTTGCTACAGTTGTAACAATATAATTTCTGATGATTTTTTGTGTGTAAAAGTACTTTTAAATTATATTTTAATCAAATGATTCTGCTTCATTTAAAAGCTTCCTCAGTCAATCCACCATCATTACTTTCGTTCCGGAAATTCATTAATCAAAGATTAATTGCTTTGTAAGGAGTTTTCTTATGACACTCATATTACTAACATTGGAAATTTCTCCGTGACTCGATTGTCGAAAGGAACAGTAGGAAATGCATTAATAAAGAGAGTTATTTTTAGCTACATTAACCTTTACCTACTTTACTTTTCACCTGATTCAGCTACAAGTATTTGAGTATTTTTAATCATTTTTAAAAACACATTAGTGTCCTTTGATACAATGATTATAGTCATACGAAGAGTTAAAATCGGAAACAGAAATTCGATTGCTATTACAGATTTTTTTAAGGAATGAAATAAATTATAAAATATATTCGAGTAAGTTATGTTTTAATAATGAATGAATGATATAACTGACTGAAACAAATTAAGGAAATAGATAAAAAGAGATACATACTTCTAATTGATTTTATTCTTTCATATAAAATCACTAGGATTATATTTGATTTATTTTTTTAAATTCTATTCTTTTGAATATAATTATATATCCTTCTGTATGACAATGTATATATATATATATATATATATATATATATATATATATATATTTGCATGTAATACCGTTAGGTACGCTTAGGAATCCATACACAAAATGGCTGAATAGTGCATAAAGGAGTTTTGTATAATTCTTCGAAATTCTGGACCTCCGTGAATGCCAGTGTGCACCTATATCATCAAATTTTTCTTGTTTATTAATAGATTTCTCTTAAGAAAAAATATTTAATTTTGAGTGCTAATTTCACTTTGTACCATTTTGAAAAAGCAGTGAAATGGTAAGTACTCTTGTTTCCAGTTTCGTAATTTTTTGGTTGGCATTTTACTTCAAGAATGTATATTTATAGAGGTTCATGATTCACATCAATCTCTTGTTCCATTATAAATTAATCTGCATGTACAGAATGTGGTCATAAAAGGACAAGCTAAAACAATAATTTCAAAATAAGTTGTATATCATACAGCTAAGGGGACTGGGTTTAAAATAGTCCATGCTGCTTCAATCAGGCGACATAAAATTTTATTGTATAGCAAAAAATATTTACTGACAATAATAAAATTTGAAGTTAAAGGAATTTCAACTAGAGGACTACACGCATGGCGACAGTAATGATTGAGATTATTAGATTGCTTGGTTTCAATGTGTATATTCTTTTCACATAAAAACTGTGTTGATTGCATTTTATTGTAAACATTAACTGGTTTTTAGTGGCTATTTCTTCAACATGAATAACCAGTCACGAGTTTATGTTATTGATGTAGATGATTTTAGCAATGTCTATGCATAGTCATTTTAAGTTTTTAGAACACATTTGTCTCCCTTAAAGAATGCTACTTGCTGTGTTGTTCAAAACTACGCAATCTTTTATTTCACTTGTTCATGCATTCTGTAGGTTATTGTGAGATTTTCAATTTAATATTTCTTAAAAATAAGATGAGAAAACTGCATTTTAGAAATGAAACAAGAATATCAAACTATAACTTTTTCATTTGTATAGATTTTCAGTGTTTGACACAGTAAAGATGCATTTTCATATGAAGTTTATTTTTTCTGATTTTCTTATGAGAATAACTGATATTATATATATATTCCATTAGTTTTAAAACAAAATATGAATAAAAGTATGAAAAACAACATCTAAATTTCAAAACATCAAAAATATTTTTGCAGTTTTATGCTCCACTAAATGACCTAATTATTTGAATCGTGTATTTTAAAACAAATCATTCTTAAGCTTAAATAAAACAAATCATTTTTAAGATAATAATTTTATCAAATGTAAGTATAGAGCTAATCTTAATGATATTTCTTTCCAATTTCAGGTCCTGTTTTTACGATTTTTTATTTAAAATTATATATTTATGAATATAATTCAGAAAATTTTTATTTATGAATATATTACCGGACGAGTAACTTTACATACATTAAATATCGCATGCTTCTCAGTTTACTCTATTTTTTATTTACTGTAAATTTTTTTTCAAAAAAATGCCAAAGATATTGAAATGTCTTCAGAATTCCGTTCAAAATATATCTATCCACGAAAACGAAAAACTGCTTTATTTATAATAACAATATTAATAAAGTTTTCTTTTAAAAATTAATTCGTAAATTACAATTTTAACGATTAAGTTTTATTTAAAGAAGTAAAATCTTATATTTTTTCCAGAAAATATAACTCCAATTGATAACTGAAAGCGAAGAAAAAGGAATTCAAATATGAGAAAATATTTCATGCATGAAATAATTGAAGTGAAAATAAGAGTAATTCAATCTGTCGTAGCATTTATTAAAAAAATTAAAAGAAATAGCATATTTATTTTTAGGTGTACATTGTTTAATGTCTTATTTTACTTTTAGTAAAATGCTTGTAAGGAACTTATTCGTGTTTTCTTTTTGCTTTCGTTCATTTTTTCTCTCATTTATTCTTTGTTTATGCTTCATTTATATTTTAACATTAATTCACTTATTAATCAGCTGCTCATGGTTGAATTAAGTTAATTGTCAGATTTATTTTTAGCTCAAATTATATTTATTGTAATTGAAGATTGTTACTACTTATTTAACTAACGTATCAGCAATTAGAAAAAAATATTATTAAATTATTATTCGCTATTATTGTCTTTTATAATTGTAGAATGCAACTGCAATAATTAAAAGATTATTATTTAATTTTTTGAGCTATTATCGTAGAGTTTTGCTGCATATTTAACTATTTCATGAAAAATTTAATGAAGTTATTATTAGGTTATTATTTAATAGCAATCTAAAATAAAATTATAATCTTCAATATAAAATTAGACACTATGATGTAGAAATTTTGAAAAGTATTGCCTACTGATATTAAATTGTCACTATTTAAGTAACGATAGCTTTATATTTGTTTTATTCTAAAAATAAAATACGTGCTTTTCAAGGTAACTGAATATATGCATGTAATTTTATATTCTTAAGCAGTATGCAATATAATATTTTAGAACTGTAAATAAGTGAAAGAAAATTTAGACGACCTCTATAATGTAAGCAAAAGTAAATTGATGAGCAAAACATGAAACACTATGTAATTTTGGACGTGGATTTCCTTGAAAAGGTCGTAGGATGTTATTTTTTAAAGTTTGGCTCAAATTTCTACGAAACCAAGGAAGATGAAGGGTGTATTTCTAAGCTCTGTATGTTAATTTATCTAGATAGTATCTCAAGAGTTTTACTAGTTTACACTCTTGTGTTAGTAAATACGTCTAAGAATTTATAAAATATCTTCCTAGAAAGCAATTATATAATGGAAACTCAAGAGCCGTATGTTAACATTCAGCTTCTAGTTAAACCAACAAATGATATCAAGCATTTTTTAAATGTTAACAAATTTTAGAATTTACTAACCAGTCTAGAATATTAAAACTTTTAACATTTGCATTAATATTCACACCAATGAGTTGATCAAAAATTTTGCTACATAAATAGTATTCAAAATCAAGGTTATTCTAGATCCTAATAATTCTTTTTCTTTGTTTTCGTTTGAAACTGAAAAGTCATCAATAATCTTTCTTTTGTCTTTTAATTTCTTTCAATATTTTTAATTTGAATGTCGTATATTTATTCCCAAAAAATATTATAATTACTTTTAAAATAAGTTTTAAAGTTGAGGCTCGATACTATTAATCACTTACCTATTTTATTCTAAAGTAAATAGTTATAATAAAGTTTTATTTAATATATCATTGTTCTTATATGATAAACTAAGTTCTTAATTAATTTTCATTATTTTATGAATTCTTTATAAATAACAATTATTCTTTTAAAATCTGATATTAATAATGATATACTTTCATAATATTCTGAGTGTAATATACATGATAAGAACACAATGCTATATACAATGCTATATGCTATACGTCTAAAATAACAGGTATTGAATTCAAAAGTTGAAATGGTAAAGCAAATATTCTACTAATAAAAGCAAACCATTTCAAAAATTGGTACACAAAAATGTATTATATAATTATTGACAAAAATTATAATATATTTTTAACTGAAACGATATATAAGTAATCAACAAATAATACCAGCATATCTATATATGCCAGAAACAAAGAAAAATTTTGTCATTTCCTCTCAAAAAATAGTAAACTTTAAAATGGTAATTAATAGCCTATTATTTTAAGATACTGTAAAATTACATAGTCTTGAAGAAAAAAAGAATCGTTCTCGAACAGACTTCTAGTGTTCATCAGTTTTTGGAAAGAGAATCTAACAATCAAAATGATTGGTCACCTTGCTCTCTGATTACAATGCCACAAAATATGAGTAGAATAATTTGAAAAATGTCTGGCTGCATTCTTTTTGCAAAAACTGTTAAAAGATCCTGCTTGTTGTCGTTCTTCTTGGACAGACAATCATGTGTAACGATAGTATGAGTTAAATAAAGCCTATTTTGTTTGTTTCATACAATATGTTTTGCATTCATTTTAACCTAACTACGTTATCGCTTAAGTACAAAATGCTCGTTACTGCTTAGGTTCAAAATGTTTTCAATTATTTCTGAATTCAAGTCTGTCAGATGATTTTTTGTGGACTTAATTTAAAAAAGTGAATTGTACTTATATTTGGCATATCAATGTTATATTAAAAATACGAATACTCTATAATGCTTGAAAAAAAGTGATGCTTCATTGTTTGAATTAAGAGGCTATGTAAATTATTTTCTTCTCTTATAAAAGAAATAAAAAGAATAGCAACTAATTTTCAAAAAGAGAAATATTAGTAGTTTCTTACTCTATCAACACAAATTCATTTTTCATGCAATTTTTTGAAGAATTCTTTATATCTGAATAATTTGCTTTCGTGCCTGGTCGGTAAAATATTTCTTTAAAATAAAAGATGTAAAAAAGGATTTAAAATATATTGTACATTTTAAACATTTTTCACATTTCATTTTAAACTTGTTTTGTTAAAAATTTTAATTTTAAATACATAAGAAAAAATAAGAAAACTTGTTTCTCAAAAATAAATGTTCATATAATCACAAGGTAAGCAGAAGAGCATTTATTTTTTTATTAATATGATAGCTTTCTCGAAAATATTTTCTTTTTAGTAAAGAAAATAACAACAAGTAAAATAACTAAAATGCATAGTAATTTGAGTTTGAAAAGAAAAATTCTGTGAATATAGCAAAAATAATTTTACATAAGAACTAAACCGAATGGATATTTTGAAAAATAGATACACAATCTTTAATACCCTAAAAAGACATTTACATTTTTCAATAAACTAAGTCACTTTCACAGAAACTATCTAAAAGCGATACTGTTTTTGTTTTATTTTATTTTTGAGAAAATGATACTTTAATATATGACTGAAACGTGTTTGAAACTAAAAAGAGCGTTGTTTTTACACAAATTTACTTTTTCCTGGTATTCTAAATCAATACGAGCGCATATTTTATCTATAATTTGTCATAAAATCAGCATCAGTTACATAAAGACTTCAGTTTTTTTCAAATTGCTTTATATTTTGATATTCAAAGAATAAAATGTATCTCAAATTTTAAAGTAAAAGCTTAGAAGGTTAAAAACGAAACTAAATTTAGGTTATTGAGAACACGTACTCAGGATGCTAATTTATCGGTAAATTTATCCATTAGTAATAAAGCTAAATATATCTATTACAACATGTTTTTTTCAATATATTATGTGTACGATCTATCTTATAATTTACAGTAAGAAGATTTTAATATTAATTTGTGAGTTATCGCTCTCTCAATTATATTTATATGTATAAATGATAATATAAATAAAGTAACACAAGAAACAATTTAAATCAGATATGAATGCTAGAATTAAATTATCTAGTTCAGAAATCATTTATCAAATCTAGAAAATAATTTTCTCCATGCAGGATATAAATTATATTTTGAAATGATAAAAAATCAGTAAGAATGCAAACATTGTTTTTGCTATTTTTGCAAAATCATTGTATTAATTCCAGTATTGTTGAAATGGTGAAAGAATTTATTATTTACAGTTTGATTAATTTATAATTAGCTTTTAAATGTATTCACTTGTATAAATAATAGCTGAAAAATGCGTGATAATATTTAAAGTTTCATAGAAATTTAAACATTCTGATTATTTAATGAGTTTTAACCTATACGTTGTTTTCTTAAATTTTAACAACTCTGTTATAAACCTGCACATATTACTTATTTAAATATTCTACATAAGTCTTACAAAGGATAATTTTATGACGTTTCCATAGTCTCAAATTTGCCTGAATTGCCACGTTTTTGATATTTCTTGCTCTTGAAGGAATATTTTAATAAAATTTGTGTCCTAATTTGTCTTTATTTTCCATGCATATTTTGAGTGATTTATTTTTTCTATTTTAAAATTTAATATTTATTCATAGATTAAACAGAAAAGATATCAGCTGTTATAAAAATAAGGAAGAAAAATATTCTTTGAAATTTTAAAGTATCTCTGTAAACATATCAGGTAAATTATTGGAAATAATGTTGAAGTTGTCCGTGGGTTCACATACTATATAAAACTAAATGCATGGTTAATAAAGTAAATTAACATTTAAAAAAATCCAAGCATTATATCTGTCTAGATTTATGTATTAGCAAACTTTATTTGACTACAAAATTACAAGAAATTTCCATGTTTGAAGCAAGAGAAATATGAAAAAAATACTTTATCTCATTTAAATGACTATATAAATTTGTTAGAGATTCCAGAAACCAATCTAAAGAAAACAAAATTTTACAAAAGTAAACATAGGAATATATAATCTTAATCACGTGATAGAATTATCTGTTCTAAAAACAGTAATGACAATGATTCTGTGAAAATCAGGAGCAAAGTTTTGTTTCATAAAATAGGGTAATAATTAATATTAAATAAGCGAAAATTTACCTTTTAAAGCAATAAAGAACTAGCTTATTCAAAAGACGCAGAGATAAATTCTTGATTCAAATTTAAACTCTTGCTTAAAAATGAGAAATTTTGAGTTAATTACATCAAGTCCTGTTGCCAAAGACAGTTGTTTAATCATACTTTACTGAAAGAAATTTCCGATTTCAATCCAAGCCACGGTTGATTAAGGGAAAATAGATGTTGCATATTTGCTTTCTGCATGCAAAATGGTAAATGTGATTGCTGAGTTTCCTCATTTTTACAACAAGAGATTATAAGACTATGAAAGAAGTTTTCTCCTAGAAAGCAATCGGGACCTAATTTCAAATGCTTTACGAATGCTTCAGTTAATATATTCTATACTTCGGAGGATCAAGGTACAATTAGTATTTTTAAGGACAACAGTGAGATATTGGAATTCCTCATAACGAAACATTGTTAAAATCATGAACTTTATTCTGCGGCTGGTAATGATTAAATAACTTTTGCACTCTCATAGTAGCACAGTTTTTAATATTAGAGAAATTTTTTATTGTGCCTTATTACAATCATATACAATTCAACAAAATATAGCAGAATTTGAAATAGCTTTATCAAGGAAATTATAACTTAAAAATAAATCTGATAACCTGCCTGTACAGAGCTATTGGACGTGAATTAGAATATTTAGATATTTTTTAAATATTTTAAGGCAATATTTTATGAGAATTGTATATTAATTTAATCATTAAATTTTAATAATTAGTTATCTCCTTTATTAGCATTACTTGAAATTAAAATGTTAAAAACAGTTTCTTTGTGCTTTTAAATTCATTTAATGTAAGTACTTTTAATGTGCTTGCATGTTTTTTTATTATCTAAATTCAATTTTTAAATTATGAAATCTTTCTAATTTCAAAGCGCTATAGCTTGGCATAGAAGTTGAGATTTTGTGTGATCAATATAGCTCTATAACCTTCTCTTAATGGCTTTAGATTTCTTATTTTTCATTTTCATGGTTGTATCATACGTGGTCATATCTAACCGTTTCTTTTTAGTTTTTTTTTGTGAGTCTTATGTTCAAAGACTTCCAATGATTAATTTTTATGCCCTTTTTCTGATGATTAATCAAAAGAGAAATAATTTCCTGTATGCAATGTTATTTAAATTTAAGGGTATTTAAATACGATTATGAATACTATAAAATTAATAAAATAATTATGTACAAGAATGCTAATTATGTTTTAGGAATAATATGAATGATAAAATGAACAAGATTTAAAAATTTTACTCTGTAAAAAATGTACTTGTTAAAACTGATTCCAAAGATAAATTACATTGTAATAAATGTATTTCTAAAACGAAAGTTTGTTAAAAACTCAATAGTTCAATACAGTTCAATTTCAAAATTATTCTATATTAATAATCAACATTTCTACTAAAGAAGAAATCTAGTGAAATTTTGCTATTTTTGCACATTATATACAAATAAAAATTTATTAGTTAAAAAATTATTTTAACTTTGTAATAAATCATTTTTATAACATAAGTTAAATACAAGAATTATATTGAAAAATGGTAATTTGATTAATATCCATGTCTGGATGCTTAACCTTTGATTAAAAGTCAATGTAATATAAATTTAATATTGAAACTTATTTTTAAAATTCACTGAAATTATGAATTGGAAAAATTGAAATTATATTCAGATTATATGTAAATAAAAATAAACTGTAAATGAATCATAAAATATATTTTTATTAAATACAGATATTTATTTTGTGATATTTTCCCAATAATTTACATCAAGAAAAAAGCATCTGGGCACATATTATAATAGAATAGCATATACGTTGAAGAGGTTCAATACTGTCCAACTAATAAACAATATTTTCCTTTTATAATAATTACGGATTATTCACTTTAGGTAATTAAAGATTATGGCAAAATCAGGAATTTAGTTTTAATCTGATTTCTACAATTTTAAGAAATTAATACAAAATAAAAAGTTAAATTTCCCATTGATGAAAATAACTTTGAGATACAATGTTTTAAATATTTGAATATTAATTGTCATTAGATCAATTTATGTCTTTAGAACATTAATTATATGTAATATACATGATTTCATGATTTACACAATACAACGAATCTATTATGGTAAACAAAACTAATTATATATATATATATATATATATATATATATATATATAAATATATAATATTTGTAAATTACTAACCATGTAATTGAATTTACAATAATATGTTGTATACTTAAAGCATTGGTAAGCAATGAAACTTGAAAATGATAAAGTTTAAGCGTTTTGTCTGGCAAATCTGCTTAAGAGAAATAACGTGAGTGAAAAAGTAACACATCTTATCATGTTACTAATCATTGCCTGAAGAGAGGAGCTCTAATGTAGAGTAATTTAAGGAAGGACACTCTGCTGAATAATGTCATTCTTTTGATCATTCTTGGAGGTAGTTTGTTGTTTTACACCATAATGCTACTGCGTCGATGGTATTGATCGAGCAAGATTATCTTAATGGAAAGCAATAAAAATATATTTCAGGTTAAGAATTTTCTACCAGCCATTCTCTCTCTCTCTTTCTCTCTCCTTTAATGAAACCATGTTTGACCTTCACTTTTTTGACTATATGTTTTCATTTATTAGTGTTTGACAATTTATTTTATTAGTAGCCTGTGTTCCTCTATTATGTACTTTTATGTTTTTATTATATATATATATATATATATATATATATATATATATATATATATATATATATATATATATATATATATATATTTACTGTTGTTTTGCTTCAAATTATATAATACTGTTGAAATGAATGCCATACAAAATTAGTTTTCACTATAATGTAATAAGATATGGATAACAACTGTTAAAATTTGAAAACATACATACATTTTGAGTCTTTTAGATGATTAGTCTTATAGATTTAAGAATCAATTTCAAGACAATAAATATAATTCGATAAAATGTGAGTAAAATGAAAGCTGTTTTTTATGTAAAAGTTTCACCCTATTAAATTTTTGTCATCATTACTTTCTTTTTATGTATTTGCATTAACTTCCCAAATACGTATACAATACGAACCGATGTCATTTTTACGAGAAGTAAATATACGGTTAGTTAATTTTTTGCCTCTTTTTTACGTAAATTAAAAATGTAGTGTAAAATAATGATTATTCAAAAAAATCAAATAAAAGTAACAAATATCTGATGTATTGAAATTATGCAGATAAACTCAAATATTACATAAGAAAAATATACACATAAATAGATAAGTGTTTTGAATAAACTAATCACTTAATAAATCTATAATTTTACTTTGTCCTCTTGTGGAAAAAATGTTTTTGAAATTAAGATAACAAGCCATAAAGATGAATATTTCTTTATTTTAAATTCAACATGTGTGAATTTCAATAACTTGATACATATTAATATATTTTAATATTTTTGTTAGCTTATTTTCGAGATACATATTTTGATATAAGTAATGCGTGCTAAACATTATTTTCTCATACATTACGTCAACACGGAAGTTATGAAAATATTTTCTTATCAGATCCATTGAATGTCTAGTAATATTAATTAGTAAAAGTGCTTTGAACATGCTTTCAGTTTAATTATGCTCATTATCATAAAATTTTAATTACTGGCTAAAATTATTTACCATTTATGCAATAACCGCACATATATGAATAGAATAAAATAGTCGTAAAAATTATTTTGCATGTTTTTGTATACTTTAAGTAAAGTATAACGCAAATCGCTATTTGTAATAATTTAGAATACACAGAATTTCAGAAAATATATATTGATAAAATAAATTTCCATTATAATTTTTGGCTCCCAAAGTGTGTTTTTTTTGTAATATGTGGAAGGAGACTTTATTCTGCTGTCATATATATGTGCATATTATTCAATTCAATCCAAATTATCTTTTTCAGTTCATAGCTCAACTTACATTATTGGCAATAGGTTAAATTTTTTCACATTTGGTTTCATTGTTTTCCTACAATATACAGAACTAATGAAGAAGCTAGCAATCCAAATATATTATGTGGTATGAGTATCTTTTTTAAAAAACTTTTTCCATGAAGTCAATGTCAATTTTAAATAAAAAAAAATTATTAAAATTTTACAAACAAGCGAGTGAAAATTTAGAGTGATAAATTCAGCAAAATGTAAAGTATAGGTGCTTTCCTATGCAAAAAAGTCGTCATTGTTTAAGATAATTTTGCAAAATTTTCTTTTCTTTAGCCTTAAAAAAGGAAGTCTGACCTGCTACTAAGTGGTGGTGATTAGAGTTAATGAAAATTTTTTCTTGATTATAACTCTCTGAAAATAATAATAACTATAATTATTCAATTGTATTTATAAAGGAACTGTCTAGAATAATGAAATTATCATCTTGACAGGTAAAATTTGTTGTCCGATCCAATGTTCGTGCCGTAGAAGAAATTGGTCTGCCAAACCAGTGTTATAGTTTGCACTAGTGCTCTGTTTGTGCGAGTTGACAAGGGGAGATTAGTGAAGCACGAACTGAGGCCTAGAATGCAGCATAATGATCCCCATGCTTCTCTTTAAGAAGGAAAGAGTCTGAGATTTAGATTTCTAATATAGTCTGTGACACGTAAATTTGCCAAGTTGTAGGGAATTGGAAAAACATTATTCATCGGGAGACAAAAGAGGATCCACATAATCCATATTGGTACACAGTCTAGGTTTCCCGGTCATTGCACTAATGTGCTCACTGTGCACTAATGTGTTTCTGATTTAGTTCTGTCACAAAAAGATTTTCAATTACAGCTCTGCTACAAATGCTTTGTTTATGCAATTTCATTCTGACTGTGTGGGTCAATACTTGTTTCTGTAGATATTTATAAACCTCAGCAGTCAGTTTTGCCACTAGTCAGACTTTTTTTCCTCTGTGTCATTCTTCTGCTGATCACCATCTTCTTTAATGTCCGTCTTTTTCTGAGAGTTTTAATTTTTTCCTTTCACAGTTGTCTTGTAAATGCTGTTTTGCCATGATCACTGTATGATATCCCGTTGGTTTTTGATGCAGTACAGATTGATATCCCAAAAGCTGTACCATTTCGGTTATTGACGTACCGACCAGCTGTAAGCCCAGTTTCTGCCCTCTTTGGAACTATATTTCTTCGATTTATTTTGTTTTAACATCAAACAACAAAACTAACCAAAAATCATGTATATTACTTTCACACAATATTATGATTATAAGCAACAGTATAGTACAAAAAATCTGTTAAAATTAATCTCAGTAAGTTTATTAAAATCATTTATTGAATTTATCGCTGCAAATGCTTAAAATCTTTAAAATTATCTCCTTTAAGGTCAATGAAAAGGCTCCAGAAAGATTCAGCTATCGAATGTATTGCGGCTGTTCTTCTCTGGAAATGCATACAATACTGCGGTGCAAGCAACATTGATCACGTCCTGCATACCAAAATCTTGACTTTGAGGTGTAGAACAGAAAATTTGGGAAGAGCAAAGTTCGAGTTATATGGTGACTGAGATCATTGGGCTTCCTGCTTTAACTAAGTACTCGAGGGCGATAAAGGCACTATGGGCCAAAGACCTATCAAGTGGCAACTTCCAATTGATTGCGATGTATCTCCAGATACATTGAACTCTGTGTTTCACTCTTTTGAGGAGTTCCTCATAAAATCTGGAGTTCACATTGCTTTAGGATTTTACATACTCGTGGTGAACCAGTCTGTGAATGTCATAAAACATGATAAGCATCATTTTGAGCTTTGATTTGCTCATCCTTTTTTGGCTGATAGAATGATTGCGTGTGCAATCCAATTTTGCCTTTTAAATTTTCCAATTCATATTCAAATATATAATCTCGTCACCTATAATGCCGTTTTCCAAACATTTTCTATCACATTTTCACACATGTCAAGGTTTTCTTGGCAAATCAGGCGTGCCATAACTTTTGGTTATCAGTAAGCATTTTTGGTACCATTTTTGCACACACCCTTAGCATGTTGATATTTCTCGCAAAGTTTTTATGAACTTGAGTTTTCAGAATGAATAAGGTATGTCGGCTATTTAACCAATACTAAATCGTCAGGCTGAGTTAAACATTTCCCTCCCTTGCATCGTATTGTTAATTGCCGTTTTGGGTGTTTTCTTAGTTGCTCTCTTTCTATCCGTCCTAGAAGGCCTTGTACACCACCGAAGCATTTGTCGATTTATCAAGGCATGATTTTATAAGCATTCTTGATCATAGAAGCAGTTTACATGGTGTTCATGCCGAGTATTACACAGAACGTATGAAAATCTTTTTCTAACGAGCGCTGTATTTTCACTTCCACATGATAAAAAGAATAATTCTCACTGACAGGTCCATCCTCACTTTGTGTATGTTCCAAGTATACTGAATGACGGCAAAACACTACTTAACTGAATTTCTCTACTACCAATTTTAACCTGTTAGACCGCGCTTCCGTGTACAGTCGCTTCACAATAAATTCACTGACATTACACATTCGGGACAGACCTTGTATCTTTCTGTTAATCATTTTTTCCTGCTCAATTTGCTGCGTACATTTTCTACAAATAATATCTAGTACACAATACTCAGTAGCAGTTTCTAAAGATACCTTTAGAGTCCCGTAGTGGTCTTTGAAGATGATTTTTTACATTATTATTCTTTGAAATAAACTTATAAATGATAACTTAATGAATAATTGTTGGAAAAACTTTCTGTCAGAAAAACATTTACATTT
Organism: Latrodectus hesperus; assembly: GCA_037975125.1. Classification (NCBI taxonomy): domain Eukaryota; kingdom Metazoa; phylum Arthropoda; class Arachnida; order Araneae; family Theridiidae; genus Latrodectus; species Latrodectus hesperus. The sequence goes on along the minus strand of CM075859.1, from coordinate 43,841,613 downwards.
CCTAATTTGAATTAACAACACGATTCAAGTAAATTTCTATCTGATATGCTATTTAATCTCTTTATATTTGTCAAATACTATTCCTTACGAGCAAATTTAAAATTCAAAGATACTATTGTTTTAATTGCAATTAATGAGAATATTCGAGCTGCAAATTTAGCAAATGTACACACTTATTTGAAAAAAAATTATTAATCTGAGAATAATAAATTCTAATAGACTTTATGATTATCATCAAGTATTAATTTCTTAATTACCAAAATAAAAAAAACATTTCTACATTATATTCAATAATCTCTTACTTTGTATTATATATTTCTTGCTTTGTTTTGTGCGAACTCATGCTTTGTGCTATAGAATGCATTCAAAGACAAGTATGAAAACCTGATACTCAACATTTATATATAAATAATTCGTAATAATGTTTAACTATATTACATAGAATTATACGTGTTCTAAATTTGAAAAAGTGTCTTAATTGAAACAATTTTATTTTTCAAAAATAGAGAACAATCCTGAGATATTTTGGTGTACAATTTGTCATCTCTCTCCATGATTTCACACACAACTAATATAACACAATTATAAAGAATTGTCTGTAAAAAGTAAAATAAAATAAAATAAATAAAGCAAAATTGAGGAAATTTGTTAATACTAGCATAAATATTTTACCCTAATTTGATAAAAGTACTTAGCAAGGTAACCGTTATGCTTAAAGTATCATGAATTTTTAATTTTGGAAAAAGACGAGCTCTCACACACTGCCATTGTTTTCCTCAACTGATACTGGAGATCAATTATTCTTTTTTTCCTATAGTGCAATCTCAGTTTTTAATCATCTAAAGGAGCTATAAATTAAAATAATGGGAAATCACCAAATAATTTAAATTTACTGCTTGAACGTGAAGTTTAACAGAGTTAAGCAGATGAATTGTAATCTGAAATTTACTCGCAAATTTATTTTCACTGTGCGTATTTCTAAGTATTTATTTTTATCTTTTCAATTATGCATAACCAACGGGCATTATATTATTAATGATCAGTGATAGCAATATCGATTAAATGGCATATTGAACACTGGAATATTGTGCCTTTCTATGAATTAATTAAACTTTTTTTGCTCACATAATAGAAATACATATTTTCGATATTAAAAATAAATAGTGAATATTGTGTCGAAAAGGGTTTAAGCTATAGGGAATCTAATTTTATTTGAAATAAGAGCTTTAGAAAGACTAAAAGGTTTACCTCAGCAACATTTTAACCCTTACTTGGATTTTTCAAAATTATATAACAATTAAATATATAAGTTATTATATATTTTACAAATTCAAATTTTAAACTTATTTCAATTTTAAGTAAAAGTTTCATAATAGTTAGGATTCATATAAAGTGCTATTTTTCTTTATATAAATATGGACAATTAATATTAAATATATCTAACATACACAAATAGTAATAGCTAAAAAAGACGCAGGGGTTATTATCTTAACACCTCTTTTTATAGAATATCAAATTTATGTATATCATAGTAATCAACTGTTTACTGAAACTATAATTAGTAAAGGAAAAAAAAATAAACCCCTGCAATCAATAATCATTATTTGTATATCCAAAAATAATAAATGTTAAAAATAATTCCTTTTATATTTTCAATTTTATGTGCTTTATCTCTTCCAACGTAACTATTAACAACTTTCACTCTACTCTTTTATGGAATTATTTATCAAGATTAACAAAACCATATATTTGTATTTAAGATTGCTCATTTAAATCATGCTTCAATATAAATAATTATTAAGGTAATTTTCATTTTGAACTTTAATTTAAGAAATAATATGTTAAAAACTTCTCTACCTTACACATTTTAATTAAGTCTTTATTTTATCTTGAATAACTGCATTACAAAGACGCCTATAAGATTTGATATTAAATTTCAAACGTAATTTGGCGTTAATAAACTTAGTTATTATTATTGCGTTCGAAACAATTTCATCAATATTAACTGAATCTCTTCACCATCAAAACTTCTGATTTATATTTCATATTTTTAATATCATGCAGTTTTTTTTATTCAAAATTGAATTTTTAACAATTAATTTGTAGACATTTAGTCAGTTAGACACTTCAAGTATTCGTTTGTTTGTAACTCTGATTTACTTTTCAATTATGCGACCCAATTAAACTTGGAACAACAATCCCAGTATCTGCGGTGAGAATCAAACCCATGAACTGATCTCTGCTAATAACGTTTATAATAAGCCTACTTAGAAAATGAAATATATTTCATTATTTACGTTTTATATCCTGCATTTTTTATATCCTTTTGATAGTTCTGCATATAGTTGCTGCAATACATTAATTTCAGTGTTTCTTTTAGAGTTTTATGTATTCATAGGACAGGATTTATAAAGAAACGCAGTTATATATGCCTTGGTTGTTTATTCTTTATTTTAAGTAACGTATTTATATCTTAAACAGAAACACATGTGCGTATAAGACCATTAATCTAAAAATATCAATTCTAAGCTGGTGTTCAACTCTAAACAAAGACTTAGAAAAAGATATAGAAACTTATAAATTTCACACCGAAGAAATTACGTTTATGTATCGTTTTTAAATATCCCTAGTATAATTTTTTTATCGGTGTTTACTAACAACATTTCAAAATGTTAAATTTCGATATTCTATTTTAAGCCAAATCTGCGAAAAAAATCATGATATTCATAATGAACCTCAAAGTGGCACTATTTCTATATAAAGGTGTAATAACCATTATTGTATTGGTGTAATAACTGTTATTGTATTGACGTAATAATAACTATTTCTGCAATTAATGTAAATAATAAAAAAACTACTTGATTTTTCAAGACATACAGTCACAGAAAAATAGGGATTTTATGGAGATTTTTTTACTTCATAAAATAATTAGGATATATATTATTTTATCGATATTTTAGGATATATATATTATTTTATAAATAATTAATATATACCACACAAGCTAAGCAAATGTGTGCAAATTCGTATATTTCTTTAATAATATATATGCCAGTGCTAATTGATGAATCAAATGTTATGCTCAAATATATTATTAAGAAGCTAAAATATCAATATAATATTAAAAGAGAAAAAATTCAAATTTTAGCATATTAGTGATCCGAGCCATATTTTACAATAAAAACTATTTACAATGTCTTCTCTACCTGAATCACAAGTTTATTGTGATGCCTAAACTTAGTGTTGTATGATAATTACTTTAAAACTAAAGTTAAAAACAAGAAAAATTGTTTTGGACTTGCTTGTTTTTAATGCAAATTTTAAACATTTGATAACTTACTAACTTGACTAACTTGAATATGAACTTTTGATTGTTTTCCTATGTAATTTGTTTACATATATTGCATTTTGTAATTAATATGAAAACATTTTATGAAAATATTTAAGAAAATAACTTCAAACATTATAAACTACATTTTATTTTCATTCTATCTTAGTTACATATTAAATAGAAATTTGTTCTTCATAATTTACAATAATTAAGCATTTGAATCGGCAGATTTCTTAGAATTCAACGGAATGTTTTTAAAGTTTTCTGAATTTTTTTTCTGTGTTCAATAAATTTTTTCTTTACAATTTCAGTTCATTTGAATTGAGTAAGAGGCTTTATATGCATCTAATCACGTGGTCTTTTTTAAAGTTATATTATTTTTCTTGAATTTCTTACATTTTGCAACTACTTTCTCTATTGCAGCTTTTCAATTACAAAACAAAGTTTGCAACGAAAATATTATTCTCTTAATCGAATAAAATTTATTTCAAAAATTTTTCAATGTATATAAATATTTTACGGATTTGATTTTATATGAAAATTGTGCAGAAAATAATTTCAAAAATTAAAAATTTTTTTAGTCGCTCTATAATCATTGATTGCTTTTGCCGCTTACTTCTCTAGGTGAAATACACTCCAAAACATTTAGAAAAAATTTTCTGCTGATTTTATTAAAATATAACTATGAAAGCTACCAAAAGCTGAGTTGCAAATTTATTTTCAGTATTGATATCTGCTTACCATGTAGTTAAATTAGGATTATTTTATACTTAACATTTTATTCATAAAATACTTCTTTCAAAATTATTCAAGAAAATTCGTGAAGCCCTTAATCAATCTATTTCTAAAGGTGTTTAAATTTTCCACTTTCTTACAGAGTCAAATTAGTATTAAAAGTACTTCATTTCCCATAATAGCATCTAACACGAGTTAAATTCATTAAATTCTTATACACATGTAAGACAATATATATTAGAAATAAACTTTTCTGAGATCCAATTATACGAAAGCAAAATTTATTTTACTGTTCATTTGCTGGTTATAAGGAAATAAATTAATTATAAATTGAAAATTTTATCCATTAATGAAAATATAATATCTTATTAAGCATAATATAATTAGTTAGTATTGACATAGATTGAAGAATTTAGCTCACAATTAAATAATTATCCCGGATCCTGAACATTTAAAAATATTTACTTGGGTGTAAGTATTATAAATAGTAGAGGAGTGTGTTCTTACAATAAAGTGAATTTAAGAAAAACTCAGACTTAAATTAAATAACTGCATCAGTAAATATTTGGGTGTGAACTGTTAAAAATATTAGCAAACGCAACAAAACTGAAAATTTTGTTTAAAAATAAGTATTATTTCCTTTCATTATTTTCTATTTCTATTTAAAAATTTACATTTTTTAAGAATTAATTTTCTCAGAAAAACATTTTAAATAATAATAAAATACTTCAAGTAAGAGCTTCGGGAAAATTAATAAAGTCAAAAATATTTTGAAATATTTTTTTTTATTTATGAGAGAATAACAGTGGAACTGTGACTACAAATAACGCTTACGTGTTATAAAATATTTAAAGCAATGTAGCACAGGAAAATGTTTTGTCCAACTCTTGAAAAAATGTAAAAGTTTATTCTTGTGTAATAATTTTAATTTCTTAGAGATACCTTGTGATTTCTGAGTTTCAAATGTGTTTCTCGTAAGAATATAAATTTTTTGGGAAAATAATCAAATAAACTATTTATAGTAATCTGTAATAATATATTATAACCAAAGCAAATGACGATTTTCAAGCATGATATTCTAACTTTCTAAATTTTTGAAATAAACATCGAATTCCATTTTAGTTTCTTGAAAAATTTTCAAAAGTTAATTTCCTGTGCATTGTTATAAAAAATATCTTCGAATACTTCCTAGCACTAAGCTGTAAATACGATATTAAACTTTTAAGGAAATGCAAGCAAGTAGGGCCTAAATTTAACATTAAACATTTTAAAACTATACAAATGCTTCTTTTTTAGTACATTTGCATGCCTTCTTTGATATTCTTAATGAAATACACAGATTTAGAGATAAAATATGCTAACTAAGTACAAAAGAGATTCATAATCATTGTGTTAAGTATTTCCTTTAGTTTTGAAAAATGAGGTAAAAAAGGAGTAGGTAGCACTTTATAAAAATAAAATGTATGAATTGCTTTTACTCTGAGGAAATCTCATTTTGAGAAATCAGGAATTCTTTCAAGAAAGGGAGAATTTGAAATTAACTTCCAATAGATTTCCAAAATTCAATTACCAAAGATTAGGCTCCAGAAATAGAAATTACTATTCTTTGTGATGTGCATTACTGCACAATTTTCAGTTAGAATAAAATTTGAAAAATAAAATCAAACCAAAAATAGCAGTTCTTGTTCTATTGAAAGAAGTATATTCTTTTCACAGTTTCACGGAGAAATTCCAATTCTCTCTTCAAGAGGATGAATATATAGTTTTATATTTCTCTCGTTAATATAAATTGATACAGTTGTAAAACATTAACTTAAAAATGTATGGTTTCGTTACATAATTATTCCTTTTATCTTTAAACGGAGATAAAGAATACATGACCATAATTATATTACAGTTATCTTTAAAATTCTTGGCTTACCTGAAGTTTAACTTTTTTGTAATTCATTTTCTTTTGCTTGAAAGAATGCAATGCTGAAATCAGATTTATAAAGATAAATTCTAATAAATAACGAAAAATAAAGATAAAAATTTAAAGATTTTTTAGAAGAGAATGATGAGCTAGTTTAATAGATGACAGCAAGAAATTGTCTGAATTTCTTTTTTGCCACAAAAACTAGATGCTTTTTTGTTTTGATAGTTGGTTGTTTAAAAAAGTAGATAGTATAAAAGTAAATAATAGGAACCAAAATTACATCCAAAGAATTGTTGTTCCTTAGTGAAGAAAGCCTATCAGTGAAATGAAGTTGAAAAGACGATAATATTAATTTTATGCAATTATGTAAATTGCATAAAATTTATATTGAAATGACTAATTATGCAAACGTGAGGTCGAATGCATGATAAAAGTTGTTGTCAAAATGAAAGTATTTTTTATGCATTGATCGAATTTCTAGCGATACTTTAAAACAAGAGAATATTTAATATGGCATCTCTAAAATGGACTGTTCCATAAAACTACTGCTACTAGGTGAAGAACCAAGGTCCATAACGTTGTTAATTTAGCATTGCTAATAATATGATATACTGTACAGGTTCTATATATGGACCAAGTCATTTTAATCGTAAAAACCAATTAAGATGGCTTGGCCATTTATGTTGAAACCCAGATGATAATCCTACAAAAATCTTAACATTTAAAAAACCTGAATGATCCCGGACTAAAAGAAGACCACCTAGTAAATGGTTGTAGGATACTGAAAGAGATCTAAATACTTAAATTCAAGAAATTGAGGGCAGTCTCTAATGATAAAATGTGCTGGAGGAAGTGTGTGGTTGAGGTAAACAAGGCCAGTAAAGGGCTATTGTACCTGAGTAAAAGAATAAGAATAATACCATGATCTTATTAAAAGATAAGAATGTCTTCCGCATATGTTTGAAGTAAGGAATCAGTACGAAACAATATCTTAATAAGCTAAAACATATTAAAAATCCTTATTCTAACATATCTATTATCCATAATTCTATGAATGAATTAGAAAGAAGTTGGATCAAAACAACTGTTTTCTGATAACGCTTTTCATGAGTGAAACGAGTTTCAAAGTGTCTGATAGCACTAATGAGCATTATTTTCTTCTCTGGAACAAACATGATTTACATGCATGGGTTGCAATGCATTTGGTGTAAAGCTTAAAATTACAGAAAAATGCAACTATGCCACCATTGATTTAATCTTTTCATTTTTCAAAAAATATATGGAAAAACTGAAATACATTTTATTTCATTTTATAACAGTGTTAAATATATAAATTTCTATAGTGAAAAATTAGTATACATATAAATTGTGTATAAGAGATTACAATTGCTTTAAAATTTCCAAATAATGTTTCATAATTTGCTATGATTCAATACTTAAACAGTAACTTAATTCTTGTAAACTATGCCTTATGTCTCATATTACTTTATTATAGCAAGTAGTTTTTAAACAACTTTTTTATAGAAAAACAGAAAAAGAATTGTTTTATAAATAAAGAAATTCCTTCTTTCCCAAAGTGAAGAATTTCTCTTGCTGTCTCTTAAATTTTGAAAAGCACATGGACTTTAGAAAATGTTCAAGACCATAGAATGATATAAATTTCCAAGCAAGATATATGATATATTCAGAATTTAAAAATAAATTTAAGGAGCACATTTAAACTTTATGAACATCAAATACATTAAAAAATCAATCTTCAATCTAATTTCATTTGATCTTATAAACCATAGATTGTAGAATTATTTAGCAAATCTTAAATATCGCATCTTACAAAATGTAAAATTATATAACTATAAATTAAATACTTTTTCTTTATTTGTTTATTATTATGCACCTATGAATAACAAAATATAATTATATTAATCATATTTGTACTAGGAATACCATATGACATATTTTATGAAAAAAATAAAAAGTTAGAAATTTCATATTACGAACCAGTTATTTATTAATTAAGTCAAAACCTTTCAAATAGGAGATGTTATTAATGAAATTAAATGCACAAAATTTTCAAAATATTATTGAGACAGCATAATGGACTATCCATGCCAAAGGCCGTTGAAAAAATCCTTTCAGCATCCCCTAGTAAATTGCCGTCTTTGATGCCTTTTTATAGATAGTGGGTCTTATTTACGAATCATAAGGGAGGAAACCCGGAAAACACACAAGCACCCACCTTACAGATGTGCATGCTGAAGACAGACATATATATATATATATATATATATATATATATATATATATATATATATATATATATATATATATATATATATATATATATATATATATATATATATCCTGTTACCTAACAGTGGCAAGGATCTAACATGGGACCTTATATTCAGAAAAGAAATGTCCAACCACTAGGTAAAGGTGATATATATATATATATATATATATATATATATATATATATATATATATATATATATATATATATATATATATATATATATATATATATATATATATATATATATATATATATATATATATATATATATATATATATATATATATATAAATATCATTGCAACAAATTAATCAAGCATTAAGTCGTATTTTTTACCAATAAAAAGTCAAATTACATTTTTATTGGTAAAAAATAGCAGTAGTTTCTCTTGAAAAGTTTTCCACGAAATCAAGCTCAAATCGAATGCAAAAAGAACTATAATATAATATGTATAGTTCATCATTGATAAAAAATTTTAAACAGATAAAAGAAATGTAGAATTTTTCACTTTTTGAAATTATTTATATACACATGTATATATAATTTAATTTTTTTAAAATCTTTATTAACTATATTCAATGTTTTTAAAAAGAATACAATAATGACGAAAATTTTAAAATCTATATATCTTTAAATGAACACTCCCAAATTAAATCCAACTTATTTTTTAAACATGGCACACATAAATATTTACATCTCACTGTATTGATTGATATTCAAATTCAAACGCAACTAGTTTAATATTAGATTAATAAAATTTAAAGGATATATATTTACATAATGCAGCATATTGTTAATTAAGAAATTATTTTACGGAAATCATGAAGCAATAATCCTGGTGCATTTGCTAATTAAAACTACGTTACAAACTAGCCAAATGTTATTTACTAATTTATGTAGTAGGCATACACATGCCTTAAATTCATAAGTTACCCTAAGATCATCGGTAAAAAGAAATCTCTGTGTCTATATGTTCTTCTTATATAAAACAGATTCATTTATGTCAGAACAGTGGTTAACATTTATCTTTTGCAGTAGCTAAAATAAACTGCTCTAATATGTTATTGGTGGTTTTAAAATTGTATGAATAACAATATAATTTTGCTTCTTGTAATAACTGAAACTTGTCCATTATTTCTTATAAATAATTCTGATAATTGTTACCTTGTCTTAGAGTTTTATTAAAGCATTAAGAAAGTTTATCCTATAATGAACCTTAATCAAATAAAACCGGAAGTAGGTACAGCCCATAAAATATGTCGTCATTGTATTTTAAGTGAGTGGGTCAAAAAAACTACGATCATATACTAGGTATTTCGAACAAGTGAACAAATACTCTTCAAGGAAATTGTGCAATTCTATAGAAATAATTTTCATGCAACAATGTGTGATCTAAAAGGAAATGTTAACTAACAAATGTATTTCCAACGGTCTATTCATAAGCATTAAAGCGCTATTCTTGCAGATATTTACACAGATAAGTTAATCACCGAGCATGTAACTATAACCTGAAGAAGTCTTGGAAAATATATAAAATAAAAAGAATCAAAAAGCAGAAATATGCTTTTCAATGAATATAAATCATTTAGTCTCTAGATATATACCTAAAGATTTGATAATATTTATTAAAGCTCTCTAGACATATTTATATTTCTTACAAATAAACATAAATTACCACTTTTCTATTATTTTCTTTTCAATAAACCATCAAGGAATTCATTGTTTTTGCTATCTCATCTTTACGAGTTACACAATACAAAATATATTTGAAGTAAATATGAAATAGAAATTTGTTTTATAATAAGGTCTAATTTTAGAATTCTTTCCATTCATAGAATACAACCTATTAAGACATCATCAGTTACCCGTTTTCACTAATTGATATTGGCAAACTAATACAATCAGATTAATACCATTCGCTTCTTACAAATAGAGATATCCTTCAACATTAAAGCATTTTGCCGTTTCATTTAATTGTGATTGACTTTTTACTTAAAATACTTTAATACAACCGTGGGGAATTTAGAAAGTATTAATTCTAATACGTTAATTATAAGTGTGTAGGATAAAACTAATTATTAAATTTATATGTGAACCTCCCTATACATGCACATTGAATGTAAAATGATATCTTACAGATATTTATACAGTAAAAAAAGTATCAGAAATTTGCTTCACATATGTCTGAAATATATATACATCAAAATACATGCACACAGTTAATATTTACAGTATAAATTAGAGACTTTAACTTATATTATGGTATTTTATTCTCCGGTATATTATTCAGCGACTGATAAATATATTTAATAAGATAAAAGATCTGAATTATGAATACGTTTTGAAAATATTTTAAATGGAATTTTTAAAATAGTTTTCTGTATCACTTTGCTTTTAGGACAATTTTTGTAGGCAATTTATTCATTTCTGTGCAAATTATACAGGAAAATTGCTACTCTTGTGTCTGCCATATTTTCTGTAAATAAATTTAAAAAAAGAAGAAAATTTCATATGTTCTCAAATATTCAGATTAGATATTTCAAGGCTTAGAATATATCAGTTACAAGCTCTGAGTGTAAGCCGATCTGCAGTTTTTTTTCCATTTTAGATTCTACATTCTTCAATTTTAATATCCTCTAAGTATGTATCTTGTGTATCGTTTTTTTCTATTAGATATGTATGGATATGCACAAAAATAAAAACAAATCAGCAAACATATGATGCATTCCTCTGGTCATTGTACTTTTAGCGAAAAGAAATATAATGCCGAAATGTTATAAAACCTTCTTTCTTTGAAAAATAAAATTTATATGAAAAAATTTGTATCTTTATATTCAAAATAAACGTGAATATTTTGTAACAAAAATTTAGCAGACATATACTGTTTCTTATCTATTGTAATCAAACTTCTAAAATTTGTTTTAAAAGTTTACAATGTGGAACACAATTATAATTGCACAAAATAAATTATGAGTTACCATTTTTATTTATAAAAATTTGAGCCCCAATTAGGCATTAACGTCGTTTTCATTTATCATTTTCTGTATATAACATGATACATTAATATATCTCACAAATTGTGATTTCTTTAAATTAATCACTAATTTCTGTATGCTCTTATTGAATGTGAATATTTTAATTCCTTTGTGATTTATGCACACATGGTGATAAAACCATGCAAAGTTAGTGTAAGAAACTTAATGTCATTGTTTCATAAAAGGATGTTTTAAAGTAATAACCAACTCAGTAATATTAGCTATATTTTTTTAATTTTTTAATATTTTATAAAAATTTTATAAAAATTTTTTAATATTTTTTTTATAAAAGTGTCAATGTAATCCAAATGTGTTCTTTTCAAAATCTTTCTTTAAAAAGCAAAATAATTAGCATATAACCACTTAAAATTGTCTTTCATGCGCTTTTTTGACAGACATCAGTTAAAAATTATATGCTGCGTAATACGTGTTTGGATCAGATTGTTAAGAGTTAGATAATCCTAATACCACAGCATTTAGCTATTAAAATAATTGTTATTAAATGGGAAACCTAGAAATTATTGTGAGTAAAATTGCTTTATTCGAAATTAATATATCTAATATCAATTTTAAACAAGAACAATTTTATTATTTAACCAGAAATAATGTAATTTCAACAAAAAAATTAATGAATTAACTAAACAATATATAGCTCGATTAAAGAAATTAAATCCAGAAGTAAGAGATCAGTAAAACGAAAAACTTGGAGTTATAGATCAGTCTCTTTTAAAATATTTGTTAAATGCTCGTGCGAAAATATTTTATGAATAATGACAGATTTTATCCTGAAACTGAGTTAAGGCATAAATAATGTATATTTTAACTTGAATGGAAGTTTTAATGATTAATATTATGACTATAAATAGCATGCCACATCGTTTGAGTGTCCATAGTAAAATACGTTTAAATAATTAAAGAATGAAACTAAATTATTTAACCAAAACTTTAAGTTTTTTGTTAGAAATTTTTAAGAAAATATAATACATATGTATGAAATTTATGATTTAATAAATTTATATTTTAATATTTTAAGAGGTTTACTAAGATAAAAACTTATTTTAAGAAATATAATTCATATCAATATTATTCACATAATTATGAATAAAAACATGCGTAAATAAAATAATTAACAAAGTTAAAAGTCATGAAAAATAATATTAATTTCAAAATAATTTATCGTAATTAAAAAATATTATAAATTTTAAAGTTAGCAAATGTCATATATTATATTTAATTTTATTGAGTTAATCATTTTTTCTTGCTGTTCTCTTCTTAAAACTTTCCAACATCAAAACTGACTCTTTAGACTTTCTAAAAAGCGCACTTTTATTTCAGATATTTTTAAAGTTTGTGGATATATTAACATATTTTTTCTGCCTTCTCATTCTAATACATTTTTATTTTTTGTAATATCAAATATTCTTGTGACATTGCGCATATATATTACAAAATTTTACTTCTTAGAATACGCAATTATTTTTTATTTAAAAACCATAAAAGTTTTAGGAATAAAAGCAACATATGTCATATACTTAGAGTTATGTTGTTTAAAATTAAATTATATCTCAGACTATTGGACATATATATTTAATATTATTCTAGAAAAGTTTCTTACTTTTTTTATTCTTATTAATTTCCTAGGAATAGGAATGCAAATAAAATGGAGTAAAACACTTCATAGAAATTTCCTTAAAATAATTATAAGTATTTGTGTTAATTTGTTTGATTATGTCCTCGTATTTACTTTAAAAAAATTAATAAGTAAGCAAATTCCCAGGTAATTCATGTGAATATTAAATTTTTATTCTCTCAGAAAATGTATGAAGGACGTTTGCCGCTATCAGAGTAGTATGTGTATGTGTGTGTGTGATGAGATCATTTATATTTCGTAAATTATGTTACTTAAGAACTTTAACAAATAACACTTAAATTAATTCAGTGAAGATAATCAAACAAGTAGGTTTAATTTCAAAATTAATTTTCTGAAAACAATTACTTCTATCCTCAGATGCCCTTATAATTTTCAACTTTTTTAAGTATAAGATAATATGGTAAACTTTTAAGACAAAACCTTAGTCAATTTAAAAAATTAAAGCTATATTATGCTACATTTACTTGCATGGTTAAAATAAATTTAATTACAAAATTTGGATGTAAAGAAATTCTTCTATAACAAACAAATACTTTTTTAAAGAAAATATCATTTGAATAATTAATTATTGTATCTTTTATGAATATCTTCTTTTTGAAATTTATTAAAAATAAACTGAAATATTTAACAACATTATTGTTTATATATTTGTGTTAGTTAATAAAAATGAGATATAAATATGTTTGGTAAATAAATTATTCATCTAATTAGCATTCTGTATTTTTATTATATTTATGTTGACAATCATTAAATAATGACGCTTGGAAGATTTTTGATATTAATAGGTAAATATGAAAATCAATATTTTTATCTGTATGTAATATGAATGTATTTAATTACTCATACTTTTTAATATAAATCTACTTAAATAGTAGTTTTATAAATGTAAATAATAATTAATCCTACAGAATATCTCTAATAGACTAATTTATAGAAAAACGTATTAAGCTAGAGTTTCAGTTATCATTTTCTTTAAAATATTCAGCAAATGTCACAAATTGAAGAATTAAATCTTACGTGACTTTTTGAATGAATGACGATATTCAAAAGTTCAATTTGGCAAAAATAAATTAAATCAGAATCATTTCAAATTTTGAATATTAAAATTTGGAAACAATTCATGTACACCTTATAATTAAACATTTATCATTAATTATTGCTAGAACTAAATATATTAACTTTGAATAATATATACATATATACATTATACATATGTGTGTTCTTTAGAAACCACTACACAAGCAAATAGTGTCTCTTACTGACATCCAGAAGAAAAATATCAGGATTTAGAATGCATTTTCTGTTAACCTTTAGGAAAAAACAAATTTTAATATAGAAAGTGTTCTCAATACCATATCCTATTTTACAGTTTATTAAAGCATAAATATATTTTACAAATAAATTTGGAAAAAATATGGATTTTTGGAGAGTATGATCAACATAGAAGATTGAGAAATTAAGCAAGAATATATAAATATGGTGAGAAGACTAATGTACAAGTTATTGACAGGAATAATAAATTTAAATTTGATAATTTAAGTCACAAATTTATGCACATTTTTAAATAACCATTAACACTTATTTATTAAAATAAAAATGAAGAGAGGAACAATTATAAAAAAATGAAAATTTTTTAAACTTTTGCTATGTGTTTTAATTAACAAAAGTAATATTTTATTCAACTTAAGAATTTTCAAAAAGTAATCATTAAAAAAGTGTAAGTGCAAAAAATGTTTTCAAATATTTAAATATACAAAAATATTATATTAAAGTAAATAACGTTAAATTACTAGTACCAATAACTTTTAAATGCTCACATAAGAGTTATTGTGAATGAACTTATGTTTTACTTTCAGATATATAAAATATAACTAATTTTTATTGATAATCTTTCATCCAAAATTTAATAAAATGTACAAGATTTATATAACACACTAATAGTTTGAATGTGTGCATTGAAAGCACATGGAATTCTAGAGAAACAAAAATATGAATGTCAACAAAACTAGAAGTTAACAAAAGTGTTTTAAAATGGATTGAAAAATAATTTAATCACACGTTGAACATATAGCTTTATTTAAATTTCACTTTGAATATAATTAAAATTTGTTGATGTTTCATGAATATAATAATTCGAATAAACAAAAAATTAAATTAATTTGCTTGAAAATTAAATCAAATCTATAGTATTTTTATTTATAACAAATAAATGTGAAGAAGATGCAAATCATGCTGACCTTGGTTAGTATGGAATATTATAAATGAAATATATGATTAAGGACAAATAATAAAATTAACTATATTCCAAAAATGTACCTAGTGTAATGATATTTTATTTTGGTAAATATAAAAGTAAAAATACCTGTTGTTTAATAATTGCGATATTAATGTTTTATGTGATTGTTAAATATGTGTCTCTAATATCTTAATATACCTTTTATAAAGACTTCACAAACATTGTTGTATATAGTTCTAATCTATTATCAAAATTTCTACAATGTAACTCTTAATCAATCCATTTAGCAATTTCAATTTTCTGAAGTACATATTTTCCACACACAAGATGTTACGTGAAATACTTCATACGCACACACACAATTATAGTAACTAAGAAATTTTTCACAATTTGCCTGTTTTTACTCGAAACTATTTATTACATATTTAAACTTTTAAACATTTTAATAAGTTCTTATTTTGAAATAAAAATATGAAAGAATATTTCTACTCATTTGAAAATTACTTTTAACCAGAGCAATTAGATTCTCTTGAATTAAGTGGCACTGGTGATATCATATCATTAACAACACAGCAGAAAACTTGGAAGAGTATAACTTCTCATAGAGTAATTACAGCAAAACTTGTTTTACTGTTTTTAAGCAGTGTAGTTTATCTTCTCTTTAATTACTTCCGTGTTTTTAAAATAATAACTAGTTGTTTTAAATAAAATTAGAAATACAATTTCCTCATATTTTGAAGACTATGGTGCTTATTATCATAGTTTTATAAATAAATAAAGAGGTAAGAGAAACGTGCAGCTGATTATCTTAAAAATGCTATTATAAATTACATGATTATAGTGGTTAAAGATCCATGCATATATAAATATATAAATTCACGGAGTTTATTAGTGCTATTTTTAAATGTCTGATTTTAAGTAAATGAAATTATGTTTAACCTAACAAGCTGCATGAAGTTGAGGAATATAGTAAAGTACGTTAATTAAGATTTGTTTCTACGTTTATTGTATAACGTTGAAACACATTATTGAAAATAAACTTATAAAATATAATTGAAAAAAGTTTATTTCGTTTAAGATTTTATGTTTTATTCAGCTAAAAAAGTTAATTTATGCAATGCAATGAAAAAATAAATGTTAATTTAAAATAACTCCTGCTTAGTACTAATCAAAATATAAAAATGAGAATTATAAATGAATAACATTTTAAAAATTATTTTTTAGGTGTTTCTGTTAATTTCGATTTTTTGGAGTTAAAAGGGGAAAGGAGCTTATATTAATGCTTAATTGATAGTTTATAAGCCAAAATAATGTAACTTCATTTTCCCTTTTAATTTATATCATGGAACTCAATAAGTCATATGTTGCGACACAAAGGGTTTGTGCAGTATATTACGGCAAATTTAGACGAGTCTTACTTCTAGATACTCAAAATATTAAAAAATAATTACTTAAGATAAATAACTGAGAGAATTATGAGAATGTATAAATGTACAAAAAATCCTTCAAAATAGTTTTTATAAATACTTCATAATTTGCATAAATTTGGATTTCTGCATATCTCCCTCAGAGTAATTTGCCACTTAAGGAATCTTTTAAGAGTTAAGCTTGTTTCATTTTACTGCATAACCACTTATTTTCTCTGCATTACTATTAATCAGATTTCCTTACCTTAAGCAAGCAAATATTAGATCTACCGGAAAGTTCTGTCCATTGATCGATGAGGATGCTCTTAAAACCTTTTCAGAACAAGATTTTTTCTGACAACATCGGAGATCGCAGAAAGCTCAGTTAAGCTTAGAAAACTACTTCGGACCATATTCGGAGGATAGGATTGATGTGAAAATATTTAAAATTGGTGCAACTGGAATAAAGTCAAAAGAATTTTGATGATCGAGTTATCGTATGCATATTTCTACTCGTTCGGAACAAAATCAAGCTCTTCTTGTAGAAGATGATAACTGAAGATGAAAAGTCGATTACCGATGAAAATATAAGAAGGAAAAAGGTACATTGTGCAGAAAACCTAGTCCCTCTAACTCTAAATATTGAGGAATAGGACACCATAAAAATTAAAAATTGAACGAAAAGCTCAATTTGGAAAAGTATTGTAAGCAACAGGATAATTTAAAGGAAACAGTCCAAGAAAAGAGTCCCAACATTATTCCAAGAAAAAGGCCAAGTAAAGAGTTCGTCAAAAAGATGCAGGACTGTACTGAGAAATTCTGTCTCATACATCATATTCTCCAGACTTATTGCCATCCAATTATCACTTGTTTTTGTTCTTACAGAATTTTTTGAATGACACAAAATTCAAAAATGAAAAAATGTCAAACAAGCACTGTTTCAATTTTTGGTCATGAAAAGATGAAACATTTTTAAAAAATGGGGTTTAAAAATTGCTCTCACAATAACAAGAGGTTATTAATAATAATGTGGCAATTATATTACTTAATAACGTATTAAAAATAAAAAAATAGTATTTTATTTTACTCCAAAAATGGATAGAACTTTGCCTCATTTGTTACCTGCTGTACGAAAGAGTCACCAAAGAAATAAAATCCCAGGCATGCTCAAGGGGTGACATAGCCGGGGAATAAGCAGACTTTAGAAGAAATAAAATATGCTGTGCACTGAAGAAAGCTTGCGGAATCTGCGAACCATGAATACGGGCTTTATCCTGCTAAAATACAGAGCTGGGAATATGTTGAAGAAGGGGTAGGTTTTTTGGCTCCATAATTTCCCTTATGTAACAGTCACTGATAAGGTTTTCACTAAATTATTCCCGTTAGCTCCATGCGGCATTATGTCAGTAGCTTAAGCGGTATGATGCTGGATAATATACTGAGGAAGCAGACATTCTCCACTGTAATATCTGACACGTACTCTTCCATGACAGTACACTAAATTGTACAGATTTTCATCGAAGAAAGCAACTTGTTACCACTGACTAATCAATGCAGCGAATTGCAGAGCCCATTAAAGTCGGAGGCTGTTAAAGAAAAAGCCTAGAACTAGACAAGAAAATACCTGCAAGTGGGCTCCAAAGTTGTGCTAACACGCGAGAGGACGCTGCACAGTTCATCAAAGTCACGCTGATAAGGCGTATTCGTTCCATGCGTTATGTTATTGTGTGCACTATAGCCAGATTTTTGCCTTACTTAATCATCTTCTATTCATTTATTTCAAACACGCATCATTGTCATGGCATTACACTACATGCGGAATGTGATTTTTCGATACGAAAATGCCTTCTCTTGCATACAGACAATACAGTTTCGTACGAAATTCATAAGTTGATGGTATTCGCCATCTGCTTTTGCTGTGCTATTTTGACCACTAATTAATTGTTTACGACACAGATAGAGGACAATAAACAGGTTTCAGAGCATTTTTATAGTCCTTTACATACGTAGAACAAGCAGCTAATACGAAGTTATTTCTCGTTCAATGCCTGTGCCTTTATATTTTCTATAGCATTGGTTTGATTTACGTTATTCCTTCATGGTGTTTCCCATTTTACAAAGATGAGTGTATAACTCACATCAATTGCTTTAATAATTTAAAACCATTCATTTTGTAACGTGTATTATTAAATTAATCATACTTCATGTAGTCTTATAATTTTAAAACAAGGGAAATAAACTATGTTTTATTTATGTATTAGTCACATTGTATTAATCTTACAACAAATCATTCTAATTAGATGACACTCAATATAAGAATTAAAATTGATAACTGAAAATGAAATGATGCTGATTTTTCAATAATTTAGCAAACTTTTTTTTATACAAAATTAAATCTGAATTACAAAAAGTATATTATCTGTAATTGAAGGTTTCAATCTATAAACAAAAAATAAGTAATTAAAAAAACTGCAAATCAAATCTTACAATAGGATTTTCCTTTTTTTATCAATTTTTACTATACATTGAATTTAAGATATTATCTATCATTTTGAGCATTTCCTGGAAAAGCTGAAACCACTGAACAATTATTTTATTCAAAATATCTTGACAAATTATCCTTTAAGCAAAGTTTTTAATTGATAATTTGTTACCAGGTGTAAAAAAGGTTGTAATATGTAAAAATAGAGCTTAAAATTTAGTTTCCTTAGTGTTAGAAACTAGCAGCTTTCAAGAAAGCAATTTATGAGTCATATTCTATGTGGAATAGTTAGAGAAAATAGAATTCTCAAAGGAAGACTTTGAATTCGATTCTATAAAATAAAATTTTTCTGTATGCTATTTTAGATTTGAAATATTTTTCGAATTTGATGTTACATGAATTTAGAAATTTTCTGAGTACGCAAATTTTTCTGTCATTACTTTTTGCATTAAGTGATACAAATTTAAAAACTAAATTTCATATGAAAATCTTTGTACACATTATATATTTTAATATGGTAATTTTTCGCTGCATTTAATAATTTAAAACTAAAATTCTAGACGAGAATGAACATTTCTCTTGGGTTTGCTTCTATTTGCATTTCTTCTCTCTTTGAACTTCTTAAATATTTTTTTAAAGGAGTATTTATTTCAAAATAAACTTTCATTGAACATTTTTTCTGAATTTAATATACTGTTTTGATAAATGCATATTCTTAAGGGAAGAAGTGTTCAGACGTATACAGAATAATAATTGTAAATTAACCATTTAAGGAATATTCTGGATCAAATGTTTTCATATTCATTAAAATTTTAAAGTTAGAGATTTATTTTCCACAAAAATTTCAAATAATAGGTAGATTTGTTTGCGGGATTGTAAGGAAAAATATGCCAGAAAGTCATTCTCTCTTTCAAAAAATTTTTCAGTCTTCTCTCTTGTACCTATTACACTAACTTGTTAAATTTATAATAAATAGTGATTTAAATCGTATCATTATTACTCAACTGTAACTTATAGAATATTGAAACTAATGTTATATGCACATATTGGTATACTTTAGCTTTTAATTCTATCTACACTACTGGACATTAAAATTGCTTCACCAAGAAGGAATGCAAATAACAGAACGATATTGATTGGACACATACATTATAGTGGAAAGAACAAGTGATTAGATTTACAGGAAATTAGGATGTATAGATCTTGAGAAATCAGTACCTAGAGCAGCCACCTCTGGCTGCAATAACAGCATTTATCCGCCTAGGCATGGAGTCAAACAGAGATTGTATGGCATGTACGGGGATCTCAGTCCATGCAGCTTCAACACTATGCCACAGTTCATCGACAGTAGTGGATGGTGAGTGATGGCGTGCCAATCGCTCGGCAACCATTGACCACACGTTCTCAATTGGTGACAGATCAGGAGAACGTGCTGGGTAGGGTAACAGTCGAACCTGTTCTGTATCAAGGAAGATGACATTGACATTGACACCAGCGAACTCCCCTGTACCTAACTCCAAGGAGCTTTACCAGTTTAATGGGAGCTGCTGGAACTTTTATTTAAAGATATATTAAAAAATGACATATAAAATTATTTTTTACAACAGTTGAACATGTGTGATTATCTTACAACATATCTTAAAATATGCAATCAATTTCCGGTTAAATGTAAAGATGAAAACAATATGACAATATAATGGGTCTATGGTGAATTAAATACAATTGACATTATAATTGTAATTTTGCAAAGTTCTTGATTATAATTATATAAATGTTAAAAATCAAATTCAAAAAGTTTTTGATATTTTCAAAGACAAAGCTTTACTTTGGTCAAAGCATGTTTTTAACTAAGTTGTAGAAGAGTTCCCAATCCAACAAACTAAGTTTTCATTGTTTATTAGGAATTCAACTGTTTTATTTAATTTTGCTCTCGCTGCACGATTTTTCAGAATTCTCTTCTTCCAGAGGATCTTCCAATTTTCGCTGGGTATGGCAAAATGCCAGGATAATGTTAAGGGGCAGGTTGTCAAGAAGTGGAAAGGATTGCCTTCTTTTCCACAAGTGCAATCTTTGGAATCAGAAATATGGAACCTGTGGAAGTAAGATGGAAATGGTCCGTGGCCCGTAAAGAAAAGTACCTCATTCCTTGTCCAATTAAGGGTTTTCCTGCTAACTTTCGGTATCATCTCGTGAACATTTCTTCCAGTTATTCCATTATCCCAATCTTCCTGCCAGCGATCCATTATCCAGTTATCAAGTAAAGATTTGGTATGACAACGTGGTAGTGGTAGGACCTGAGAAGAATTACTTGATAGGGCAGCCGCTTTTGCAAGTCTGTCTGCTGCCTCATTTCCTTCTGTACCTTGATGGGCCTTTACCCAACCAATCCTGATGTTATCTGAAGTTGTTAGGAGATCTTGCATTTCGCGTACCATAGGACATTTGTTAAGAGGATTAGATAAAGATTTAAGGCATGCTTGACTATCTGACCAGATGTTTGTTGGAAGAGGTTGTGAAGCAGCTACTTGAATGGCTTTACGCAGAGCATATACTTCAGCTTGATATACTGTGTTCTCGGGTTGTAGCCCAGTACTCCAAGTACTTTGTAATCCGAGTTCAGAATATATTATCATTCCGGATCCAACTTTTTCTTCTATTTTTGAGCCATCTGTGAAAATTGTTAGAAAACCTTCACTGTAACATGGTATATGATTTTGCTCATGTATTCTTACTTTGCTCTCTATATTGAAGACTCCAGGGTGGATTGTTTCTCCTTTTATAACTTTCTCAATCAAATTTGGTGCAGGAAGAATAGGATCAACTTCACAGGGAATTTGTGCCCTTGCATGCCTTATAAACTTTGCCTCGGCTTCTATTTTTAGGTAGAGAGGAGCTATTCCAGTTATAACTTGAAGAGCTGCTGTAGGAGTCGTTCTAAACGCACCAGTGATGTTTAGTAAAAATCTTCTTTGAATCGTAGTAAGTAATTGCTTTGCCCTTGTTGTTAATGGTGTTCCCCAAATTGCTGCCCCATGCGCCAACATCCTCTCAATTACAGTTTGATATAGTATAATTCGGTGTCTTTGGGAAAATCCCCAATTGTTTCCTGCTATCCTTAAGAGCTTTTGCTGTAATGCCATAGCTCTATTGGCCTGCGATTTTAAATGTGCTATGAAGTTTAACTTTTTGTCAATTATTATTCCTAGAAGTTTAATTGTGTCTTTTTTCCTCACTCTGCTGTTTCCCCAAAATATTTGTGGACCACGTTTAAGTTTTGCTATTAGAATATATTTAGTTTTTTCTAGCGAAATTTGAAGAAAATTATCATCTGAACTGTATCAAAGGCTCTTTTGATATCAATCGTGATTACGGCAGTGTGTAGTTTTGCAGCTCTGCATAAGTTAATCTTATTAATGAGTGTCATAAGGCCATCGTCCACTGATCTGCCTTGACGAAAGCCAAACTGGTTGCAATTAAAATAGCCAGTAGATTCTAAATAATAATTAAGTCGTTTTGTTGTTAATTTCTCTAAGAGTTTACCAATAGTGGCTAGGAGAGAGATTGGTCTATAGGATTGAACATCATCTTTGTTTTTACCTTCTTTATGAAATAATATTATTATGCCTATTTTGAGGCACTTTGGAAAATAAGACATATGTAAGCATTTGTTTAGGAGTTTGTATAGAAGATCTGGAAAGCTATTATGTATGCTCTTAAGGATTGAGTTATCTATTCCATCATATCCTGGTGCTTTACCCCTTGGTAGAGACTTTATTGTTCGGGCAAGTTCCTCCTGGCTAAAGGGTATGTCATTCTGAGTAAATTCAATATCAAAAGGTGGTTGCAATGATAAGGGAATTTGATGTTCTGGGAAGAGATCTTCTAGGATCTTATTTGCTGTGTCCAGTTGAGATCCTTTAAATATGTTTGAAGATGGGTTAAAAAGGTTGGAAGGTGGAATACTTTTGTTGAACGCTGATTTATATACTTTCCCAAATAGGTCTTTGGCTGCTGAGCAGAAATTTATCCACGCATTTTTCTTGGCAGCTCTAATTAATTTATTATTAGAAGCCACTTTGCTTTTATAGATGTTACAGAACTGTTCTTTTTCATTTTGTTGGCCACGTTGAATTCTTCTCCTTATGGCCTTGAGTTCTTTCTTTTTGATTTCTAGTGATAAAGACCACCAAGTAGGTTTAACACTTAAACTTTGTTTTTTGGTTTTGAAAGATTTTGAGCAGCATTCGGAAATTGTACTTTGTAGTCTTGAAGTTATATTTTCTAGTTTAGAATTTGTGTTTGCTGTATCAATAGACTTTTGGAAATCTTGAAAAAAGCCTATTGATTCAGAACAGTACGGGCAACATACGGTCATGCATTATCCTGTTGAAACAAAGCATTAGGGAGGCCTCGAAGATAGGGCAGAGCCACGGGCCTTAACCTATCGGAAATGTAACAGTAGCTGTTCAAAGTGCTGGTAATGCGATCAAGAGGTGATCGAGACGTGTATCCAATGGCATCCCATACCATCACTCCAGCAGATGGGCCAGTATGGCGATGTCCAATGCCAGCTGGCAATGCGCGTTCTCCACGATGCCTCCAAACACAGATGCGGCCATGATGGTCCTGTATGCAGAACCGAGATTCATCTGTAAAGATGACGTGATGCCATTCCCGCGTCCAGGTTCGTCGCTGATCACACCATTGAAGGCGCTCCTGTCTGTGACGCAGCGTGAATGGTAGCCGAAGCCATGCTCGCCGTGCAGACAATCCGTGCTGCTGCAAACGTCGCCAAACTGTTCGAGCAGAAACTTGTTGCCTTGCAAATGACTCCATTTCTCGACTCAGGGTTCGTGACGTAGCTGTACGATCCCTTGTGACCATGCGGATAAGATGTCTGTCTTCTCTGCTGTTAGTGATGGGGTTCGCTGAGATCCTGCATGACGTTCCTGAACCCATCGATTCCATATTCTGCTAACAGTCATGGGGTCTCAACCGACGCGAGCAGCAATATTGCGATACGATAAACCGCAATCCCGGTAGGCTATAATCCTTCCTCGATCAAAGTCAGACACGTGCTGATAGGCATTTCTTCTTCTTACACAAGGCATTACAACAACTTTCTTTGCCGAAAATAACGTTGAAACGGAAATTGAGTATGAGAAAACTGCTGTCAAATCTCTGGTTTTATACACATTGTAGATATCGCTACTTTCGCCTGCTTTGTATGAATGCGCTGAAAATCTATTCATTTGCATATCACAGCAAGTTCTACCTGTCATGCAAATTTCACGTGTGTGGTGTGCCGCTTTCCTGGTGTAGCATATTTATTGGCCAGTAGTGTATATTTATGTTTTCTGCCTTTTTTAATTTACTACATACTATGACTTTAAATATTGGTGACACACATTTTAATTTCTTTTGTGAAAAATAAAATCCAATGGCCTTTTGCAATAAATGAATAATTTTGATACATATAATTGCAGTAGTTTATATTTACAACTTATTTAATGAGAGTTATGTTAACATATGTATAATACTTGATATTGTTTTATTGTAACGATTCCAATCTATCTTTAAACTTTGTCTATTTGACTGTTTTACTGTAGTTTACGCATATTATAAAAATTTTAAGAAATTATATCATAAATATTTTCAATTCAAGTATTCAATTATTTAAGCGGTGACATGTTTATGTCTATATGTTTCTATCACATTTGCAATTTAGGTTTTTTCGTTTATAATAATTGATAGAAATGTAATAAATGAGTAATAAACTCAGACTGTTTAGATCTTTAAATCTCTTAAGCACACACCCATTAAATTTTATCTTTTGTAATTAAAATATACAATAAATGTGATTTTAACATTTAAATTTTTAATTTTTTTCATTTTGTTTACTTTTCAATTGATGCAAACTATGCAAAACTATTTCGACGAAACAGAGAGAGGATTCACTGAAAATTCAATTATTTATATCGCAGAATAATTTGGGAATCTTGGATAATATATACAGGATCAGGAGTTTAATTTTTCAAAACCAAGCTAAAATTAAATTTTTAAAAAAATATTTTTTAATTGTTGATTAGACGATATAATGTTCCAAAATCTTCGCTGTTGTTTTAAATGTAAAAACTCAATACATTTTCCACTGAAGAATTCACACAAACCGGTGAAATATTTTTAAATTAGAAAATAATGTATTATTTTCTAATAAACTATTGTTAATATTATACGAAAAAATGTTTCGATGCTTTTAAACATTCGTAGATGAATAATTTGTAAAAAAAACATTATATTCAGTATTTTTCTTAAAAATATTTCTCTAAAAATTTACGCAAACTTCGCATGCAGCCTTATCATTAAAAGTAAAAAAATACATACTGCTAGAAAATATAATATACATAAAAATTTACTTAAAGAAAAAAGAATTTGTGCATTAGAATCTTCAGCACAATCAATATCATAACAAATAATGTGTAGAGATGGGTATAAAAACTAATTCATTTGATGATTCCATTATTCTACAGTTCGTTTGCTTTAATTAATATTTTATTTGTTGAAAATAAATTACTTCAGTATATTTGAAATAGATGTTTACATTACAAAGATGCCCTATTAAAAATTATTATCATTTATTAAGTAAAATATTATTTTGCAATAATGTAATTCCTATAGTAAACTATTTAGGTTTACTATATGAAATGTTATTTTTTGGATACTGGCCTCTCTAAAGGCCACTAAGTAAAAATTATCTCTTTGACTAAATGATGCAAGTGCTTTGACTGAATTATCAGTATTTACACATAACCATTGTTTTCCAAACCATAAGCAATCCTTGTATTTATTATCAGGCTACCCTTAATAAATATGATGAAAACTATTTTATAACGTTTTTCATGTCCGTTAGAAATATTACTATTTAAAAGCATTGTTTCCTTATTTTGAGTTTCATGTATTTAAACAAAAAACAGTTTACCATGTTTTTTTTTGCCGCTCAAAGATAATTTTTTGCACACACACACACAAAGGCCTAATTAGACAGGAATTTACAAATCTAAGTTGATTCCTAAGCAAGGCATTCATCCATACCCAATGTAGGATTCAAACCCACAAACTACTTAACTGAAGGTTAGTTGTAATATTTTTACTGCTGTACTTATATATTACTAGGGCTAAATATTTTAAATGAATTCATTAAAATTACAAATTGATTTTAAGAAAACACGTAAGAAAAACTTCTAGGCCATCAGTCTACTCTGTAGGTGCTAAATAATATATTTTTGTACTTCATTTTTTAAAAATATTGAAAATAGTGCCAAATCTTCACTAAGATATGAATTCAGTTTTGGATATTATATATATATATATATATATATATATATATATATATATATGAACTCCTTAAGATATTTTATATTTAGAAAGTAATAAATTATGAGATCAATATAATTTGACTTAAACCTCATAAAAAGTAAGTTATTCAATATAATTTATAGATTAATTTTCCTTCAGTGTATTTATTAAAGTGTTTAAAAAATAAATTTATATAGATTTCAATGTAATTGATGACATTATAACTGTGCCGTTGTTTTTATAGAGAATATAGGTGTAATACAGCAATTATAAAAAAAGCATTAAACAATAGAATTCAAACACATGAAAACGGTAAGAAGAATTATTTATAATTTTGTCTTGATTCTATTATGTTGGAAGCAGTTGTGTTGATGATTGGAGACAACTTTGGAGTTTAAAATCTCAGCATGAGGCATAATGGCATGACAAGTTTGGACATGATCAAAATTGCGTTGTAATCAAACCTCCATTATAGCAGGTTCGATTTGGCATATTCTTTGTTTATAAGAAAGAGTATATAAGAGTGTTATCTGATAAAAATAAAAAAGCCCCTCGATAAAACTATAGAATCCGATTAAGTTAGAATTGGTAAAAGGTAAGAAAGAGTGCTATCAAACATCAGAGTACTGCATTTTTTCAAAGGAAAGTGATTGATAAAATCTGATAACATATTCTTCATCAATTATAATCTAACTAATTTGTTATTTTTATCTTCTCAAAACACTGGTTCCTTGTCGTCGTAATTTTAAACTCCACACAAAACGTTTGGTTCTTGGAGGAGTAATCTGCAGATATTTAAAAGTGGCAACTGCAATGGAATGTGGTTTTACTGTATTATCTACTTTATACTGTCTGGTATAATTTACACAGAATAATCAAATACTTTGAATTGACTACCTTTCTTAATGAGTTTTATAATTAAAAATTTTATTTATAAGATATTGAAATAAAAATGTGCTATGTAAATAGTGCATGAAGTAAGTTTTTAATATAAAGACCAACGCACTTGGTATCAGAATAACAGAATATGATCTGAATCAGTGGTTTCCAAACTTTTTGTCCTACCGCCCCCTTTCCAGAAAAATATTACTTTGCACCAAGTGGAAGTTAAGAAGTTGGTAATACTGCCAGTAGCACGTACTACTGCTGCTGTTCTGGGTTTTGGCCTTGAGATCGACCAATTGCCCGGGTAGCAGTTAGACCCAGCAATGTGTTTTGCTCACGTGTTTTGGAATGGTGAGTCAGCGACACCACATAAACAATAGCAGTGAGCGACTGACATGCCTCAATGTAAGTGAGGGAGTATGCGGGAACGACGCTAATGTCCAGTATGCTGTTAAATTCTCCTGCAATATCTAAATAAATGTCTAAAACTTACATACTTTCCCAAACACTTCAAAAAAAGTAATGTAATATTTTTTCTGAAAAAGAATAAAAACCCAGGAGATGGAACATCTTATAGACAAATCTGCTTACTTCCTGCCTTGGGAAAAATTTTAGAGCGATTTATATTAAACAGACTAAAGAATTATGTATTCAAAAATAATATCATTCATCCAAATCAGTTTGGTTTTATAACGAATAAGTCTACAGAACATGCCCTACAATCAACAGTAATTACAATCAATCGTAACAAGGACCAAAACCTCTACTCAGCTTTATTAAGCTTGGACATCTCTCAGGCCTTCGATTCCCTGTGGTGGCCGGGATTAAAGAAAACACTTACAACCCTTCAAGCCCCAGCCAATATTGTCAAAATACTTATCAGCTTTTCTTAAGCGACCGTGAATTTTACACGTCTTATGACGGATGCCAAGTGTTCTGTAAACAGTCAAGAGGATGTCCCCAAGGTTCTGTAAGTGGACCTCTACTGTGGAATTTATACTTTAACGCTATTCTCAATTATAATTGGCCGAACCACACTACAGCAATAGCCTTCGCAGGCGACACGCTACTTATTGTTAATGGCTCAACAAAAGAAAATCTCAAACAAAACTGCAATCAGTCTCTAGATATATTTTCCAAACTGTGTGAAAGTTTAAAATTAGAGATTTCCATCCCAAAAAGCAAAGCTATGATAGTCGGAAAACATGATAAATCCTTAAGATCCAATCCAAAATTAACCCTACTAGGTAAAAGCCTAAAGCATATAAAAGTATTGCCTTATCTAGGAGTCCAAATAGATAAGAATCTAAATTTCCTCGCTCATATCAGATCACTTAAGCCAAAAGTTCTCCCCATTGCACAAAACTTACGCTCAATGATTGGTTATAATTGGGGATTAAAGAGTAAATTTCTAAAAATGATATATAGCACCGTAATAGAAAAAATAATTTCATATGGTTCTTCAGCTTGGGTTTTGCCCTTAACCTCAAGGAAAAAAGCCCAACTGTCATCACTGCAAAGACACTTTACCATAATAATAACTAGGACATTCAAAACAACATCAACAGCTGCCGCAAACGTCTTAACAGGTCTTCCACCCCTGCACCTAACATTAGAAGCAACTGCAGTTAAGACAAAAATCCTACAATTGTGCCAAGATGCAGCTCTTGAAGACAACACTGCCCTCCTCTTCTCTAACTATGAATATCTGTACAATAAAGATGAATTACATCTGATTATCAGAAGCCATCAAACTAAAATTTTCAATCTGCCAAAAGCATCATCTAATCCAGCCATGATAACAACACGATTTAATATTTATACAGATGGGTCTCATTTAGATAATCAAACAGGAGCAGCATTTGTAGTTTTTGAAGACTCCAATCTACTGCATCAACATCTCATAAAACTACACAAGTATAATTCAGTCTTCCAGGCAGAAGCCATAGCAATAAAAGAATCACTGATTTATTCGATCCAGTATAAACTACAAAGTGTCACAATTTGGACAGACAGTTTATCTTCCCTAATGGCTTTGAATAATCCGTTACACAAATCCCCAATAATAATATCCGTTCAAAATTTACTTTTTCACAACCAGAGTATGAACATCCAACTAAGTTGGTTAAGAGCATATACTGGAATCATGGGGAATGAGCAGCTGATCAAGCGGCAAAACAAGCAGCAACCCATCCAACTCTTCCGTTGACATCTTTAAAATGGTCCAAAGCCAGTCTGAAATCAAAAATTAAAAATTATATAGAGCAAAGCTGGCAATCTCTATGGAACAACTCGCCATAGAAGAGAATGGTCGCCATACAAGAAGACTAATACCAAAAGTTTCATCAGATGTGCTATATTCCAATCCCTATTTAAATTGTATCTTAACAAACCATGCGCCCTGCCTCAGCTACTTCCATAGAATTAACAAATCCAGACCTCCATCTTGAATCTGTGGCCAAATTGATACACTACTGCATTATATCACAGAATGTCCTCAAACCAAAGATCTACATATCAAAAAACCATCTATTAAAATCAACTACCAGTTCCTAAAATTCTGCACAACGAACAAGTTCAGAACACAAAAATTAATACAAATAATTACTTTCCTCCTTGAAAAAGGACTCCAAATGTGTAAAGACCTGGCTGTTCACCAACAGGAATCTTATAACTCAGAAACAGAGTCAACAGATCTCGAAAATTAACTAAATTCTTCAATTCAAGTAACAAACAAACAAACAAACTAATCACCAGTTTTTCAATTTCCAAAATTACAAGTACTTTGTACATATCTATTTTTCAAGACATGTAAAGAACTAATTGCATTTTATTCCTATAAACTTTTAAATTTCATTAACTATAATCAATTTCTGTTCGTAAATAATGTAAATATTTCACAGCCGTCCTTACTTAAATTTATTTAGATCCTGTTAACAATTATTTTTCTGTTTCACTTCAGCCTATCCTCTTAATTCTGTTATTTCAAATTTGTATTCCGAACTGTGATACAGTGGTCTACTGCGTAGATCACTGTAGGCTTGAAAGCCCCACCTTTGTAAAGCATTCGTCTCTCAAACAATGTGTCGTGCGTTCTGGAGAACCTCTTAAGGCTCGCGCTCCCAGATTACAGTTTCCAGCGGGCACTTGGCACTCCGTGCAGGGTGCCCGACATTCTAGACTGAAGTAGAGGCACAACCTGATAGCCAATAGGAATAGAACAGGGCCTCTTCTTCTCGTTGTCTGTCTGTCAGTATGCTGTTAAAGAAAAATTAAGCATTATGAGTGGAATACATTAATAAATTTTTCTAAATCTTCTTTATTTATACTTTTACTCTTACATTTATTCATCGCCCCTCCAAATGCACTTGAAGCCATCCTCACCCCAGAATCCCAGCACCACACACCAGAGGGCAGTAGCATCAATTTTGGGAACCACTTTTTTAATTTAGAATATAGATAGCTACAGTGAAGTCACTTTTTATTAATATGTATTATAATGACTTAGATAATATATAGGTATAAAAATAAAAATTGCTTATAAGGTGATATTTCAATTTATAATTCTTGATAAATTGAAATATCAGTGAAAATTTCTCTCAAATATGTAAGGTACGGGTCCACAAATTTCAAATAAAATATACACTTTTAAAGAAATTTCAAAATTTATCTCTATTGAGTAAATGCTACGTTAAAGAAACTGCAAAGTTCGAAATATTTCAATGAAATAAGTACTATCAATAAAAAGATTTAGGAAAATTGAAAGGAACTTTTCAGTTCCCATTAGAGTAAAAAGAAGAAGTTAGTCGGTAATTCTCTGAAAATCATCTGAAAGTATCAATAAAAGCCTTTGCTTTCAATCAATAAAGCTATCACTTTCAACATCGCCCACAATACAATCTTTGAAAAGTCTAACTTTTAACCCAGTTTGAGTGTGATTATATATTATCATTTTATCTGTTGAGATTAAGTATATATTTATATATAATATTCAAGTTTTAAAAACAATTTATTAAATTGCAGGCATTCAGCGTTATGACAATAAGAAGGATTAAGCCATATATTTGTAATAAAACCCAAATTAAGACATTGAATGAAGATCCAAATAAATGCACTAATCAGATAAGACGCAATACCGGATATTATTCCCGTACTTGATTTCATTGTTAAATATTAATGGAATAAAACAGATTCTTGTTTGGTTGAATAGCCGAAAATCATCGTAGTACCAAATTAGGTAGAAAATTTGCTACATTATCATATAATACAAATAATTTCAAACTTTAAAAATAATTTGTGTGTAATTTTTTAAAACATTTTGTACCAAAGTAAAGAAAGAATGATATATTGTTTCCCATCTTTTATAGTTGTGTGTTTTTGATATTTTGATCACACTAATGATTTTAAATTATTTTGTCACGCTTATCATTAAAATTACAAAACCTCATTTTAAAAAAGTGGAAAATAATATATAAGTAATGATATGGATAAAGGTTTTAAACTTATCTCTCAATGATATTGAAGTTACTCATAATTATTATTTTAAGCAGGGTTGCCTTATATATGAAGACATTACGTCCTAAATTTAAAAGAACAATTACTAAACGAAAGACTCGAATAAAGGCAAAGTAAATGATATAAGGCAATATCATATATTATTTCTGTATGTTGTTAAATATATTTGTTATATTAAGTGTCACATTATAGCTAAACAGTTTCTATATTATTACTATGATATAGAAAGGAATTACCTTATTTAAAGTTATTTTTTTAGTTATACCGAGTATTTTCTTCATAAAATATTATTTAACGTAATATTTTTCTCCTAAGTTCTAGTTGCTTTGAAATTTTAAAAATATTTTTAGAAACTTTAAAATATTAAATTTATTTTCAATATCTGGTTTCATAAAGCTGAACAAATATGAAATTTTCATGTATGCTATACAAAGAATCTATCCAACACCGAAGCAGTTTTCAGATATACAGTGTATATTGAAAATATATACATTTCTTAAATGTAAAAGAAAGAAACTAAAAATTCTATGCATTTTCATGTATTTAGAAAATATATATGTAGAAGATTAATCGTAAAAGAACCAGACAATTTTATTTGATAATTTAAAAACTTTTTAAAATGTACAATAGTTATTATATATTATAAAGATTGGTTCCTTAAGCATTCTTTTATTTTTAATTGATACTTCATTCAATATGATGTTAAATAGTTATCTATATATATCTTAAACAGGAAAAGCGTATATAGGTGTATATTTTAAATTTAAAATGCTGCTCAAAAACAAATCTATAATTCAAATCACAGCTTATGTGATAATTCACTTAAGAACATTATTTAATAAATTAATAATTTTAATTTTAATTTGATATTCCCCATGGATATCTTAATTAAAAGATTTTCATCAAAGGTTCTTTTATATTACACATTTATCTAAATTACCAATTATTTATGTACATTGGATAACTCAAGGGATATAATAAGAACTACTAGGCGTATTACAAGTATGTTAAGGTTTTTCTTAATAACATATAATAGCAGACATCAGAAATATAATTTTCAAAAGATAGCATACATATAATACCTAAAAATGCTATATTTTAGCCAAAATATTGTAAGCCTAGAAATTTTAATATATACTCTTTCTTATAATACGTGCTTTCAAAAGAAAAAATGTGGAATTTCAAAAAATGATATATGTACTATGAAAATAACTGTTATTAAAGGATGGAAAAAATAGAAATTCAATTTTTCATTACTTTGATGTTGATGTTTATTTATCTATGCTCAATTACCTATACATATCTTATAGATAATATCAAAATAATGTAACATAAGTTTAAAAAAATATACTTTATACAATAACATAAAAATATATTTTTCTATCATCCGCCTTTTAAAGAAAACATCATAAAATTCGGTAGTATTCTTTATACTGATAACATTTATTTTGAGACTAAATTTTCATACTATAGGTGGAATAGATTTCATGTTGCATTGATCTTTAAAAAAGTGAACACATTTTCATCATTTTTGAAGTGCAAATTACCTTCTGTTAACATAAATATGCATTTTACTTAAAGTAAGTATAAGTTTTCATCTAAAAATCCCAAGTTAAAAATACATAAATCATTATTTACGCATTAAATATTTTAAATGAATATATTTTAAAGTAAGTTCATATTCACAATTGACATTCACAATTGGAAAAGCACATTCTGAAGAAATTATTATCTAGAACGTAGTCATAAGGTGAAATGTAATATACAGTTTTCATTATCCTGAACCTTCAGAAACTGGATGCTATAGTCAAAAAGAAATCTTCATTTTCAACATGATTTTCTCTCTTTTAAATAAAATATAATACTACAATATGATTAATTTTAATTTTTTTCACTATAATATTGCATTAACTATCAGAATTCAAAAAGGAATATTTATAACATTAAAATTTAAAATTGGAGTTTTAATATTTCATTAAATAGTTTTAGAAATAGTCTTTCACACGAGAAAGGAAATACAGACAAGCTATTTGCCAAAACTAACATTTACAAAGAAAAAAATGTTATTTGTTTTAATTATATTTAAAAAAAATATAATTTTATTTTGTAATAACCAATACTATTTTCTTGGTTTTATTAGTTTTAAATCAACTATTGTTATAAATAAGAATTATTTTCCTTTTTGCACATGTTTCTTCTATAAACACCTTTGTAAGACATAAATTAACCGTAAATTTTAAACTTCAGAAATAATGGAGTTAATTTGTACAATAATATAAAAACTTGATGGTTTTTCTAACATTCAGATGATTTTTATTCATTTTTAATCATAATTTGCAGAAATATAATTTCCAATGATTAATCTCCCATTTACATTTGTATAATACCAGTATAATTATTAAATGTGTATGTAAAGTTTCAAAACATATTTTTATGGGTTAGTTAATAAATTATAAATATTACTGATCTAAATGTTTTTTTAAAATTAAGATAATAAAACTTAACATTTGATCATTCTTACAGAGTTGTTGAATACCACATTAAAAAGGAAAATGTATTGTGGCAGAATGTTCATTAAAAATATTATAGTTTAATAAATAAGCTATGAAGAATAAATAGGTTTTAAGATAAGTTTCCTTTGTTTTGATTAATAATAAGCTATTAAAGCATTTGCTAATTTATTTCAATACGAGTTAAATAAATATAGGAAAAATCTTTATATTTCGAAGTAAGATACGGTTAAATTCCATGTAATGTTCAAATTATCTGGTTCATTTGCTACATTTTTGCATGATTTCGCAAACATAAGATGTTAAAAAACTACAACTTGTAAAACATTACTTGTGTAAAATATGAAATCAAAATATTATGCAAGCATATTCTGTGTCTGCATTTTAAGGCCTTCCTCCGGTGTGAACTCATATAAAATAACCATATTATGATAATGGTACTCTATATTAAAACAAGTTTTATGTTGTAAAATATAGGTATATTTAACGTATTCATTTCATTTAGGGAAGGACTTTAAAACAAAATAAGTGGACAATAGAATTTATTCTAACAAGTTCAATTTGTAATAAACCACTACCGCAAATTTCAAATTCAAAATTACATAAATTGAAAATTTATTTTTACTAAATATTCTTTTCCTCTAGCCTTTTTCATCTGAAACCAACATTAAAGTATAAGATCATAAAAACAAAACAAATATTTGATATATCACAGATTTTTTGTTGATTGGATATATTTGCCAGCACATAAAAATATTATTATTTAACTTTTCTTTTGAAATAAAAATTCATGTTAAACCTTAGTATAGTGAATTACGCAAAATTAAATATAATTAGAATCATAACATTTTTAAAATATATTTTTCTGAAACAAGAAAACTTAGTTTATCTCTTAAAAAAACAATGAAATATTTAATAAAATCAGAAGAGTTTTTAAGCAAATATATTCACATTGAATTATGCGAAATTAGAAAATCTAGGCATTCAAAACAGTTCATACATACCAAAACTATATGCATTTTATCCTTTGTAACGATTTAAAGGTAGCGAGTTAAGCCAGTCAAGGAAATCTTAGCAATTGAGAGGCTTAAGGTCCAAAAACTCGACTTAGTCGTAGGAGAAAAATCTTGATTTAGAAAATAAAACTTGATATATTCTATTATTTATTTCCTTTAATTATACAACAGTGCTTTTATTTACTTCCTTTTACTATTTAACGTGGTTCACATAGCTGTTTTCCTCTCTGAAACGAGGTCCAACGTAGACAAGCTAAAAATATAATGCTTCTCTGAACTTCTTAAAATTTTATTTATTAAATTACTAAATACCTATGTCGTGACTTATTCATATAAGAATGCATTTCCTATCAATGATGTATTATACAGAACCTAAACACATCCGTAGTAATGGATGCAATTATAATAAATAATACCCTGTAAAAAACGAAACATTACATCGTAGGATAATAGAAAGAAATAGGGATCCAATACCATAAAAATTTCATTTCTACATCTAATGGCGCGTAAATGACAAAATTGAAAGGGGGACAAGAGCCTTTCTTTCGTGAAGCGGGGAGAGTTCTGAAATCGTTGAATCATTCAAATTAAGTGCGTCACGGTGTAAGCAACTTGCATAGAATTGAAACCAGATTTAATTACGTTACAAATAAATTGTAATAAAAAACTAGAAATGATGCATATGTTTTTACTTCAAGTTAACCAGAGCTCAACATACTGTTTTAAGTTAATGTGATTGTGAGAGTCAAACTAGATTATTTATTCTTTGAAAGACGTAAAAAAATTCATTTATTTAGATTTACATAATATTTTCAAATAAAATTAGATCAAGAAATGCATGTCAAATTCAAATTGTCAGAAACTTAAACGTAGAAAATTTTTAGCATTCATTCATACAAAATGCAGAATTAACTTTTAAAAGCAAATAAAAGCTATTAAAAAATTAAGATATAAACATGCTTATAAACATAGTTTATTTGTTAACAAAAATATCCAATAATGTTCAGTCTACCGCAACTATCATAATTATTCAACTCTAAATTTGTATTTTAAAGACTATATATAACAGATTCTTTTTTACTTTAATACTTAAATAAAATATCATTTTATTTATGTATTAAAGTAAAAAAATTCATTTCATTCATTCTTTCATTTCATTTTAAACACTTATAATAACACATTTGAGCAAGTTTTAAGTATCAATATAAGAATGCAAAACATTGAACTACATTCTGTGAAAATGTCACACAAAAATGATGGAATATTTTAAAATTTAATTAGATTAAATTTAAATCACACAGCAATAAAGTAATCAGCTTTATTGCTGTGTGATTGCTGTGAGATACACGACATTATTTACTGTACATAAACCAAAAAAATAATAATTCTTTTTTTCATTTGAAGTGAAAAAGGAAACAGAATATTCTACGCATTTGAAAGTAAATTTTAATTTTTACATTAGAAAAAGCAGTTTCTTTGCTGCGTTAATTTACATTCCTGTTGTTATACCTAAATGATAACATACAGATAAAAAAAAATTTAAATTCTTCATGAAATAATTAAAAACAGCTAGTTTTCTCGTTGAATTCATATTTAAACTGTATGTATCTTCTCTTTATATAAACACAGACCTTTAAAAATTTAAGCTACGAATTTTGTCATGATTAAAAAATAAAATCTTATGCTAAAAAATTGAGTTTAATAAGGTAGTGTGTTATGATATCTAACTTTGTAAGGTGCTATAAAAATAAATGTTCTTACAACATTTTTATAATTAGAAGAATTACTGATCGAAAAATGTTAAGGCGAAGAAAGGTTTCGTTTCATTTAACGAAAATATCTATCTAAAGATTTTTCATTTAAGCAATGCAATGCGATATTATATGCATAAAAACATGCTGACTTTATGCATTTCAACAATTTTATAATAAAATAATAATAACGTATACCAATATCTTGTTAGAAAATATGCAATATTAAAATTATAACTTATTAAATACACAACATCATAGTGTGCACTAGTTGCCGGTGAGGGGGTGTTCCTCGGCGGAGTGAGTGAAGTACATCGGGAGAGTAATCTCCTGGTAGGGTCACCCAAGGCGTGAAGGCCACTCTACTATGTCCAGCTAAGGCCTGGGGCAATGGAGCAAAGTCAGACTTCTACCCTTGGGTTCTGCCTTGGGTGCTCCGGGTACTCTGTACCAACAGAAGATGCTGGGAACGAAGTTGCGGATCAGTTAGCCAAGGATGGAAGCCTACAGAATATCATCGTTGGAGACTGCTTGTCGTCCTCAGAGCTGACCTCTAGAGTGAAGATGGCTATCAATGCTACTTTTAGGGATACCATTCCTATCCACGAATGGTACACATGCAAACATCCTGGTTCCGCACTAGTGGGTAAACACAAGAGATGCAGCCAAACGGCTTTGACAAGACCGCGAAGTGGCTACCTGCTTGCTCAGAGACACGTCTCTGGTACCAAGGTCAACCCTCTCTGTCCCAAATGTCGAGTGGTTCAGGCCTCCCCATCTCATATTTTTCAGTGCATTGGGTGTGAGAGAGGGGACATGGATTTGAGACCGGAGGTGGTGCTTGAGAGACTGACTATTTTTGGATTCATGGGGCTGGTATGATGGTACTGTCACGCCAGTCGGGGATAAACAACAACAACAACAAATACACATCAGAATATTTATGCTCAAAATAGATGGTGATGGTAGGAAGATGCTCAGCACAGTATAAAATAATAAAATGTTTATATATGTGTATGCTTCAGTAAATTCAACAAGTTAGTGATTTTAAATACCAGTAATAATTAAAAAAACATTAACCTTAGTAAACGCGATACAAAATTGAAAACTTATTAAATTTACTAATTTATTAATATAATCCTGATTTTTGATGACAAATCTAATAAATTTGGATTACTTTATGGTGCAACGAAGTTTTATTTCCAAAAATGTATATTTTCTGGTAACATTATATACTTTGTTGTTAAAAATTGGAAGAAAATCAGGATGCTTATGAAACTTACAGTAATATTTCGAATTGAAAAAAAATTGCGTTTTTCTGCTGTGTATATATTAGATATCTTAGTACAGATATATTAGATAATAACATAAGTCACAAGTATAAATGTATGCTATAAAAAATGCTTAAAAAAATGAAAATAATTCAAACTCTTAAAAATTGCTGCAAAAATTATTATTACAGTAAATATATTTACTTTTTATCAAAGTAAAATTAAAATGTCTATTAAATAATGAATATTTCCAAATGATTTTTGTTTTGTCAAATAAAAGTCCTGCATAAAGAAAATACTATTACCATCATAACTTATAAAAACAATTTTGTGGATCAAAAACATACTAAACACATGTTTTGAGAAAAATTTATTTACTTATATTTATTTTGAAGTTTACATATTTAGAAACATAGGACTGTTATTAAAATCGGAATTATACAGTATCTAATTTTTACATTTGTAACTTGTTTTATTCATTACAGATATATCGCAACTGAATGAAATTTCAATAAAGGATAGGCTTTTAATACATTCCTCATTACAAGTTTAGTAATTTGTAAATTAAATGAAAAATTTGATAAACAGGGAATAACACACTAATATCAAATTTGATACTCTATTTCATAGATTACGCTATATAATAGATATACACTATTTATCAAATTTGATAAACGTATATATATATTACATTTACCAAATTTAGTGGTAATTAGGAATAATCATCTATAATTAATCAAATCGAATTATGCTTATTTGCGGTTCTTAGGCAATCCACACGCAACCAGATGCGATTGTTGCCATAATGTTATTTTTTTCCTCTCACCGGGCCTGATGCCAGAGTTAATAACAAACTGGTTGAGACATCACCAATGGGATCCTACGTTTCAAAATATTATCATATGTATACGTTGTTTAAATACGCATTTACTCTTCTATGCTAAATAAAATAAATCTTGATAATTTTATTATTCAATCAAAATAATTTTATTTAATTACAGTAAGAAAATTGCCTCTGAAATTTTGTAAACATGAGTGAGTTTTTATTTTTATTCAAATAAACCAGAAAATTTTAAAACTTTGCTTGATAGGAATTTTATAGAGCATGAGGAAATAAGGCTTTTTTGAAAGCATCTCATTAAATAATTATTTTAGTAAGCTTTTTATATTATTTTTTATTTTGAGCATGTTTATATTAATGTAATTGGAATTTTCAGTTGTCATGCACTTTGTAATTTAATTTACAAAAAATCTCAGATGCACACATTAGAGTGATTAATTAAGACTATGCGTTGTATTGTTTCATATAAAAGTTTTATATAAAGTTAGAAAATTATCCATTTGCTCGGAATAAATGTTTTATTATTTTTGTTCTGTTTGTGTAGAAAATTAAATAATGAAATAAGTATTTATTTATATTTTTCTGAATTACATATGAAAACATATAGCAAATGAATAATTTTGCATGCATATAATATATAGGTGAGTCTATGTTATATAATGTAAATATATATGATCAAATATACAAATTATTTTAGTGAATATTATTTAAGATATCAACGTAAATTTTTGTCGCTAAATTCAATTAGTATTTATTTTTTTAAAAAATAAGTTATGTTAATAAAATGTAAAATGCTATATCAAAGTTAAATCTCATTAATATTTCTGTTCTCATTTTGTGAAATATATTTAGTTATATTTTAAAAGCAATTTCAAGATTTAAATATTTATCAATGTAATATACAGTGAAAAATTTTCTAAAGTTTTAAACTTGTACCTTAATTTTTAATGTTAGTTTCTTGAAAAACTTACTAAGAAAAATCTCTTTACTAATTCCTTTAACTTTTTCGTAATCATTAAAACACTTTTAAAATTGGTATGCAAAACTTAGCAATTTATCCATATTTTGTTAAATATATGTTGATAATTTTTCATATTATTTAATGTTATCATAAGGTTAATTATTTATAATCCAGTTTTTGCAAATGTTATATCTGGTATTTTTCTATTAATGTAACATCATTTGAAACATTTTAGTCACACTCTTGAGCAACAATCAGTTATATTTCAAATTTTGTACTTTAATGTTACATTGCACATAGAATTTCATTCTTTTCGTTTAATTTCCTCCTATAATAGGATGCAAATGCTGATTAAATACATAAATTGTGGGAACTTGATGCAAGTTCTTCTGAAAGTTGCGTCCATCAAATATTTTGAGTAGCTATTCAACATTTGGAGAAACAGCTGTCCAGGTTTGTTTGTCGCTCAACGGTCAATTTTTTGCACATGAGGGATAATTAGACCAGGACCTACGGTTTAAAGTGAATTCCGAATCACTATAAACTTCCATGCCCAAGGTGGGATTCGAACCCACGAACTTTTGAACCGAAGGCAAGAGCACTAACCATTCGGCTGCCAGCTAGCACAGCTATCCAGTATAGTGGGATAATTTAAATAATAGACAGAAAGTAACTTGCAGTTGTAATCATGCTTCACCTATCAAATTTGAGAAAATTCTTTATAATTATGGAAAAGTTACTAACTGAAATTAATTCATCACCTCTTGAATGGGGAGGAATAGAAAAATATGTTAAAGTGAAGTTTTTCTATTGATGTAATATCGATAAAATGTCCTATTTTTCAAATTTTCTAAATAAGTCCAAAAATAAGATCAACAAAAATTGTCAAAGAAAAAATGTTGGAATTTTCACTAATTAAAGGCATTGATTATTAAAATAATTATTGAGGTATTTAAAATATAGTTGCAAATTTTAAATATCTCAATTACTTATTATTACGAAAACATTTGAATACCTTCTAGGTTAAATGTAATAAATAGGCAAAATTCCATTACCTAGTTATTTACTTATCTTCTTATGATTAAAAGATTAAATTAGCTTGTAAATTTTTTTTTAAAGTTTCCTTAAATTTTACAAGTAAGGAGATATTTAAAGAGACGATTAAAATAATAATGGAGCAAATCGTATTTTTATGAGTCACAAAAAAGTAAAATTTTCTAAATTTAATCTTTTGCGGCATGTTGAAACTATTATGCTTATCCAACAGAATATTGCTTGATTTGAAATTCCCAAGTTATATTACAACTTCATATATGTTGTTTTTAAGGAAATAAGTGAAAGAAAATGGACAAAAAAATACATTTTCAATATTTATCTTTTAAAAATATATACGTTTATGCTTTCAATGGTAGTTAAATTTTTAATGTAGAGGCAGTAAAAGATGTATATGTTTAAACTATGTAAATATTAACTCCTAAACTGTGACATATATTTCAGAAAAATATACCAAAATTGGAAATTTTTTTTGACTGTTTAATTTTATTATTTATATTATTATAAGTGTTAGAAAATGCTTTTTTATTACAAAAATAAAATTTTAAATACAATAGCTACAATTTTTATAATTTTTACATACACATAAAACATTGATTACACATACATCTTATTCATATCGAGCAAATTAAACGAAATTTTGAAGCTAAATATAATATAACTAGTATAATATAAAAAAACAATAAGATTTTCAATACATAAATTTTACAAATCTTTTACAGTTTGGTATATCCTAAAACACGGTACTGCGCACAAGCCTATATAGCGCACTCTTTACAATAAACTCTTGTCTCACGCCTTATTCTTTTTCCTTGTTCATCGGTTTTACGACTGCATATAAAGCGCTGCCTTTTTGGAGCAGATTTTTTCCCCATTGATGGGATGTGTTCTGGAAAGTGTCGACCTGTGAGGCGCAGTAAGCTTACACTAGGACGCCCTGGTCCTGGTAGCTTAACATTTAGTTTATTAGTTCAACAATTGATTTTCTGAAGTTCATATTATTTATCTCACCTTCTGCTGAAGTATACAAAATAACGCCTGGTGTAGGAGATGGAAAAATATTTTCTAGTAATATTTTTTACCTCTTTTTCTATCAACTGGGTAGTCTGTAAGATGTTGATGGACTTTATCAACACCTCTATAGTGTTGTTGTAGTCATGGACTTCCTTCGGTTTCAATTTTTCTTTTTTCTTATATTTAAACTCAATTATTTCGGCGGTATGGACTGAAGAAAGCAAACAAACATCCTTTTTATCAGTCCACTTTATAGCAGTAACTTTTCCACGTTGGAAAGCAAGAACGTCGCCTTTCTTAATTTTTTTTAAATATTGATATTTGATCCCGAGGAACCTAAACTATACTCTTCATTGGTGTCTGAATCAGAAATTGTGAAAAAAAATTATTTCCAAAAGAACTCACCAAAAAACAACCAAAATTAAATGAGAAAGCGAAACTGTTTCGTTGTTTATCAAACCAAGCATGCCTTTGCTTATCTGAGCAGCTTACAACACCCACATTTTCCCTCCCCCAACAGAAGTCAGATTTGGTAAAAAAACTAGAACCACTTGTGTCATTTATTAGGAAAATAGGAAATAAAGTATCCTAAATCAGAAACGAGCTCAGCTCGGGCTTCACAAAATAGAAACGTTCATTTTTCTTCTGCCCGAACTCAGTTTGGCATCACAAATACTGCACGCAGTAGTTGCCCTAACTGGATTCGGGCGACATTGGCAAGGGTCGCAAGGGCAATTTAATTCCTTCCCTCAGTTTCACACCCAATGAAATCGAAACAAATAGTCTTGCTGATTGTCATTGATTCAAACAATCATAATGATATTAATTTACAATTTATTATTAAATATTGTTTTCTTAGTACCAGATCAAGAAAATGATTTGAAATGAACTTGAAATTGATGGATTGTTTTCAAAATTTCTTTCTTTTTTAAATCAAACTTGTTACGCATTTATGAAATGAATTTCGGTAGAAATTGCGCATTTGTTTTGAAATTATGGAATTTGTTTTGGTCAATTATTGTAAAATGTATTATAGTACTAATGTGCCTTGATCGCATATTTATGAAAAGAAAACAAATTGGATGACATGGTGTTCCAAATGAGAGACTGAAATAGAAAGTGGCAATATTGCTCCTGATGTTGAGAAAAGTGATTTATACTCTAGAATAGAATGAACCCATCCTAGAGCAAAGCTCAATAAATTAAATAATTGATATTTCATTACCTTGTGATGATTTGCAACAATTATTCATTTTTGATAATATAATCAAGAACGATAAAAATGCTAACATCACTCTCACTTTTTGAAACATTAACAAGAACTTGCAGCATAATTTTCTATTTTTAGCGGAACATCCTGTTTGAGAACAAAATCTGTCACTAAAACTGTAATGACAAATTTATTAAGACTTATAAAGTAAATAAAAGATTAAAATATGCATTAGGATGTATTGGAAAAATAAAGGCAGCCGAAATTATTTTGTGAATTTGCCTCTTCCACTGCATAAATTGAAGGAATTGTGTAATGGATTAAATTCTGCTATTAAAAATGCGAAATAAGGCATGAGTGCTTCTGCTTAAGCTAAAGAAGAACATCAATTGTTCGGTGAAATTTCAGTTGTTATTAAGGGAACATGGTTTCTCTGAATGATTTTGTTCACACAAGTGTAATAAATGTTACCATAAATGCTAATTCTTGTAAAGTTTTAGATCTTGAAGTACTGCCAAATTTTGCAAGTGAAAAGATAAAAGAAACATGAAGAAAATTGTTTCATCACTCATTATGACAATAGTGTTTAATTGCAATTTTCTGATCCTTGTCATACATCTCTTTTCAAAGATAACAATAACTTTATTTTAAAATAAGAATATCTCAAAATATAAAGTTTTTATCATTATTAGGAATACAGACAGGTTTATACACTTATTAAGTTATGACATTAATGGATCATGCTCGGATACAAATAGGGAATACCATGATGTAAAACAGAAATCTGTAGAGGATAGGAAAAAAAGAAGACATGAAAAAAGTAGAATTGAAGACTTTCTTACAGGTAACCTAGATAATTCTAGTTATGGAGCTAGAATGCATTAATAATAAACAATTTTCGTGTTAAGCTTTCTTTTTTTTCTCAAAAAGTTATTTTTATTAAATAAGGAACATTTTTCTGGAAACGTAATTAATTAAGGATGTTCAAACTTAACATACTTATTAATTATATTATTTTACATATTTTTTTTATCAAGGATCTCTTCAATAAAACATTTCCTTGATATTTCTTATCTTAAAATGTTTAAAAATTTTCTAGATG
This sequence comes from Latrodectus hesperus, assembly GCA_037975125.1. NCBI lineage: Eukaryota > Metazoa > Arthropoda > Arachnida > Araneae > Theridiidae > Latrodectus > Latrodectus hesperus. The sequence continues at coordinate 43,797,041 of CM075859.1, read as the reverse complement.
CAAAACATTGAATATACTCATTAGTATTATTAAATGCATTTTAAATAATAAAGCAATAAAATAAAAATTCTGTGGTTAAATTCTGCAAAAAAGAAACATTTAATAAGGAAAAGAAATTTCAAATAATTGATTTAAAAGTAATTTTTTAAGTGTTCCCTAAAAGTGGAGGAAATTTTAACATTATGGGTATAGGAAGTTTGTTGCTGCAACTTATTCCCCTATAAAAATTGTAATCATCAATTTTTATGTCTAATAATGGTGATAATTGTAAAGTTCTATATCTTTTAAAAAGTCAGGATTGAAAAATGACCGCAAGAACAGTATATTTATCAGATGAAATTTAAATTAATCGAATGATATCATATAAATCAATTAACTCAAATTTTGGTTCAACAACAGTTTTAGGTTTTATGCTACCTTGGTGAGAGACTTCTGAGCTTTTCCATTAAAAATTAAGACATTGTTCTTGCATCTGGTATCAATGTTTGCGGCAGTGCGGCATTTTACTCTCGCATTACGCTAGTACTCATTGCTGATGCTGAGCAGCCAGAGCTACATCTCTGAAGTGTTGATGTCCGTTGTCCTCTTTTAGCTTCAGAGCTAGATATCAACCAAATTCTACCAAGATAATTCTTGGCCCCAAGTTGCATGCAATGTTCAACAGCTCTTTTTGCTCATCAGATTGAATTACTTCCTTATGCTGCTTGTTCTTCTAATCTACTGCCAATCGAAAAGGTGTGGTCCATATTCTCACAACAACTAGCTTAAGATACACCACTCTCTACTACGCAAAATCAGTTTTGACATTATGTTTAAGCCACATGTACTGCTATAATCTAAGGAGACACTCAAAAGCCTCTTTGGATTAATATTGAGGCTTGTGTCAGTGGCAATAGTTAAAAATGATGAATATACTAATAACTAATTTTGTCAACAACCACATACGTGCTATCTGATAAATAATTTTTGCTGTCATATCTCAGGTTTTTTTGGTGTTCTATTTTGTGTTGCTAATAAACTCTATTATATTATAGTTTTTTTCATTTATATTTAATTTTCAACAATAGTTGAAAATTATCACAAAGCATTCATTTTGGAATGAAATATATATTAATTAATATTATTTTAGCTTAAAAATGTGCTAATTATAAAGTTACTGATGTTTCGCATTGTTCATAAAAGTTTTTTTAATGGTTTCCTTTGCAAAAATATACCAAACAAGGGTAAATGACGTTTTATTCTCATCGTATAAGTTACTACCAAAATTCAATAATATGGAAAATTATTTTCGAATTGGTAATGAATACATTAAATTTTTTAAAATATTTTGTTGCTTTATATATAGACATTTCTTGAGAAATTTATGAAGTTTTATTTTAAATTATGTTAAATTTTCACCTAATTTCCTCAACAAAATACAAAACAATGTTGAAGTAACATAATCAAAAGAGAATTACTTCGAAATAAATTTGTAGACATTTCCCTTCGACAAATAAGTTAAAAGCTATAAAATTAGAAGATATGCTACTATTTAATGAAATTAAAAAAATGTTTCTTTGTGTCATTTAATTTAAGTAAAATGTCTCTCATTAAAATAAATGAAAAGAAAATTATGATGTTCACATCTCTCATTTCATTTTAATTTTTATGAAAATACTCTCCAGTTTTTCCCAAAGGAAAATTGATTATAAACCTCAATACTTTTAAGTATTTTTTCTTTAGATTTTAATTTTATTTTATTATTTTTCCAAATTAAAATCTTTTATTTAAATTGTTTTATTATTTAGCAAATAATCATGTGGATAACAGAAATACTTATGTATATGTAGTGTTTTTGTTTCGAATTAAGTTAGTGATATTTTACTTTAATAAAACATTTAATCATTCAAACTCTTAAGAGATGAATCTCTCTCACTCATTTACTTAATTAAATCTTATATATCTGCATATAACAAGGTACTTTTCTTGAACTAATCTTTGTTTTAATTCATTTTAAATTTATGTCTTAGGCAGATGCAATATACTTAAAACTTGATGTTAAACACATGGTTGAATGTAATCTATGAGTTTATTATTATTTTAATTTATATTTTATTTTGAGCGACTTTTCTGTGATAAAATTTATATGAAACTAATTTAAAATAAATGATTTTTATATGTTTAATTAAATAAATAACTCTCTGCACTAAACAATAAAATATCTGCTTTAAAATGCAATCATATTTATTTATTTAAAAATTACAAATTAAACTAATTATTTCAGTCTTATTTTATTTTTATTCTTAACAAAGATTGTTAACTATATTATTTTTAAAATAATTTAGCTGCTAAAAAGCAGCTAAATTATTTTGCATATATTTTTACACATGCAATAAATATTATATTATTGTTACAATTAATTTATTATAATTATTGAGATTCCATCTGAATCATCCATTCATATAAAGTATATAAATTTTGCTTTTTTTAAATCAATCTAACAAAATAATAAATCATATTATATTAAACATTAAAATTTAGAATAGTAAATAGCAGAAATTTTAGTGATTTATTTTAAATCACAGCAAATTTTTAAATACGATTTACTTAATGGTATATATATATATATATATATATATATATATATATATATATATATATATATATATATATATATATATATATATATATATATATATATATAACTTAGTGTATCATAAAGTTTGAAAGAAAAGCAATAAAAAGTTCTCAATTTTCTTAATTTTCAAATTGTCATGTAAATAACATCAGGGAATATAACAAAAACGTTATTTATTTTATAGATATTTTTAGATTTTGCGCCGTCTGATGCGTTAATAAACACAGTTAACATTTCATAAAAAAAACTTTCTTATTTAGAAAAGAGTATAAAATATATAAAAATATACTTTAAAATATTTGGTATTAAACTATTCTCACGAAATATATTCTGCACATCATACTCCAAAATATAAAGTAATTTGTTAAAGTATATATTTTTATTTTATACATCATTAGAAATTACTAGCTGATAAAAAGCAAGGTTCTGGATTATTATCACAAACATTTCAGAAAACCGTTTTTCATATTCTTGTAAATTTGGCTCACATAAATATTAATAACAGTGATTGATGTTAATATAGCAGACATGTGCTCAAAAATATTTAATCTATAAATGTAGTTTAAAAATTGAAAGAAAATATCTAGTTCTGTTTTTTTGAGTTGTATCAGAATAATTATAAGCTGCATTTGTATTTTGAAGAAAGAATTTTATGAGAGGGATTTATAAAATTGTAAACTTTCTTACTTAGACCACCTATTCTATAATTAATGCTATCATTTGAGTATGGAAAGAAAAACAATCAAGATTTGTTCGAGCTTAAATTGGAGATAATAATCATTGAATAACTGTAATAACTGTAGTTACATGGGTTGATAAATACCAGGTTTATGAGTATTTGAAAATGATTGTACAATAATCCACCAGTTCTGTATTTTTCCTCAAATGTAAAACTTTCCAAATTGAAACTTTAAGGGAATTCACGTATTATTATTACAGTTTGTTACTCTAATAAGAATGCGTGAATTCCCTTAAACTTATTAATTAATTTTAGCTTAATAATAAAAATATATTTATAAGAAAATCAAATGTACGAAGGATAATTTTAAAACATTGACTAGATTTACAAGAAACGTATATAAAATTCATATTGAAGCATATATATAATTGATTTCATTAGAAGTGAAATTTTAAAGTTGTAAATTTTATTTCCATATTGTTTTTTAGCCATTAGAACAAAAATAATTTGAAAAGTTGGGAATAAAACTCTAATATTGTGAAGTAGATATAAACAACCAATATAAAAAATAATTAGAATTTAAATATTATATGAAAAATAATATTTATGAATCTGATCAATATTATATAATTATATGTACTTGATAATATTTGTTTGCGCATTATGAGCTTTACATTAATTATGAAGAATGATGTAAAATTTCTAATTAGTTTTAACATCATCTAATACTGTAAAATGCTTTTAATGAAGCATTTATGGATTGTTTCATAAAATATTAAGTTGTTAAGTACACGAAGTTAAATCTTGAAAATAATTATCTTAATAACATTTCTGAAGTTCTCTTGGGTTTTTGAAGTTTTAATTATTTCAAATATTCATTGTTTACTTGATGGTACTGTATAATAACATTTTACATACTAAGTCATTTGGGTATAAAAATATTAAAATGAATCTTAACAAATCATGTTTGACTGCTTATTGTATATAAAATACAATAAACATTCAGACAGGAAACAATCCTTGTAGTTTGTTTAATAGAAAATGAAAACTTTGATAGTTAATTTATGTAGTGTCATTTGGGAATAAGAATGTTTAATTTGTCTGATAGTTTCTTTCCTTATAAAATTACAATTTTTCATCATTTTTCATTATTTATTTTCAATAGCTCAAAACCCACACTAATGGTTAACTCCTTTGTCTCATTATATGCATAGTAATTCAGTTCAGCAACACATTTAAATAAACTAAAGCCTAAATTGTAGAGCATGTTTCTGATAAATAGAACTTTTCGATATCTATTTATATTGAAAACAATGAGAATTGCCTATTTAATATGTTACAGAAATTATGTGCAAAATTCTTATAAAATTCATTTAAAAAGTATGTGAAACACATTGAAATAACCTATTTTTATGATAAATTATATAATTGGGATGCGTGAAGGAAAATTCCGTAAAAAAACTAATAATTATAAAATGGAGGTGTTACTAACTTGTCTTTGAAAATGTAAATTAAAGTAACTAGATAGAAGTCAGCGACCTCTTTAGGTTTATTCAGCAATTACTTAAATGAATAAAATTCCGAGGAATTCGCTAATGGTGAAATTATCTTTTAGCTGCGTCAGAGGTCATAATATAGCTGAAAAGGGAAAATTATTCTCTTGCCATTATTGCATCACTTGCAATAAAATTATTCATCTAAATTTATCATTTAAACAATTAGATAATTCTTACCCTAAACTTCAATTAAACAATTTAACACCATTATTTTAATGATTATTTTATTTGTTTGTTTTAGGGTATAAATTTACTTTTGTGAAATCCGAATAAAATGCAGAATATTTTTGTAATTTACTAACTTAAGAAGATGAGAAAATAAAATTATTATTCTTATAATTACCCGTAATATTTAAAGTTTGTTTAAAATATATTAATTATATTTATATAATGAATGTCAGAATAAAAAATATCTTTCATCGAATTTTAAAATCATTTTTTGAGTTTAGGAAGAATAATTGCTTTTTAATATGTTGCTTATAATCATTTCTTTAGGGGTGGATAAAATTTTACCTGTTTCTAGTTAAGAAATATTATTTCAAATTGCTTATGCAAAAGTAAACTTTGTACTATTAAAGCTACAATCGGAATTTTTTTTGTCTTATTAGCTAATTATATATAATATATTCATTTGTGTTTTATCGAAGTTTTCAATTGTCATTTTGAAATTGTTATGGAGAAATTAGTATAAAAATGGACAGAAATGTATTCTTTTGTATGCGTTTATTATCACTTCAGTATTTATATTGTTTAGTTTGTGTTAATTCTTGCTGCATTTGCTAAAATAACTTTACTGTTGGATGTACAATAGTTTTGATTCAGCCTTTTTTAGTTTCTGCATCATTCTTTGTTTCAAAATTGAGATCTTTTACTTTTAAATTATAATAGAGATATTTTTAAGTTAATCTTTTACAATTTGCACATTAGATATTTCAATTTATGAATTTATAATTGAAAAAATATATAACTGACAGTAGCAAAAACTGAAAGCCATTAAACTAAAGAATACATTCACTGGTCCATATAGAATATCTTAACAGAAATAAAATCATTATAAAAATATATAATTGGAAAAATATTATAATTATGGCCGATATATTAATAGAACATATGATGTGATAAATACAGCACATATAATTAATTAAGACAACAATTAAAGTTAAATATTAAATGTAAATGGGAGAAAAATATTTATTCATTTTTTATTTAATTAATATGATGAGTTTATGTTAATAATAACGTAAAATTATTGAATGCTCGCCTCATATGTAATTGTACATATTCGAGGTAAGTTAACAAGCAAATTAAATACATTAAATTAAAGTAAACTGAATATAATTAACATCTTGTAAATTAACATAAACTAAAATGAAACCTTTGCCAAATGATGGAAGTTTCTCAAAAAACATCATCCATATTTCTGACAAATGAATCTTGTGTAACAGACGCATCTTAGCAAAATATGGAAATATAATTAAAGTGTTTCACTTGTAGGATTATTTGCGACGTAATATAGTTTATAAAAAAGTATCCAAAAATAGCTAAATAACAGTGGAAATTTACCTAGATAAAGAATTATTATATATATAACTAATTTTATGAGAAAATTATAAAAAATAGGGCACTTCTAGTTTATTGAATTAAAATTTCTTAAAATTTGATTTGTTTTTCATTTTATGGTTCCTTTTCTATACGAGCGCTACTTAGATTCGAACCAGTACATTTTAGGGATTATGATGCATCATACAATAGTGCCTGTCCAATTTTCATATTTTTTAATATATTTTAACAGTAAGATTCAATTTCAATATTTTTGAAGTAATATTTCAGTAATATTCAATTTCAGTTAATTCAAGTAATATATATTCAAGTAATATTCAATATTTTTCAACTATTTAATGCATGAAATAGTACGTTTTTCTTCACATTGTAACTTATTAAATGCATGTCAGCTTGATTTTAGAACACATTCATAATGTTGTAATAGGGAAATTAAAACTCTAGTGAAATAACACTAATGAGTTTGGCTTGATACATCACAAAAAGTTTGTTTGAATGCGGATTTTAGCTGAAATGTTTGTGAAAATATGACACGTCCTAATAAAGAATGTTTATACTATCCGATATTTAATAGGAAGCTGAAAAGTATTGGAAATGCATACTAAGGAAGAAAGTTGTTTTCTACTTTACTAGTTCTTCATAAGATTACTATAAATAATTTCAAATTCAATTTATTATCCAAATACACTGCTGGAGAATTGCTAAGGACGGATAACACTATCATCCATAGCAACCGCAAAATGTGAAAAATTAGAATAGGTGCGGGATATAGTAAGAAGTATGCGTATGCAAATTTTTTTCACGTTTGTTCATCATGTGATAGTGTTCATAAGAGCTTGAAAGGTTTTGATGCATGTGTACAGTTGTTGTTTCAAGTCAAAGTTTTACAAGAAAGATTTAATAGACGAACTTGAAATTTTTGGCATGTCTTCCCGACATCACTTAGATGATTTTATGCTTGGCTGAATTATTGGAAAGATCGAAGAAGGGCGTAAAATAGCAGATGTTACCAGGGAGTTCGACATCGCTCACAGCGTTGTTTCACGGCTGTAGAAGTTACTTAAAACTACTGGAATGTGTAGTAGGTGGCACGGAGGAGGTCGTGTTAGAATTACGACACCTGCAGAAGACAGATATTTCGTCTTATCAGTAAAAAGGAACAGGCGCACCACAGCTCAGCAGGTGGCAAATCAGTTTCTTGCTGCCTCAGGAAAGCAGATCTCCCGAAAAACTGTTGCCAGACGTTTGAGGGGAGGAGGACTATACGCCTGCAGACATGTTGTGTGTGTCCCATTGACCAGACAGCACCGTACTGCCCGTTTGCAATGATGTCGTGGGCATCGCAATTGGACTGAACAGGACTGGGCATGCCTACTATTATCAGATGAGAGTAGGTTCAATCTGTCATCGGATTGTAGACGCCAACTGATCTGGCGCGAGAGTGGTACTGCTTATCGTCCAGAAAATATCCAGGAAAGGGACAGATATTCTACATGCAGTGTCATGGTGTGGGCCGGTATCATGATCAATGGACGCACGCCCCTACATGTGGTTGCGAATTTGACTATGACGGGCCAACGATACTTTAATGAAGTTCTACTTCCTCATATTCGTCTTTTCCGTGGTGCTGTCGGTGATAAATTTGTTTTTATGGACGGCAATGCAACATGTCTTTGAACACTCGCTGTTCAGGATTGTCTAGACAGCGAGGGTACTCAATGCCTCGTATGGCCATCACGTTCTCCAGATCTAAACCCTATTGAAAATGTTTGGGATGCTTTGGGGTGGCAAGTTGCTGGTCGAAACTATCCTCCGATGAACAAAAACACCTTCATCCGTGCACTCCCAGAGGAATGGGATAAATTTACTCAACAGCTGCTGGATAATGTTGTGCAAAGTATGATACTATTTGTGAAACGTTGCATCACATTCCACGGTGGACATATCCCGTACTGATACCTTTCTTCAAGGTGCCTGCTGACTTTTAGATGCATTGTTCCATTTTTCCGTATGCAGCATTAAATGAACATTTTTTCTTTCAGATGTTTCACAGCTTTTGTACTTTCCAGAACAATAAATATTCTTTATTCTAATGTCAGAACAGTGTGACAACTATATTTTATCCTACTAGGCCTCATGTCTCGCTTAATGTTATGCGATTTAATGAGAACGAAATGAGATTTAAATCTAGCCATTTTCTACCACAAAATGTCTCTTTTAAGGTTGTTTTCTCTTACCACACATTATTCTTAATGATGAATATTAGTCTAATGAATTTTAGACTGAAGAAATAAACTTGTAGTTAGAAATCCATTGAAAATGCTCCATGCTTCTATAATACTTTACATAGTGCATTAATTTGATTTCAATGAATAAATTTTTATGGTATAATATTAGTTTTTATTAAAGAGGTTAAGTTTCTTAACAGAAATAAAATTTTGTTTTATATTTTATGCTTATAGAATATACTTTTAATTTTTCAGATATCTTAAAAAAATGGAAAAACAAGAAGTTTTTGTTTTAAATTATTCCAAAAAAAAAATAATTAAATAAAATTTATTAATAAGTTAAAGGCAATTTCCAGAGCATGTTCTTAAAAAACAAATATGGTCACTTTTGTTTCTGAAATTTTCACATAAGTGTTGCATGAGATTGAGGATTAAAGTTTATTTTAAGTTTTTGATTTTCACTTCTAAATAATTATAATTTTTTAAGAATCATGAATAAAGAAAATATCAATAATTCATAAAATAATATTCTTATTTATATTACTTAATTTTTTTACTTTCTTGGTTACTTTAATATTTTTATTTATGTTACTTAAAATTTTTACTTTCTTGGTTACTTTTAAGATTACCCACGTATAAGATTCAATAACGGTGATATTTAACAATCCTTTTTTAGAAATTTTATTTTTAAAACTTAATAACTAGTGGTGAGGATAAAAATCGAATATTTTTGGTTTCTTATGCAACGTAATACAAATGTGTGATATTCAAATCATCTCTCTTTAAGCAAAACTCCTAAATTGTTAATCCTTAGTTTTTGCTCGATGAATGTGCATCCAAACTCAAAATATAATAATACAAATGTAGTAACTGTTAAATTTCATTAAAGATTGTCTTGCTCTACGTTTTACTCATTATTTTAAATTCTGATAGTGACATCAGGAATTTAGAATGATTTTACTCTTAAAGTATTTCCCTTATGAGAAATAATGTTATATATATATATATATATATATATATATATATATATATATATATATATATATATATATATATATATATATATATATATATATATATATATATATATATATGTTTAAATCACCAAAATTTAAAAAAAATTGCTTTTATAAAATGTTTAGTTTCAATAAAGATCAAAGTAATATTTTAAACTTATTGAAATGAGATCAAAAATTGATAACTAATTACTTAACATATTACATCATTAAAACATTAAACTTGGTATAATTATATATAAATTCTTTATAAAAATACTTTAATAAATCTCCATATTTTGATACAAATATTATCATATTTAAAATAGACACACACACACACTCATATATATACTAAAGTTCCTTCAAGTAAATAAATGCATGTTTTCCACAAGATTTTTATATATTGATTATGCATGGCAATTTTGTGAATCGTTTTTTACGCTATCTTGTTTCGATTTAGTACTAGGAATGCCAACTTCAAAATTTTTTACCAGGTTACACCCTAGGTGAATTTATTCAGTAGAACATGGCTGTATCATGAATATAACGTCACTTTTTACTACACTTAAGTACTAGGTAGTAAAGGAGTTAAGTAGGCATAAGGTATTTATCTATCTATATAACTATATATATATACAGAGTGAGCGCAATGTTTCTTTAGCATATATATCTTATATGTACGATGATATGAGAATCTTTTGTGCATAATGGAATACTTAACTCTATATGAGAGTGACAATCTATGAATAGATTAATTTTTAAAACGCAGTTTTATAATATTAATATTGAAAATTAATTATAGGTAAATTTCTTTTTAACTGTAACTATGCATTAAATGATTAATGATGCATGAATTGAAAAATAATTAACAGAGAAAATGAATAGTATTCAACTTTTTGATAGAATATTTTATGTACTTTCAAATAAAATTTGAAATGCTAATATTTTATTCAGAATTCGAATAAAATTTCAATCTAAATAGACAAAATTTATTCAGTGTGAGATGTCAATCTAAAGTAAATATATTTTCTTTTTTGTAAAGTTTACAGTTTTTTTTATTTTCTAGAAAATATTTTTTAATTATATGTTACAATATATTTGAGGAGAAACGTGTCTTATTGTAAGCGATTGAGTAATTTTAAGTACATTTTTACACTGATATAAAATTATCGAATTCGAAATACACAAATCTGTTATTATAAGTATCTTTCTATAGATGCAATTTGCAATTTTTAATGAAGATGTTAATATATTTCTCAAATTTATTCACAAATTGAAGAGAGTAAGCCATTAAGACATAAATTAAAACCAAAAAGAAAACATTTTTGAATTTATTAACAAATTTTGGTAATAAAAGATTTTAAGCACTGTGCATATGAGAATAAATGCATACAAAGTAAATTTAAATAAACTGAAATAATTTTGAATATATTAAATCGCGTAATTATAGCTTGTGTGTTTCAAGTAGTTATAAAGATTACTCTTGTTCAAATAATTAATATATTTTAATAATTAAAGTGCTTCGGTAAAGTGCTTTGCATATTTATAAATCAGTTTCTTTAAACCTTCTTCTAAGAAACTTATTTGAAGTTATGCGATATATATTAATTTAAAAAAATGAAATAAATGTTCATTTTCTACTAACCCTTATTGCTTAAATATTGCTGTTCTCTGAGCAGGTGCACAATAGATTTCAATACATATTTGGAGAATATCTCAGTCTAATGTTATTGCCTCAAGCATTTTCCTTGTCAATCTTAATTTTTTTTTGCATCTGCTTAAAAAGCATTTATGAAAATAAATGTTCTAAAATACATCAGTAAATTAATAGCTTTTTAATTGCAAAGGACCTTGTTTCTTTTACTTTATTTTTTCTTTTAATCTACAATGAATTTTTATTTAATGAGTATATTTACTGTGTTTTGCTTTTTTAAAAGTGGAATTTAAATTGAATTTTCAGCCACTACAAATATCTATACATAAAAGGGGAATAAAATCCACAAAATACTGTACTGAAAATCCCATTCCACTCAGGTTCCTTGCGTGAAAATTAATATCCTTATAAATTATTTATAGTGAGAATGCACATTTTGCTTATATATGCGTAATTGTTGTTTATTTAATAACTGATAGGAATATAAGCATTTTAATTGCATAATTATTTAAAGTATATAATTTTGTATAAATGTAAAGAGTCAATCAAATTCAATCACATGAACTATGAAAATCACACTAATATAAAGTAATCATTACTTAAATATATCATATTACATTTTGTTAATTTTACAAAAATAATAAAAAAAACAGTTACTTTAACAGATCCAAAATTTGTTCATAAAAAGAATTCATTATATTGGGAAACAACTTTGATATCATTTAATTTTATTCACATGTTCCGAAAGTTTCTAAACATTATAAATAAGAATGAATAATTGTATTTAAATTATTGCTTTAGATGTACTTATTTGTTTTACAAATTTAAGGAGTAATTTTTATTTGAATTTAATTACTGAATAGTAGGGTTTTTTTCTAAATACTAGCTTCATTATACTACTATATAGTTTTTTTACATTGTACTAGAGTAATTTCTAGATTTACAGAAATGTTCAATACGCATATAGTTCCATGGCATTTTATGTAAACTGCAACTGTAGTTTATTTACATTTTAGCATTCCTCTTTTTTAACATTATTAATATAAAAAAATATCGGAACAAGTACTGCATTCAGTATAATAAGTTGAAAGGAATATAAACCTATTCTTTGAAGAAAAGATAGTACATATATCAGCAATGTAAGAAATAACAATATAAATATCTTTTTGTAAAATTCAAAACATCTTTTCATCATAAAATATGCATAGTTTTAAGAAGAAATGTCCATAAAATATTTCCTTTTTCTGAGGGAGTAGATAAAGTCAGTTATTTATATAGAGATTCTAAGATTTCAGTTCAACAATAGGCTTAAGACAGTATTTTAAATTTTTATAAAAATATTTACATCGACAAACTAAGATCTTAAGCATTTCAAAATCTGAACCACATCCAGTTTTATAACCTATAAGAATTGTTTAGTAAATTAACTATTTAAACTATATAGTGCATGTAGCTTAATTTTGTAACTGAAAATAATCTGAATATTTTAACATAAATATTGGTACATGATACTTCAAAAATGTATAGCACTATGCGAATTTTATGGTTGTTAAAACATTGAAGATTTTCAAAGGTGGTAAAATTGTCTTGTGATCGTTTTACTGTATAACAGACTTATACATAACCATTCTTTTTACTCATAATTCAAAATAAGATAATGAAATACATATTAAATAATATGCAAAAGATAATTCTAAAATTTTCCAAAATAGCATATTCTTCTTCTTTCACTATCATAATAAAAATGCATTTAGACACATGTAAATATGTACCCGTCTTCAGTGAAATAACTAAAATTATCAATATAAACAAAAATTTCTTTCTATTGTAACAGTTATATTATTTGGAAATAATAAAATTTAATAAATTAAAGATTCTGTTAATACCAGTGGAAACTTGATACAAACGAGACATTGAGATTAATAATAATGTTGCATATATATATATATATATATATATATATATATATATATATATATATATATATATATATATATATATATATATATATATATATATATATATATATATGCATGTGTGTGTGTTACCTACTTAGCACTGCAAAATTTGTTTTATTATACTTTAATGTTACGTGTGAATGATAAAAAGATTGTTTAATGATAAAATAATCATCTAATAATTTGTTCTGTATTTTTCTAAAGAAATATAGTAAATTGCAACAAATGTCCTGTTATTTGTGCAAATAATAACTATTATTGGAATTCGATTTCTCATTACTTTTCATCTGATGTATCTTATATTGACATAAGGTTGATTTCTGTAAGTTGAAGCATTTGTAGAAATTACCAAAATAATTTCTGTCGCAACATTATTTTATATGTGGGATGGTATGTTTAAACGTCAAGAAAATGTTATAGAATGTGCATAAAATATTTAATCCTTCAAAATAGTTTCGCGAAACATAATTACATATTCCACTTCTTATCGAAAACTTACTTACAATGTGTAAAATATAAAAGCAGTATGCAAATAAATTGATATTTAAAAGAAAAAAACTTAGATCATTTTATATTTTGATTAGTATATCACCGGCAAAATAATTATAAAACAAAAGTATTTTATGAAAAAAAATTACTTAACTCTAACAAACAAACATAAGGGAAAATGTCAAAGGTTGCTTAATAAAAAAATTATTTCTTTTTAATATTTTAAGATCTAAAAAACTCCTATGTCAAGTGTTTACCTGTATTTTAAGAAAACTTAAGCTGAAACTCACTTTAAATAAAAAATTTTAGAAATTTTATTCATTAAATTACGATTTTTTAATTAAAATAATATCAATATACATAAAGCATTTAAATTGGCAAGACGTGTAAGAATAGTTTTTCTATTATGTGCAAAATTTTCGTTTCAATTTTATTTTCAAAATAGACTCATATAGGAAAATCTACTATGTTTTGAATTTCAACTACTTCATGACACATGATAAAATATAATTTGTTTAAATTTTTGTTTGATTTAATTAAATTACTTAATAGATTCTTAATCTTTTTTATTTCTTTTGAAAATTTCAATTGATGATAAGTAAAAATTCCAATCTGATGCTTTAAAAATGAAGTTAATCATGATAGTTTACTTTGCTGAACTTCTATATATAGCTTCAAAAATATTGCTAATATAATTTAATATGTATGATATAAAATTAAAGCAATTCGGATACAAATAATATATTTATCGATAATTATAAAAAGTTTTCTACACGAAACAGAAGTTTATTAATAAAAATTAGGAGCAACTACATAAAAAATGTATAAAATACTAATTCAAAAAGAATATGTAATAAAATAAAATGCTTAAAGTCACTTATATTTAACGCATTTAAAACATATCTTTATAAATACATTAAATTAGTTTGGTAATTCTTAACTTTTGAAAAATTTGAATCAAAGTTTTAATTGGAAAATATTATAAAAATGCAATCAATAATTTACGTTATTAATTCAAAAATTATTATATTTTTAACGCGTTATTTTTTCATATGAATTTAAAAAGAAATTCCAGATTATGAAAAATGGAAGTACAAAGAAAACAAACGTTTGATCGCTTTATCTTCTTAAGAACTGCATTTCTTAAACACAGTTGTTGAACTACCAAACCGATTTTAATTTTAAATTTATATAAAATGATCTCATATTTTTATCTTTTTCTAAGTATTGATTTTTATCAGCAGTTTTTGTAATTTGTATTTCATCCAAAAAATATTGGTTTGAAAGTAATTCAATGTTTCTAAAATAATTCTCTGAAATGATGATAATTAATAATGGTTAAAATTTAAGTTAAGTTTGTAAGAAGTTAATAACCTAAATTTTTTAAGTGTTTTTTAACGATTTTAGTATAAAAATTAGGGCTAATACCAAATAAACCTTAAAAACATATATGTTACATCCTTGATTTTAATCTAACCTATTTGAAGCCTAATGAAGGTGTTTTCTTCCTTTAATATATATTATTAATGAGAAATGCTTCATAATCAATCATCATTTTTCACATTAATAAAAAAACTATTTTTTATAAATATATTATTCATTTCAGCAAATGTATTTTAATTATATATCATTTTATGAACAATTGAAACCACATAAACTTGCATTTTTGCTACGTATTACTATCATGGAAAATATTTTCTTTTTTAGATTTATGGATTATTCAATCTTTGAATGTATATGTAATAGTTGAAATGCTTAAGAGATATTTTTTCTAATAAACCATTAATATACTTTGGAAAATAAAATACGTGAAAGTTACTAAATTGTAAATATATATAGAAAAATTATTTGAAAAAAATTCTTACGTAAATTTATACATTTAACTGAAGCATAATTCATACAAAATCAGAGGTATACTTATATTTTATAATTAAAACATATCTCTTTACTTAATTTTGGTATTCGTTTTTATGAAAGAGAAAATCACGAGTAAATATAATTGATTTTTTTAAACTAAATATTTCAAACAATGAAGTGCACGGTGGAAACAGTAAAATTCCCAAGCCGACAGGTACGTATGACGAATCAGAACACCTGGTGTTCAACGGTGGCCGGGATTGAACCATTGGAATTCACACTTCCATCATCGTTGTCTTACTATTAGCCCACACAGAACCGAAAACTAAGCTTTTAGAAAGAGTACACAATGACAGTTCTCTTTTAACTAGTGCTACATTTTCCTATCGCTCTTCATTCCTAATCACCATCAATAAATTTCTATTTTACTCTTTCAATTCTGTTTTATTTCTATTTATTCTTTATTGTATATATCTCTAAAGTAATTCAAGCAATAACTTTAGAGACATATACTATAAAGAATTTTTAATCGATTTTACTGCATTTACTCTCTCTCTCTCTCACACACACACAGCTGTTATATGTATATTAATAACGGTACGCTCTTCGGTGACTAATCTTTCACCACAAAAAAGCTGGAAACTACTACTCATTTATCTTTTCCCTATGGGCCCCTGGGAACCAAGTCATGGAGGCTAGTAGAATTACACACGTTACCCACCACAAACCTGCTTATACGGTGAGTCACATTCATTCATCTCAGAGAAAAGACAGAGAATTGCAGAGAGACAGAAACGTCCATACCCTACCATGGGTTAGAAACCGTGACCAGAGCTCAGATATATGAGCTTGATAACATTAATAAATGAAATTTTAAATCTGCAAAATAGAAAATTTATTTATGTAAAGGCATTGAAAACAATGTTTAAAATGAAATAGTTCTCTGGCAATTCAAACTGTATCATTTTTATTCATTTATGTGGCATATGTTTAATAATGCTTATTACATGTGTGTTTATTGTGATACCGATAGAATTGAGACTTTCACGTTAGTTAGCATAATTCTCAAATATGATATACTCGGAGTCTATTTGTGGGTGATTTTTATTATGTACATATATAAATACATGAGGATAGATTTCTACACTTTCATCCAATTTCATCATCAATTCTACATTTAACAGCCTTCAATAACAGAAGTCATAGAACAATAATACAGAATATTTAAAAGGTAATATTTTAGAGTTTTCGAATATTATATAATGTATTTAAATGTGTTAGAATTTGAGTAATAATCGACGCCTATTGCCAGCCTCTTAAACGCTTGATTATAACCACAGATCCATTTTGGTTAAATATTTTCCCATCATGGCTAACTGTAATGCCACTTGCCAACGGTACATAAAATAAGAAGGCAGATAACTCATTTATGGTATGACAGTTGATCTTTCATACATTTTTTATATGTTGTTTAAAGACTCCTTGTGTTATAATGCAGCAAGTTTCTTTGAAGTAAGTTTCTAAGTTCGACTGATTAAAAATAGTAGCCTACAGGGGTTGCATATTATCTTTTATGGAAATTAGTGATCATATTGGATGAAATCAACCAACTGTGATGTGTATCTGTAATCACTAAATACAGAAAGGAAAGACGAAGCGACGGGACTTATTCCTACTCCCTTGCTGTACTACAATACAGGATTACATGTATAACGTGTGCATGGCAATGATGGATCACTCAACCACATCACGAACTATTCTACAAAAGGCTCAGTTTGTTATCCATCAATCATGATCCCCTAGTACCATTTATATATCGTTTTCAGCTGAGTGGTTAGCCTTAATGTGAAGCTATTTATTGGTAAAATAATATAAAATCATATCTAAAATGTTACTTCATGGAAAGTACTTGTTTATATATAAACACTTCTTGAAATAGAGTTTATTTTATTTGATTAAATATAGAAAACTAAATAAAAATAATGATACACTAATTTATATAAATGCATAATAAGTTTGCATTTCACTTATGAGAATTATTATTAATATTTTGTTTTTATGTCTAAAAGCCAACTATTTAAATATGATATTAAAACAAAAATAAATTATTAAAATTACTGTTCAATAAATTCAGTTGAAAAATATGTGATTTTACTATTGAATAAACACAGAGTTAGAAACTGTGTTTATTAACTGTGAGTTAATGATGCTTAGAAAGAGAGTTTCAGATGTTAAATATGTTTAATCATTTATAAGAGAAATATATTTTTAGCTCTTTTTTCAAAATATATTCAACTCCGTACCACATAATATTGAGTTTGAAAAAAAGTTTCAAAAATATTTCTGACAAAAAAATTCCTTAGTTGTTGTTTAATATCATTTTAATTTGTTAAGAAAAATGAACGAAATGTCAAGAATGAGCTAATATATATATTTAATTGAAAAGAAAATCTTAAAATTGCACTAAAATAGTTTATGTAAATATTTTACGTTTATAGCACACCATTTAATATAATCCTAATTTAAATTTGAAATATGAAAGAATGAGAGAACACATCTTTTTTTTTGTATAATGATGGCGAGAAATTGAAGAAAACTTTAATGCAGGTAAGTTGTATATAACAAAAAACTAAGTTCTGGATTTGAAGTGCAGCTTGAAATAATTTAAACTTTATGTAAATAGTAAGGAAAGTGTAGGCGCTTTGTTTCAAGATGAAAAAGCATGTGTAGAATTTATTTTTTAAAGAATAAATTTTTGGTACAAATCTTTTCATAAAGTATATGATATATTTCTAAAACAATGTATTCATAAATTTAAAAAAATGGTTTGTTTTAGACTTTTTGTATTTTTTCCTGTATATTAAAAAATTCTTTTGCACTTATTCAAGAACACACAAAGAAAAAAAAGAGAAACAAGCAGATACTAATAAGTAGCAAGAAATAGGAATTGAAAATATTTATTTATTTATAAGTATAATATTTATTTATAAATAGTAATTTACTTAGTTAATAAGTAAATAAATATTGGAAAGAGAGAGTTTAATCTTTTCAACTAAACATTAATTGTAATTAATTTGTGGAGCCGTTCCTATTCTAAACTTCTATTCAAATCATGAGTAATATTAAAAGTGCTACAATATTTTATTTTATAATTAAAAGTTTTACAATTTATAATTTCTCTTCCTTTAATTTATATTTCCTTAAAATAATTTGAGAAATAGAAACACTTCTCTTTTTATACAGTAATTCATTTATTAAATTCGTAATTAATTACAATAAAATAAAAAAACATATATTGATTTATTAATTCTCTTTAAATATATCTATTTGTATTTTATTCGTGTTTTACTTCAAACTTGTGTATCTGTGAGGTGTTTATTTTTGAAATTGTTAAAGAAAAATATAGTGATGTTAAGATTATTCATCAATAAATTGAATAATTTTGTGAAAACACACACACAATTTAATATATTTTCAATTTATAAAACATATTCAAAATATGTGAAATTAGATGTATTTTTAAATCAGTAATTAAATTGATATTTCATATGTTAACGATATTACCACAGGCAGTATGTCAAATTTATGAATCAGTAAACTTTTCAATGAAAATTTCCTTTTGCCTCAATATGCAAATATTTATGATTAAAATTTAAGTCTAAATCCTTGGATTGAGAATTCAATTTAAGAGCAGTAACATTGAATGGGCCAACAGAAATAAATATTTTTTAGACAAAAGATATATTTTTTATAAGTACAAAATTAAGATTTTTTCTTTATCTTCAGAAGATGTATTGGGATACATTAAAAATTTATTTGCTTACATTGTTGCTCACAAAACTTACTATATTTAGGGACAAAATGGAATATTATTTTCTGGAAAGGAATATTCTTTCTCATATTTATGTTTTATTTAAATGTATAAATGTAAAATATTGCATTTATATCAATTCCAGTAAAAATATAATAAGTAGGATTTACAATTTTTCTATATGTATGGAAAATTGCTGGTATTTATTTAATTTACTTTGTACAATTTGGATTTTATTTTACATTGCCAAACGTTAAAAATTATATTAGAAAAATTGGATGTATATCGTTTGTGCAGACAGATATAAACTATACAAACTACTGTTATTTGGAATAGTTTGTTGTTGTCTTGTTCCTCGTTATAAAGCCTCAGGCTAGACCAAATCTATGAGCCAATGAATTTTTAAAAAATCATGAACAAAAAGGATCATTTGTACGACACATTTATGTTTTAAATTATATAATGTAATGAAAATATTGGTCATACTAAATAGATTTCAGATTATTTTATTACCTGATTCTGTTATCGATTAATTAAAAAAAATCATTGCTCTTCATAAATGAAATTATTTAACTTTCACTGAAACTCGAGTAGAAACTGAGAATTTTAAATTCAAAGGTTCAGATCTTGTTAAAATTCAGTATTTTTTGTTGGGTGTATGTGCATAAATATGCACACAGACGTATGTACATACATTTTCATATAATTTAAGATTAAAATTTCTACTCCAAGAAAAATGCATAACTGTTCAAAATAAATATTTATTGGTCAGTAATCAAATTAGAAATGAAACATTTTCATAATATTTGATCATGATTTCATAAACATAGATCATGGGATATCAATATCCAGAAAAACCACTTCCGGTAGCAGTAAAAACTCTTGTGCATACATACTTACTTGGTCCTTGAGGCAAACAGAGACTGGATGGCAACACATATACAACTACTCAATCATCTGCATAGTATGTCAAATTTCATTTTCCTTTGGTGAGAGATATACAGAACTGGCTTCAGTGCCACCGTAGAACATTATCTGTAACAAAGAAGGTCACGAATCAAATAGTAGAAACGTAGACTTTAATACTGAAGAAATTCAACAGGCACATTTAAAAATCTTATCACTGAAATCAAAAGGTAATTAATACGTACATTCAATGGTCCCCACACCAATACTCCTGGAGATAGGTTGCTATAACAATGACGGATGCATGCTGGCAATGTATTCTACAAAAAACTTTCAGTTACGGATATTACTATCATACTATTCATCAAACCTGTATTCTTTTAGAACACAACAGCAGGAGAGTTTTCTGTCCAGGTTCATCATTGATTACATCATTGAAAGAAATCTGTAATGTTTCATCAGAGTAGCCGAAGCTGTGCCCCTCAAACTGACAGTCCCTACTGTTGCAAACGTTGTCAGACTGTTCATTTTGACACATGATTTATTGTAAATAATCTCTCATTTTGATAGAGGGATCATGAATTAGCTGTAGGATTCAATAAAAGCTGATGGGCGACATGTCTTTCTTTATGGCCTTTAGGGATAGCAGGCTGTTGAGCTCCAGCTTGGCATTCTGTATGATGTCTTGGACTCATCATCATCTACAAATAATACCTCCACCGATGTGACAAGTATTACTATGATACAATAAGCCGCAGTTCATGTAAGCTATATTTTGACCTCAATCAAAGTCAGAAATGTGTTGGTAAACATTTTTCTTTTTTACGAGAACTACAATAATAATATTTCTACAAGCAAGAACTTTCAATTTTAATTTGTATGAGAGAGACCTGTTCTGCAATGTTTTTATTTAAGAACATTTTAATTGTTCTACCACTATATACTATAAATGAATGTGCATAAAAGCTAATCATTTGTATATGATAACATCTTCTTGTTGTTTAAACTGCTCATGTGTAGAGTACAATTTTCTTCGTGGTTCAATTTTAATTGTAATGTGTATATATTGAACGGTATATGACCATTGATGGTCATTAAATTGAAGGATGTCTAAAGATATAGCCATACATTTTTGTAAGCAATTCTTTTACATATATTTTACTAAAAAGAATCCTTATTTATGTATATTAATAGACTCAATTTTAGTAAATGTTGTTTTAAATGATTTTACATGCTGAAGTTGCGTACTGGATAATAAATGAAAATTTGTTCTGATGTGATTTTAATACAGATGACTAAAAAAGTCAATTTTACGGGAAACATTTTGAATTAAATTTTAATGCATATAATAATTGGGTTATTTGAAATTGATTGGTTAACATTGAAAATGGATTTTCTTAGAAATTTCAGTCAGAAATTGGTAGCTTAATTTGAGCTGAATAACACGAAATAAGAAAATAAATTGAGTTCATCTACAAATTATGCCATAAAATACTTATTATAAGTATTTTCAAAAAATGTATTTAAAAAATATTTTTGTCTTCATAAATTCACATTTAGCAATATTAAATAAAATATGCTATTTCTAATTGAGGAGTCACAGATATACATTTATTTTTATTGTTACAGATAAACACAAAAACTATTTTTTAATAATATATAGTTCTTACACACGAATATTAAATCACTTTATTCTATATTCAAATTACACATTCATTTTTGAAAAGAGAGACATGAAACATAAAATTATAACTTTTCAATATACATCAGTTTAATATGTTGAAGTAAGAAATTATACAAATATATATTTTATATATAATGTTCGAAAATAATAGCTTAATACTTTTCTATTTGATAAAGGGAAAAAAATTCAAAAGTTTTACACTAATCTGTAAAGTATTATTCATATATTTAACAGAGAAATTCAGGCAATACAATGATGAATGCGGATCCCATGAAAAATTAGATCTCCACAGAATTTACACAGAATGTAATTATCGGATAATGGAAAAGCTTTGTAAGCAAAATATTTAATTCTGATTTATTAAATTATGAAGCCAAATTTAATTTAGTTCAAAGTATATAATAACTTAATATACTTCTTTAAAATTTTATATAATACAATAAATTTTTTGTTTATTATTTAATTTTTAAATTCAGAAGAAAGTCATGCAAAACTAAGTAATAAATTTTTGTAAGCAACTTTTTCAAGTTACAGTAGTTAAATTCTTCTATTTCACTGCTAATTAGAAACGCAAATATTACTAAATGTAAATGAAAAATCAAATTGATTCATTTTTAATTAAAAAATGTTTTTTTAGATAACAGAAAGAAATTAAAATTGACATCTAAATAAATTAAATAACTGGTGAAGAACATATTGCAAAGGATTTGTTTCAGAAATGTCCTTTGTGTCTAAGGAAAGTGTCAAAATTACTATTTCATACAACAAGATCTTGAGTGCAGTTTTTTTAAAAAAAATACAAGTTTGATTAGTTATTTCAAAAAAGATTAAAGTATTTTCCAAGCAAATTAAAGATAATTTTTTTCTAAGAGCCCAAGCTGTCTTACTTAAAAAAGCGTAATTTAAATATTAAAACAATTGTGCTCAATTCAAAGTATCTGTCATATCCAGTTTGTGGTTTCAAAATAGCTCACATAAAAATAATCAAGAACGATGATTTTCAAAATTTAACTTTTTAAAAAAATATTTAAATCAATGCTTTTTATGAAAATATTTGTTATAAAAATTGTTTTTTTTAAGATTACTATAATTTTTTATATTAAAAGGAAATTATTAAAATAGCACATTAATATTATTCAAATAATTCTTGGTTAAGTCAAAAGATGAAATTAATTATTTATCATTGAATATTTTATTAACTCGTGAAAAACAGAAATAAATATAAGAAAAGTAAAAAGCAGAAAATGTTTTATTAATGACAGAATTATTGAAAAAAGAATGGTTATATATAATTATTTTTCTTTAAATAGTCTCTTTATTTTTTCAAATTGTCTTAAAAACTATGACATGCCAAAGTTGTAGGGAAAGAGTGTAATTACTTTCAAGGAAAAAATAAATTGTTTCTATTTTACATTAAGTCCAACTGAAATTATATATATATATATATATATATATATATATATATATATATATATATATATATATATATATATATATATATATATATATATATATATATATATATATATATATATATACATACATACCTATATATATATGCATGTGAGTTGCTATGTTTAAAGAAAAAACGGTCATCTTACAAAGAGTTGGAGATAGTATATCGAGGACAGTCTGCATTATTAAAGCTCGTAGAAGTTCCATCATTTACTTATGGTGATTAAATATGATAGTTCTTTTCTTTTTCTATCCCTTGGGTCTCAATAATTATTAGTAGGTAAGATGCATATATCTATACATATATATGTGTACTATTTATATATAAATTTATGTAATGAAAATAATTATAAAATCCTTTTAAATTAAGAATATTTCAAATGTTTTTCAGTTAGTGAATTATGTAGCACTAAAAAGTTCCTTCAATAATTATTAAAGACAATAATTCACTATATATAAATAACTGTATGAAAATTTGCAGTGTCATTTTTCTTCTAAATTATCATTATTTACAAACATTTAAGTCTGTCAGATGAATAATTTTATAAATATGACAACATATCATCTTAACATTATCAAACATAAAAAATTTAGAAATCAATATAGAGCATTTTCTGAATTAATCAAATCCTTACAAGAAGAGGACAAGTTATGTTTTATTTGTTAACTTGCGATTTCGTTGTTTACTTTTGCAATTATGAAATGCTTATTTTGCCATAAAATACAAAAACATTGTTTAATTTCGTTACATTAAAATAATTATCTGATTATAGTTAAATTAAAAATAAGTGACTCTAAGAATCTGAAGCAAATGTAAACAAGCAATACTACTTTTGATATTATACTTCAGAGTAAAAAAGCTGAAATAGTGTTCATAATTATTTTTTATTTTAGTTTTATCTGTTGATATTGCAGAATACTCGTGAGAGTTTAATAAAACAGTTTTTTCATTAAATTCGATTTGTTTTAAAAAACTGAACTCATTTTATGTTTTTTCATGTTAAGAATTAAATAAATGATAAGATATTATAAGAATTGTAATATATGGAATTGTATTGAATATATATATATATATATATATAAATATATATATATATATATATATATATATATATATATATATATATATATATATATATATATATATATATATATATATATATATATATATATATATATAGATAGATAGATAGATAGATAGATAGATTAGATAGATAGATAATTTCATTTTAGATTAGAAGTTTCAAAAAAGTATTGTTAAGTGATTAAGCATACTGTATTTATACAAAGCTTAGAAATATATTTACATAAATTCAGATTATCAAATAAATCTCTTATAAATAAGATTCACAAAATAATTTTCAATGCTCACTTAAAACTTTTTTTATCCTTAATATTTTAATTTTGCTTTTAGATTAAATTGATTCCTCTCAAATACAATATAACTTTCATTCTTTCAATATTTTACAAATCTTATTTCATTTTAAACTAAAAATAAGCAAGATAATTTAGACTTATCAACATTTGTATATAAATCAGCTTGACTTGTTTCAAAAACTCAACTTCTTTCATCTCACTAGGGAAATTTCTTTAGTTGATCTTGAGTTTTTCTTTGGCCCCTAAAATCACTAAAATAAAAATTTCCGTCGCCAATTTGAAAGATCATAGTTACGTGAAGAAAAAAAATTATATATTGTAGAGATGAGATAACATAGTAAAATCAATAATACCTGATAAATAAGAATCTGTCTAAAAAGTTTAATGGTGATTACGTATGTATTTTAATAAGAAAGGTAATAAAAAGGTAATTTAATAAAAATTTGTTGAAATAAATATACAAATTTAATTATTGAAGTAAAGATTAACAAAATTATATTGCGTAATCTTTATGAACACAGGAAGATAGAGAAACACAGACGAAGTTCAATTACAAGTTCGATCCTCTGAAATAAAATGTAAAATAATTAATTAGTTCAACATTCACAGTAATTAAGTAGTTAAATTATATAAAACATGAATATAGTTAAAGAAATTGTGTTTGCAGAAGACATAAATTTATTAATTAAAATTTTAAACCAGTCTGGTTTGTTAAAAATTATTATTATGATACATGAACATTTTTTAATATTTTATAAGTGCGGAAATATATTCAAACAATCCTCACTAGCAAATAAAACATTTTCTTGTTTTAGTCTTAGTTATGAAAGATTGTCGAAATAAACTTTATATGATGTTAACGCAACCTTTACATGATGAAAACGTGCAAGCAAAAATTATGATATCCCTCTCTTTATTTAAAAAGATACTAAAACATCAGGCATTTAATCATTTTTCAAACAACAGTCTCATCCTATAAAATATGAATTTTTTTATATTACTAAAAGCAGATGGATATTGAATGATTCGGCATGGAAGGAAAAGCTTAGATCATTTCATGAATATTAAAAAACTTCGGTACTAAAATAAGGTTATTTGCATTTATTATTACTAAATATTTAATAATTCAATAAATAATGTAGGTTTTAGTTATTAATTATTTTGAATATTTTCATAGATTATATATATATATATATATATATATATATATATATATATATATATATAAATATATATATATAAAGAGAGAGAGAGAGAGGGAGAGAGATGCATTAATAAATATATCAATATCAATAAATTTAGGAATTATAATGAAATTTCATTATATTAATTATTTATATGGTCTATTATTACGAGCTTATAACAAAATGTTATGTAGCTCTTTGTATAAAATTGGCGGATAAAACTGATATTTTGTTTAAGGTTTTGTTTTTAGTAATCATTATTGGAAATCTGCAATATTGCACTTCAAGTATCTTTATTTAAAAGATCATGTGAATGTTTTAATCATCCATTATTAGTGTTTTGCATATTTTTATTTAACACATCATAGAGTAAATTGTAGCCAATTTAATACTTACATGTTTCTGATGATTAAAAGTCGAGCTGGCAGCCGCGAATGGTTAGAGTTCTTGCCTTCAGTTCAATATTTCATGGGATTGAATACCGTCTTCGGTATGGGTGTTAGTAGAGCTTTGGAATCCACTTTAAACCACAGGTCCGGTCATATTACCCCGCATGTGCAAAAATGCCCTTTGCGTGACAAACATACCAAATCAATCTGACGGTTAAATATATTACCGTAATTTTTTAAATTTTTTTAAATGTGTGTGCTGAAGGATTTTTAATATTCACCTTGTATTTTTACTTTCAAGAAAGATATTTTATAGATTATTTAATACTTTCTAGAAAGATTTTCAATATTCTGCTAGAGTGGAAACCTGAAACACTTCTTTGCAATTACCAACATACGTGCACTCAGAATCTATTGTTCACTTTTCTTCTATTGTTCAAAAATAACTTGAATCGAGATATTTATCATTCAATCTAAAAGGCACAGTCTTATTAAGACACGGGTGAATGTCAATTTTTTCATCTTGATTACTTTCATATTCTTATTTAAAATGGAATATGTTTTTACAAATATTTTTTATCAAAATATTTGGAAATGATAACTTAAAAAAGCCTCAATCTTATTAATAAAATTTTAAAGTGCTTTTATTTGAGTTTTTACTAATATGAATAATTTTTATTAGCAATAATAAAACTCTTATTTTTATTCTTGCTAGTTATAAATAGAGTAATAGCTAGGTAATTGCATATTTAATATTAATTTGTGTAAGTCACATCCTTTCCCTATGAGTTCTTATAAAAAACATTCTTAAGAGGAACAAAGATCTTTAAAATTATACCAAATTTAATTTAAAAATAGCTTAAACTACATTTGGGAGCATTAAAAGTTTTTTTTGTAGTTTACTTAAGACCTTCGAAAATTTTTAAATAATTGTATGGAAATAAAAAATAAAAAGAAATATTATCTATATTTTTATTATTTTCAAATTTCAGAAATATGTGACAAATTAAAGTAATAAATTGACAACTTTTAATTATGTGCCATACATTTTTTAAGAATTAACTTGAGAAATGTTTTGGATGTAGATACTTGAAAATCTATTCGTGAAGTGTTTGTATAGTTGTTACAGTTAATTTTTCATTAATATTGTAGTTACAAATTTATTACTGTTCAAAAAAACTATTAATTTTATTTTTAAAATGTCATGCTTTTTATTATGCATAAGGTATTATTTTTATTACTGAAGTAAAATTATTCCTAACAGGGGATTTGATTTATTCAACCCAGTAAGATTTTGAGGACTTCTAAATTAAGTGCACAAAAAAGAAAATAATCGTAATTTAAAAATATTTCGACTACTGAATTCTTTAAATATTTTCGAACATCAATTCTTAACAAAAAAACGTTTAGTGCAATCATTTGACAGAAATAGTTGATTTGCATTGGGGTTCATGCATTATTTTATAATCACTTAGAAAGAATATATCCAATTAAATATAAAAATTAGTACCAGCCAATTAATATTTCAAGGAACCTTTTTAATTAATCTATATTTTATATTATTTTATTTCCAATTAAAAATGACAACGTGTATTAGAATATATCTAACTGCAGTAAGTGATAAAAAAGCACGTATAAAACCAATAAAAATAATTTTCTATAAACTCATTCTTATTAGTAAAAATTTCTATACAAAAAAATTTGTTAACAGAGAAAGGGAATTGAAATTGCAAAACTTTCATTAAAAGAGATTAAAGAAAGTGTTAATTCACACTTTTATTTATTTATTATTATTTTTCTATTAAAATGTTTACTCACATTATTTACCTTTGCACATTACTTATCTTTTAAATGTATTTTTTACATGTTTTAAATTTAAGAAAGCTATTATATTTAATTTGTAAAGGTATCGTTTTATTGTAAGAAATGTATATTTTAAATATAAAGATAAAATTATGTATCTTCGTAATATCTTAAAATAATATCGTAATAAATTTAGAAAATAGGAGTCCTAGGCATGTGAAATAGAAATTTGTGAATATATCTATTAAAGTATTAAAATTACGCAAATAAAATAGTTGTTAATATTTCATAACATTTGCTAGAATTTTAAGCAATCATTAAGTATGATTACAATTCAATAAGTAACATTATAATAAATCTTGAAAAATAAATAAATTTTTACTCGATATGTTCTTAAGCTAAATTCACAGAAGCATTTATTACTACGATCACCATTTTATCTAAAACTTTGTACTCTGTTCCAGTAGAATCAGTAAAATTGCATTAATTCATGATACAACTAAATGCAAAAATTCTGAAATTTATAATATTGTTAAAACTCAAGAGATGAATAATGCATTTATATTAAGAGCAATTTTAAGGGCAATTTCCAAATAGGTTCTATTTTTTAAAATATTTTGAAGATATGAATCCTAACATGCTCAACAAAATGATGGTTGGAAATCTGGTTAGATGAGTGAGCTTTTTTCAAGCGGACAATCTATAAGAATTGGGAATAAACTCATATAACATGAAATTTCACAATGCAATTGAAGTTAATACATTATTTTTGAAGCCCTAAAATTAGCTCTATGTTTTGCCTATCTTGAAAGCAGCTTATTTATGAACACAGTCTTGAAGGCACATCTTTAAAGAATTCTTTGTGTAAAATCTTGAATGTGTGGAGCACAAACAGTTGAGCTCTACTTCGCTTTAAAATATCTTTCTAAAAATACGCAGAACAGTATCTGTATTCCGTAATTTAACTGACATTTTCTGAGTTTTCATTAATATAATTTGATGATATCTATTTTTTACATAGTTCACAATTTCTTAAAAGTTAATTTAAACATTTAGAGTGAGAGAGAAAGAGATTTCACGTTGAGTAATTCAACTAATAATTGATTTTTGCTGAATAAGTTCTTTCACTATAGTTATATTCTGAAATATAAGAACTGATCTTGGATTATCTCAGATTTCTCTTTTAATATTTGATTATATTATTCTTAATAAACCCTGAACAACATTCATTTCCATAGCAT
The DNA here is from genome assembly GCA_037975125.1 of Latrodectus hesperus. Lineage (NCBI taxonomy): Eukaryota > Metazoa > Arthropoda > Arachnida > Araneae > Theridiidae > Latrodectus > Latrodectus hesperus. Next base: position 43,767,595 of record CM075859.1, on the reverse strand, counting down.
TACAATGCTCATTAGTTTCTTGGAAATCTTTTCTTAGTTTTGTAACCATCATTTATGAATTTTCTTATAGATCATGTGTTTTTACATTAAGCAAAATTACAAAGATTAGTGAAAAATATGACCAGATGATGAAAATATCATTTTTAAGTGTATCTGGTCATGTTTTTCACCAATCTTTGAAACTTCAGTTATTTAACTAATAATGTTATTTTTTGCAAATCACATTCCATATTATCATAGATCTGTATCTTGATTTTAATATTTTCACAACTCAAGATTCAATTTTTCTCTTCTGTAATCTAATTACCATTGTTTTAATATGGGGTTATACTTTGCCAGTATATAATTAGAAGACTTGAATCAAGCCAATCCTTCCAACATAAAACATGTTCACATACTTTAATTGCAAGCAATATGCTCATTAAGAAAATTGCCTAACAAAGATTTACAAAGTAAACATTCTAGTTTCAGAAGTATTGAGCAGAAATATTTCTTAAGCTAACATCAAAAAGTAAAACTGAATGCGAAGAAAAGAAACGAATAGCATTTTACAATAGAAAAAACTACAATAGGAAATATTTTACTAGGAATACTCTTTAAAGCAAAAATAAGTTTAAGACTTATGAATTTGTGAAATTGTCCGATAGGAAATACTACTTGACATTTTATTATTATATATTTGTTTTTTAGCCTTTGACGTCAAAGAAGTTTTTTTACAGGTTTCCTATCTCATTTCTTTTTCCTTGAAATTAAAGTTCGTTTTTGAAAAAATTATATAAAAATATTAGATGAAATTTTTTCAGTAGTTAAAGTGTAAAATATTCTAAGCTTCCTTTCTGGAATAATGCAATCAACAGTTTTACGATCTGACAATAATCAGGCTATATAAAGAAGCAAGCTGCGATGGGTTAAAATAATGTTTGACAAACTTATAACGATACAAATTACTATTTATGCAATTTATTACTTGCATTTTGGTTTTTTTTAAACTATAAAGTTACGTGAGTTAGATCCCTACAATATTTTATTCAAATAAAAAGTAAGTATAATTCAACAATTTAGTATACACACCTACCGAGAGAAGTGTTTCAATGTTTCTTAATTTTTTACTTTGGGTTCTGCTGACTTCTCCTGAATAAACTAGATATAAAGAATGTATTAAAAAACATTATCAAATAAAAATCAATAGTAATCCATGTAGAGTTAATTTAGTAGTGCTTACTTGTCCATAAAGATTAAGATAGGCATTAAGAATATCTAAGCCACATTAAAAAAGCCTCTCGTAACCACATAATTGTCATGAGAGTTATTGTCAGGTACTAATTCGACATAAAGAGTTTTAAATAAATGTTACAGCACACACATTTATCCACACGAATGTTTGACCTATTCATTATTATTGTACATATGTTATATAAGTATTGTATATATGTTCCGTTAAGCTAATGTAAAGGAATTTAATGATATTTTGCAAACTTTTAAACTTTCCTGAGATATCTCCAAAAATGTTTATGTAGTGAGGAAAAAGTTTGTTTTGAGAAATTTATTCTGTTGAATAATTGTTTACTTGTTACTAAATTAGAGAACAAAGTTCTTCAAAGATGAATAACAGTTCAATTTGCAATACAAGAACTCACCAAAAACTTGAAGCACAACACAGCTCTTCAAAACTAAAAATCGTGGGTTCAATGCAAGCCGCTGTGGAACTACGGAAGATGGGTGTTGTACTTTTGCCTTCTGAATGGATGTCTATCACGGTGGGTACTTGGAAGTCTTTAGAGTTTTCTATCTTGCAACATGAAAATATGGCCTAGTATTTGTGAATTGTCCTCCAGGAAGGCTCATTAAGCAGTCGAAACAAAAATGCTTTATGATGGACAGACTAATGGCTTAGGCTATTAAGCTGTCCATAATATAACAGCTAAAGGCTATATAAGGTATTTGACGTATTATTTACTATGTTAATGTTGATTGATTAGTGAACTGCTTTGTAGTATGGAATATATACATTTTTGTGTAAAAAGAAAAAAGAGTGTTTTCGTTCTTGTTGATTTTTGACATTTTTTTCAAATACACAAAATGCATCTTCCTCTTTGTTTCCCCAAATTCTTGAAATTTTTTGAAATTTCAAAAATACGATACATTCGAAAAATTAAATCAAAAATGTCCAGGTGCATTCTAAATTATTTTTAATAATTTAAAAGTAGCATGGTATGATTATAATTTCAATTACGAAATTAAAAGAATTATTTTGAGATATATTTTACGACTTCTAATTGTAATATTTTGCTGTATGATACTTAATGTGCTTGTAGAACATTTTTTTTTTACATTTGACAAACACGTAGCATAGCAACAATACGTAGTTATGCACAAAATTGTAATGTTAAATGAAGAACTTACAAATATTTTACACGAGAGAGGAACATAAGTACAACAGACTGATATTTATCTCGTTAATTAATTTTAATAGCACAAACATCATATAGAATTTCTTATGTTTTTAATCAATAAAACTCATAAGCTGTATATTAAGACTTAAAAGTCTAAACGAAATAAAAATTATTATTTTTTGAATGTTCACTTATGCATATGCATAATATTTTCTAAAAAGCAATGATAGCAATTTTAAAAATAAACGATATAAGGTCTAAAAATAAAACAAATAAGAAAAATAATTTCAGGAAGGCATCTTTAATATTTTCTTTTCTGTGGACATTAAATCTACTTTAATAGCTCTGGAAACTCATTATCAGATGAAAGATGAATGGAATTAATAACTGTTAGTGTTATGAAACACTTTATGATATTAATAAATGTCATTACCTTTATCAACTGAAAGTTAAAATATGGAAAGGTAAGATTGCTCCTTTTTAACCCGATTGGAACGATATTATATCGAACAGTGTAAAATTATGAAATACTCTCGTATTTATGGCCTATGAAAGTTTTCTTAATTTATATTGATTATCATCGTAAATATATAAAGGCCTCCTTTATTAAATGAAGTAAAAAAAATTATTTTCCTGAGGAATATATTAATCTAAACAAACATATCAACTAATGATATTTCTGTAAAACACACAAAACAGTGAAAATTAGTCTATGTAAATTTAATAATTTCATTTGAATGTTTTGAAATTAGAGTGTTTATCAAGCATTTTGCGTTACTTTTCCTGAACAAATCATTTTCAAATGCAAAGTAGTATATTGAAAATTACTTTTTTGATAAAAAAAAAAAAACCTCACAGAAGTGTATTTTTAGAAAATTTAATATAGTTTACAAATTCAAACCTTATTTGATGGCACAGTTTATTAAAACTCGTATTTGAACTGAAGAATTATACTATTTTATGGGACAAAATATAATGCCAAGCAGGTGAAAAATACCCAACGTAAGAAAAAATTAACGCAAAATGAATAAATAAATATTAATGTGTTAAGAATGATTTAATATTTTTAATAATTAAGATATATGCATAAAAATAATAATAAATATCAGATAGCTTTTTTACAAAAGTAATATTTTAGAATTTTATTTTATTGTAAATACATATAAGCATGTGCAATATTATTCTACGAAAATTAAATTTTTGTTTTTTTACCCTTCGATTTGTTTGCCTAGGATTCCATTCAGAACAGCAGTATGGAATAGAATTAAACGTATGCCAAAAAGTAAGTGGCTGACTAACTTAAAATCTATTGTTCGCTTAGAAATTTTGTTAACAGCATTTGTAATTAATTGAAAACGTAATTAAAGATGATATAAACTCCATGTATTGTTTTTTTGTACTACGATGTAATTAATTTAAGCGACTGAACATGCTCTCTCCACTCCATGACGTTTCTCGATTCATAAAAGAAACTCGTGTTTCTTTTTCTCCTTTCAAAATTGTTGTCTGTACATATAATCACAGGGAGTAAAATAAAACCATGTACAGCTCCGATTCTCTTTTATTTGTTAAGCACCACCCGTTTTCTATTTTTACACTGTTTTTTGACTTCTAAAAACTATTGTTTTCGTCATCAGTAGCAAATGTGATTTATCTTTTATTAATTCGTTACCAGCCCCAAATCTATTAAATCTGGATCATGAATAAATACTCCTGACTTTAATGTTAAGGACTTTTTTTTAAAAAAGGAAGTTTTTCCAGAATTTCATGTTACATTCAATTTAATTTCATTAGGTTTATACTTGGGACTTCATTTCATTAAGCAAAGAAAATGTTTGATACACTACTGAATTATTTTGCCATGTGTACACTTTTATAAGCTAAACTATGAAGAACATTCCACATTTAAACTGGATTTCAATTAGAATTTTATTCTTCGGTTCATTATTTTGGAATTTTATGTTGAAAAAGAACTAAAATAAGTTTAATAATTATCACATTATTAATCAAATTAATGATAAAAAATTTGATAATCATTTTCTCATTTAACATAGATTTGCCCTTTGATTGGCAATTTTTAATATTTTACATTTTAATATAAGCAAAGTACACTCTGATGATAAAAGCCTATAGGCTTTAATTTATACGTTGATTCATTTTTCAAAGATTTGGACAGTAATACAAAAAGCAAGTAGGTAGTTAAAATATGTCTAATGTATTTAGTAATTACTTGACAGAGCAGGCAATTCCAAAAAAATTAAATATAATCTGTTATTCTTCGATTTTGTACTATTATTGCCCTTTTTACTTTCTTATAGTACTAACTCTCACCGAAATTTCAAACTATTTTCATTTAATGATAACTTTGAACGCACTATTTATATGTTTTCATTTATTTGAAGTTTCCTTCTGATTCAGTCAATAAAGCTAAAACAAGAATAATTTGAATTAACAAATCTGCAAAAGGCTAATTTAATTATCATGAATTTGGAATTTTATTAAATCATATTAGAAATTGATAAGTGCAAGTCAAAAAATTATTTTGAATATGCATGAAAGTGAAAACCAATAACATTCTGAGACAAGTTTCTTAACAATGACGTTTAAAAACCTTACGACAAATAATATATCAATGTAAATGAAGGACAGAGAATTAGCTATTACTAAACTATAAGCATTTAATAAAGAAATTATTAACGACGATTTATCGTTGGTATCTATATTAATAAAATATAATTTTATAGATTCAAATAAAAGTTTATTTCAAAATTTGTTATGACTTAAGTACTTCGTACATTTTATATCTTGAAAAATTGAAATAAAAAATAAATGTGCATGGATTAGATATTCTTCATTATATATACTCATTTCTATCTCGATGTTATAATGATCGTGTCACAATATTCTTGTTCACATACTTTAAAACTGACCAGTTTGTAAAACTTTATCATGAATTTAATTTTACTCCTTAACAAGTTTCTAAGCATATTCATTTTACGAGCAACAATTGCTAAAACAATACTACTTAAGAAGTTCAGTTAATAAATCATGGAAGTCTTTCATTCAACATGAGATGAATACTTTCTTGCCTATTTTTAAACTCTTTTTGGTGGAATGCCAAGAAAATCTGAAGCTTCAACTCACTTTGTTCTTACTGTAATTTACACGTGAACAATTTTCACGTCATATATTTTCCTTGTACATTAAAATTTGAAAGAATTATTCATAAGTTACAAGGATTGATGTATTTATATACTCAATATCTAGAATTATTAACTGCAATTCCTAGAATGAATTGTAATTCATTTATTTATCGATAAGTTTCATAATTTAAAATATACAGCTTGAAATATTCATCTTCTCTCTTTTCTTTTAATTGCATTTATTACATATATTAACTATTTCATCATTAATATGCAGTAATTTCAATAATATTTGGGTCAGTTACAATTAAACATATTTTTGCGTAAAAGAATTAGAAAAGTTTAAGTTATTTCATGAAATTTATAAAACTCCTTCTGTTCAAAAGAATATGATTTTAAGCAATTTTAAAGTTAGAAAAACAAATAGAAATGTTATGTAAAGCTTAGTACAAAATATTAAAGAATAACAGTTTTAACAGTATTTATTTTTATAATATTTTTAGTAAATTGCAATGTAAAAAGAAATAAAAACTTTTAGATATCAATATTTTTAATATTTACTTTCAAAAGGCATAAACATTTGCATAATTCCACAACTGAAATCAACATTAATTTACCTCTAGAAAATACTATTCAAATCTTTGGTTTCCAAAATCATACCAGTACTGAAATATGTAACAAAATGTTGCTTTTTATATATTAAAAAGAAACTTCCATGGAGAAACTTGAATTATAATAAGTAGTTAAGCAAAAATCTTTGAATCAGTATTTCAATAATTACATTATTTTTTAACCATAATGTGGGTAAAATATATTTTTATTAAGATTAAGTATATTAATATATTCTCATGCATGATTAGGAGTCACTGTAGAATAACATACATTAATTAAATTCTAACTATGTGAAATATTTCATAAATTATAAACAAACACCACACACACAGATAGATATATATTGATAGATAGATATTAAATTTCTTTTCAAAATATGTCACATAATGAAGTATAATTTTTCAAATAAAATAAAATAATATATTGATTAATATAAGAGAAAACAATATATTTTCAAATGGTTTATTTTATAGCTTGTTTTCGCTTAACTTGTTTAGAATTATGTATTTTCTTTTTAGTTGTCTTGAAGTTTTGGTGTCTGCTTTTCTTTGAGATTTCATAAGTTTCACCCTTTTGAAGTTTCTTTGTTATTGAATTTTTTAATATATTTTGCTGAGAAAATATAAAGTTTAAAATAAGTTCTCAGATTTTTACTCTTAAGTTTCAAGAAAATAGAATATTTGTAAAATTTTAAAGACCACATTAATAAAAATAAATACAACTAACTTGGAAATTTGAGAAAAAAGTACAATATCTCAAATAGCAATAAGTAATTATGATACAATAAATATTTTATTAATACTTTATATATATAAGGATTAAAGAACCACCAACAATGTTCTAATTACTCTAATTTACGAATAGAGTTAAAGGGATTTTTTATTGATGGAGAAAAATCATTTTATTAATATATATTTATTTAGAACAAGCACTGTATAATCTCTATATTTTCAAAAACAAAAATAAACATATGTGAATTTAAATCCTTTTAAACAGAGCAATGCATAGATGTTTAGTCAATGATTAATAATGAATAATATGACTGACATTTATGGAGAGAGATATTAATGCAAATATTCCATTTCAACTGCAAAGCTGTATTCACTTTGTAGTGTATTCAAAACAAGTGTTAAATATTGAATTATAGACTGCATTTAAATTAACAGTCATGCATAAAAAGTATCCGACGATTGAAAAGCCAAACAAATGAGTACTTTAAATATTTGTTAAATGTTAAAATGAAATCATTTGAGCAAGAATGTATAATCTAATAAATGTATCAAAATTTATGCTTTTAATATTACTGTTGGATTTAAGTTCAGAATATTCATAGATAAATTGCATGCATTGAAAATTACACGTTATTTTGCTACGAGATTTTAGCAGTAATTACAAATTTTAGCTGCATCAGAGATCCCTAATATATAAAAGGTTGTTCCACTACATTCAAATAAAACTTATAAAAGCTGAAACGAAATATCAAATTACAGTAAATAAATGAATAAATATTTGTTAAATAAATTATAATAATAAAGAAAAGAGCATGAAAATCATGCTCCTAATTTTTTTCATTCAAAAGTTAAGTTTAATAAGAAAATGTGAAATAAATATCTTTGATTTTCAGTTTGCTGTTTGAAGAAGTAAGTATATTAAAGGATGTGTTTGATATTTTGATATCATATAATGTAGAAGAAACTTAGTATGTTGTGTTACTTTCTTATTGATATTCATTAATAGAAGAATATATATGGCTTTAGTAACAAAAAACCTAAAGCACTGCATTTTATGTAATTATTCTGATTTTTATAGCCTTGTAAGGTCTTATATCCTAAATATATATATTTAGTATTTTTAGAGAGAAAGGACCCCGTACTATACCTATTGTTTATCAGGTTGCTGCTCTTCTATTCATATTTATTTAAAAAGAAATTATTTACAAAAGAGGATGCATGCACATCATTTAAGTATAAGTACATTTCTGAAAATTAAAAATACAGTGTTTCTTGTGCAGCAAGGTATCTATCAAAAAGAAACTAGCTGTTGTTGTCACGTGACAAGTGCAAAATGAAAAAAAAGAAAAGCTAAAAAAGACAAATCATATGGGACCAAAAGCATGGAGCACTGCCCTGGCCACATCTTCAGCTTTTTTGGTATTGAGGGTGTCATGGAAGTAGTTGGGGTCGATGCTGAAGAGGGTCGAGGCAACAGGGCTGCAATTTAAGTGATGCCTTGGATCCAGCGGAACTCTAGTGCAGTGCCTGCATTCTGCGTAGGTTCTAGATCCATTGGGCACGATTTTCATACCCTCATGTGCCCAGTCCACATTCTGCTGATGGTAAAGGTGATACCACGGTCAGGATTAAGCTCCGGTAGGCACCATTTTTTCCGTAGTGCCCCGCAGAGCTGATGCCTTGCGACGGCGTTTGCATCGAAGCAAGTGGTAGTCGTGGGAAGGAGATTGATAAAATGAATCAGAGGAATCTATAAAATACATGATTGAAAATTTGAACTTTGAAGAACGTGTGATCTTTAGTTATAATGATTATAAATACAGATGAAATGAAAACCAAGTAAAATGCTATTTACAACTTAAACTATAGTTAATGGTATATACCACTTGTATAGAATCAGAATTGTATAAAATATTATTAAGAATATGAGAAAAAATATTCTATATGATTATTATGCATAATTTTGAAATTGTTCGTTGTTTGTAATTGAATGAAATATTTGTTTGAAGTCCCAATCCGAAATATATGTTTTTCCAAATGTGTCATAGGCTGTCTCTTTTGCAGACAAACATCCAATCCGTGATCAGTAATAAGAAATTTCACAATGTCTGTTATTCTTACTTTCCGAAAGAAGCTTAATACACAAAATTTGAGAAAACTGTTGGCTGGCATAGAATCAGGTTTCTTTAAATGTAGGTGTTTCGTGAGGGATCAGCTCAGCAGGTAATGGTCAAATGCATCTTTTATACCACACCTTTAATATATATAGCAGGACTATGCATTTAAAATCCTTTAGTTGATTAATCTTTATCATATAACTCAAGTTTACAACAATATAGTGAAAATTACAACAATATAGAGAACATTAACAGAGCATGATTCAATTTAAGTAATCATATCAATGCTGTTAAGTTTAGATTCTCCTCTAACTTCAGGCAACAAAAGAAAACTATTTTGAGATATTGTTGTAATATGATAATAACCGAAGCAATTATTGTACTGTAATCTGCAGTATCATAATGTGAAGAGAAATCATAGCAAATAGTGACAAGTTATTACATTTTTTCTGGAATGTTGGCTAGAAACTATGGATTCATTTTACATTAATGCTCCATATCCACTATTTTTCTGTTTCACATAATAACTTTTAATAATTTTTGAAACTGTGGCATGCCCTTGCATAGTAACAATAAGGGATTGTCTAGTTTAGTTACAGTTTATAATGGATAACTTACATTCAGTATAGCGGTATCCTTGAAAAATATTTCTACTAGTTATTTTAATATATGCGTATGTGTAAATATTTCGCATTTTTTCAACAATTAAATTGGTGAAGATTTTTTCAACAATTAAATTGGTGAAGAATGAAATAAATTTGTTTCCATTGATTTTGTTTTAAAATTCCATATAATTAAACACGATTCTTCTGATAAATATAAATTTTTATTCAACTCTTGTTTTGTGGTAATTTTTTTAGTTTTTCGTAATTTAAGATTTCTTTCCTGAAGCAATATGATAATCCTGAAACATTTTTGATGCCAGTACTTTGTTCATAATATTGTAAATTCTTGATTTTGCATTAGTTTTAATCATGGATATTTTTATAAGATTTTGTAGAGTATGATATGTAATGTGCAAATAAAATACATACATTGAATTAATAAAAATATATGGTGAACAAAAGTTGTATTAAATATGATAAATGGTTTGTGTGTGTAAATGCTAACGAGTGAATCACTGATCTATGGAATCACACTATAGCATCTATAATAGTTCTATTTATTGATTTCATTTCTCATGGCTTTTTTAATATTTCTTCTATAACTAAAATTAATTTTATTTGAGGTTTTTTTTATCTAATGAGATAGGATGACATCTTGTTCAATTCAGTATATTTAAACAATTGCAAACACATTTTTATGCAATATTATTTATGAATTTCATTAATTTAGAATTCAGTTCATAAAAATACTTAATATGCAAATACTTAATTTATAATAAATGCTGTTTTTTCAGTGTTATAATATTTTTAAACTATATCCAATTATTTCAAAGATTAATAACGCTATATTTTTATCGAAATTATCTTTAAAACAATGTTAATTATTAATTACTAACTACTAATTAATTACTAACTATTATAACTAACTACAGTCAAAGTTAACTATATTTCAAGCACTTGAAGTATTTTCACTTAATAAAAGTTAGTTTGAAAGAGCTCACATAAAATGATGTTGTTAATTTTTCATGAGAAAAATTCATTAATATATTTGTGTTTTATTATGTGTATGTTAAATTTTACTAACGTCTAACAATTAAATGATAGACATATAATAAAATGATAACCATATGTATGTCAATGTTATTTTACTTGGCTATGTATATTTTCAGCAGCGAAATTTTAAGTACCAACTCCCCTGAAATGATTAAATCCAATCACAGATCAACACATTTTTAATATCAGTAGACATATTATATTTTTAAAATATTTCAAATTTATGAAAATATTGCTATCTAAAAAATATCCTCCTTTTACTTAGAATGGCTTATTTTCTTGCTTTCATCAAGTAAAATAAAAATTAATTTATTGTTAATAAAATACAAATATATCATTGAATTTACTATATTTCTTAGGATTCAGAAAACATTGATTATGAGTTCACGGTAAGAATTTTTTCGGGCTTTTTCAAAATCTTTTTATCTTTAATTATCTAGTCCATGCAAGCATAATATAAGAAATACTAAGTATTTTGAGTGAGTTTTTTAGGTTCATTAAGTGATATATTTCATGCTTTATTCTGAAAACAATGTATAGCTTTTAAAAAACAGTTTTATAATTAAAAAAATGTTTATTAAAATATTTTACTTTATAAAAATCATTTCTTTTATTTGAAAGAAAATATATAATGTTTAAAGATAAGTTTTTCTAAAATTCATGAAACTCTAATGATAGAAAGACAATTGTTCTTTTTATAAACTAACTTTAAAATGACAATAATCAAATTTATATTTTTATTATGCATAGAAAATTTAAAAAAAATCTTACCATGTATTTAAATGCACATGAAAATATACGGTATTGTTATGAGATTAATTTTTATAAAATACGGTCTTTAGTGGCATCTAGCATTTTTTATAAAATCTTTCATGTGATTTTGTATCTTTTATAATAAATTGCACATTTTTTATGAAATCGTTATTCATTTGTGAACCATGAAAAAATATCATTAAGCGTCATGACATACAGAGGTAAAGAGTTTAATGAGATTAAAAAGAGAATTTAACATTTTACTCAATGCATTCAGAAATGCAGACATATTATGCCATGTAATGACCAAGAGAATATTGATTTCTTGTTCTTACTATAAAAGAATTTCAATAATATGATGTCATGTTTGGTAAAGCCATAAAATAAGAGGAAAGATAAATTTCCCTTAAAGTTTGTATAAATAACTCAATTAGGAGAAAAAGTATCATACTATATTCATACATTACTTATAAATAGAAAAATGTTAACTTTAATGATTTTGAATTCTCTGATTTTCTTCAGAATTGAACACATTCTTCCATGTGATTTCTTTGTGATCATGCTTATTCTGTAATATAAGGATACATTAAACTAAATATGAAATCAATTCATCTAATATTTTACTTTCAAAATAACTTCAAATTCTTTGCAGTCCTGCTTTCGCGAATAAGTTTCACTTTTCAGCTTTAGTTTTGAAGCAAAATTTTAGTAGTTTCTGAGTTAAAGTACTTAAGGCTAATTTAGTATTTAAATCTACATATTATTTAATTCGTTTATTCTAAGCTTCATTAATGTAAATTTATGTAATATCAACCCAATATTAAAAAATATCATAAAAATATTAAGTATAACTATACTTCTTCTTTATATTTATTACTCTTTATCATATTCTATGAATAATGCATGTATATGAGGTAAAGATATCATATCATAAAATGCAAATAAAAATATTCTAAAAAAATAAAAGTTTAAAATGCTCTAAATAGATTTTTTTTAATTTAAGAGCTTTAACATTTCTTTAAGTTAAATTTAAAATTTTCACAGTTGCAAATTTTACTCACCAGTAGCACAATGCTAACTTTTGTATATTAGTAATTAATCTTGTTAAGTGATCATAGACACATCAATAAGAACCTGCATAACTGAATTAAACAGGATTCTAATTAATAAAGCTGGACAATTTTCCTAATTTTTCTGGAAGGAAATTGAATAAACTACGCAAATTAAAGAAACATTTTCTTAATTGTTAATTTTGTTTCATTCCATTAAAATAATAAATATATTTAATGTGTTAAATTTTGATTAGTGACAACATACAAAAAATATCATGACATATTGTATATTAGAAAAAATTACTTTCAATTGATTAAAGAAAAATCTATCTCAACTTAAACATATAATGTAGACATTTTATATTGAGTTATAGATAGTCTAAAATTGTATGATTAATCTAAGACTTTATAACATATGCCATGAATAATATAGTCCTGTATGAACATTTCATAGATAGTAAGTTATATTAACTAATCACAAAGAAAAAAATCGAAGTTTTTTTATATCTATCAAGACAAATTTGCATGATAGAAATAAATACTCAAATATTTTAAAATTTGCCTTTGTAAGACAATACATTACAAAGCAATTATAACACAGGTTAATGTTAATACAAACAACATGCTTCCTAGTTATGTTCATTTACAGAAAAATTTTAATTTTTATCTTAAAAATGTGTTATATATTTTTGGGTAACAGAGTAAACAAATTAATAAAGAATAAAAAAAGAGTCAATAATCCAGACAATTTAATAAAATGTGTAATACATTTGCTTTTTAGTTATTTCAAAACTGCTTTACTTTGAATAATTTTATTGTTGTATTTAATATATAATTTAAAATTTTATCATATTATATTAAATCAAATATTCTGTTCTTCACGAAGCATACAAGTGCTTGAAGCATAGAAACCTCAAATGTTACTCATGAAAACTCATGAGTTTTTCCAAGTATTCAATTGTTATGATTCAGTCTTTCCAATGACCTGAGGCTAGAATCCTGATTCATTCAATGCAAGATTCGTCTGCACTTTTCATTAAGAATGAAAAATACAAAACAAATTTTATTTACTCCCATACCTGAATGAAGATTATATCTTGCAAAAAAAGTTTGTCTTTTAAATTTGCATTAAATTAGAACAAACCTTTGTATGGGGATCTTGTAGTTTAATCCGTTCTATTTTTGTTATTGAAAGTGACAGACTAAAATCCCAAGTGAGTAAAATCCTGACAAACTCTTAATCTACCTTCTCCAAAATTCCTCAAAACGAATGCATTTTCTTATAGATTCACTTCCAACAAATAAAAATTTAATGGCAAACTAAATTGAATACTTTTTACTAAAACTACTTAAAATAAAAAAAACCGAGCACAACTAGTATTAAAATTAACACATTTATTTTAAAGGAACAATATTCACAGATTTCGTATCGCTTTCCAAATACTACCCATACTTTTCAAGTAAAATGGATCTTATCAGCTGAAATACATGGAATTTCCATTACTTTAGTGCAAATAATAATTAATTTTCGTTTTACGATACCCCACACATTTTGAGATATTATCATTTAGTTCATTTATTATTTTTCTACATAAAATTTTTATAAATATTAAAGCATTAAGATAATTTTTCTTTCCAAACAATTAGAAAATTCCTTTGAAATTTCTTTAGATTTTGCAAAGAAGTTATGTAGAAGCTGGAAGGTATTAGAAACTATAGTACTTCGTAAAGGATACCAATATTTGGCCATCTACCTTCAGAATTATTATTTTCCTTGGAGTATATTGTTACTATGACTCTTTTTATGTACTCTAGTCACCATTATTTAACAAATATTATTAATAATTTTGAATTGCATTTAAATGACTTAGAACGAACTTCATATTTTTTATAATTTTTTATTAATAAAATGGAAAGGCATTAATTTGATATAAATATAATAGAATTAATAAAGAGTTAAACTTAGTTTTTGAGAAAAAAACCCATTTGGTAACGAGATTTTAAATGAAAGACAAACATCAATTTATCATCGATATCTGTCTCTTAGAAATCAACATCATCATCATATATCTTTGGTCAAGATAAATGTACATTAAAAACCAGGAATGGTACAGAGAAGACAAATATTTTAATGACAAAAATATATAGTTAAAAAATACATTTAGTACTTTCTCATTTGTAGGAATTAAAAGAATTATAAGAAAATTTTTCAGTAAATCAAAATTTAATGATAAGCGTTTATTTTATTCATTTGAAAACACAAAATTCTCCAGTATTTAAATAAAAGCAGAAAAATATTCCATTATATATGTATTAAATAAAATTACATCCGCATTTTAGAATATTATCAAAATGGCAGATTTTACGAGAAAATAACGTACTTTGTTTTGATAGAGATTTTACATTCCATTATGTTATTGTTCATGTATTAAAATACATTATACTTCAGGAATCAAAAGCAAGTTTTTAAAATTTTAAAATATATAATAACAAATAGAATATTTTAAAAATTATTGTTTTCTTAGCTATTTAATATACTAAGAAAATATTTAATATTTTCTTAGTATATTATATAGCTAGAAAATATTTTAATATACTGGTAATATTTTCGAAACGTGCACAAGAGTATTTGCACTTTTCTTTTATCTGTGCACCTAGGATTTGAAAAAAGAGGGAGAGGAGTATGGTATTCCAGCGATAAATCATCTATAAAAGTATTTTTAAGTATAAAAATGTACTTGAATACTCAGAAAATATAATGGTACAAATCAAAGAAAATATTTAAAGTAATGAGTGAAAGTATTTGAGAAAATTCAACAAAAGGAGAAAAATGAACAAGTATTTATTTCTTTGTCTTACGAGAATCTTCGGTTCTGTACGTCTACTGAAGGAAATAAAAATTATCTATAGCATTTTTGGGAAGTCTGTTTCTGTAAAATGTTCTCTTTTAATGTGTTTTTAGTGGATATTGATGTTATATTTCTTGTTTCAAATAGTGTTCAGGAAGAGAAGCTCTTTATTTTATTTTCATTAATCTATACTTTTCCTTTTAATGAATGAATAAAAAATAAGTTTTTCTGCATTGTATACTTTATATTTTATTTTAAAAGGAGACTTTTAAAATTAAAATAAGAAATGTTGATTTTCATACATATTAATGCCATTATTCTGTAATATTGTAGAAATCTATCTTCATTAGATGTGTCTGCAATAATAATTTAAATTGAGAATGAATATTAAAAACAATCAATGATTTTAAGTTTTAATTAAATCAAAAGAAAGAAGGATAGGCTATGTGTTTTGCTGTAATAAATCTTTCATATTTTTTTTATTATACGCATAAATTCTTTACATAATAAAGAATTTAAATAAACTTTTTGCTATTTAACTAATTTATTATCTTGTAATATATAAACCACGCTAAAAAAACAGCGGAAACATTTCACGATAATTTGAAATCGCTAATTTGTTTTTATATTTACAAGGAGGGTATTTTATGTGAAATCATATAGCATATAGTTACATGTTTGTACAATTCATAAATTAAAAACTGGCTGCAACAATGCTAATTTAGTGAATACCTTGGTGCTTTCAAATTAAAGCTATCTTTCTATGCTTATTTATAATCCGCTTCCTACTGACTTCCTGAGAGGATTTTATTTGATATTAATTTTTGTCGACAGCAAGAAAATATGAAAAAATGAAGGAAGATGTGATGTAAACATAATGAAATCTTCTATTTACGATTTAAATGCTTCGAAATTGAATCGAAAGTACCTATCATCCTTTTAAGATTATTATTGATGCTGTGTATCTTCGAGTGCTATTGCAAATTGCTTTACTTCAAATCAATAGTGCCCTTAAATATATCAGAGAAAGTTTAATTTATATCTTGTCATAACTCTAAAAGTAATATTAAATCGTAAATTTCAATCGCTTACGTTTTATGAATTATTTTCTTACCGTAATTTTAAAGTCTAATTTTAAACTTCAATAATATCTCTAAAAATGCTAAGCTCTTAGTAAAGCATTTTTTGTTATAAATCCTTTATAAATCCTTATTTTATTCCCCATAAAACCTTCCATCCACCAACATATTTATTTTCCTCATTAAAAAATCTCACGGATGTTCATAAGATAAGAATTTCTTGAAAATAAAGCTGATTTTAGAGTTGTTCTTTAAGGATTAAGCAGACTAAAATCCTATCTTATAGGATTCTTACTTTTCTTGTGTTTTGTCTAGATAGTAGGATATGGTTTAATCTTAAAATGCATTTCGATTATAAATAATTAATAAAGACTGTAATTGTTAAACTTCAAGTTTTTATTACTTTAATGAAAACAATATCAAATTTTAAAAATAACATTTATATTCATATGAATGTAAAAGAAGAGGACATAAAATAAATTAATGCTCTTAGTGAAAAGATCATTTAATGAATTGTGGGAAAATATTATTCGCTAAAAAATAACTTCGTTTATTTCATTAAAGATAAGATAATTATAAAACAAAGAGACAAATATAAACATCATTTATTTTTCATCAGCGCTTGCTTTTTTTATTTTATTCATTATTTATTTACTGAAATTGTTCTAATTTTTAGGTATAAATTCAGGAAAAATTTATTGACAAAAAGCGTTAAATTTATAAACATTTTTGAAAACTTATGAGCTGACTACATACTAATGTTCTTTAGAAGTTTCATTTTAATATTTTATACTGAAGAGCTCATGGAGTGAGTTGTAAAAATTATTTTCAGTGAATTTCCTGTATTATCTTTGTACATTCAATTAACAAAACAATTCATATAAATTAACATAAATAAAATAAGGGTATTGTTAACGAAAATTTAATATTTACTCCTTTTTAATTAAATTTTAGTGTCGCCTACCTTGCTGTATAATCATTAACTTTTCATTTTAATTCCTTAACATAAAGGAAAAGAAGTATAAATTTAGTTAAACTATTACAAAAAGAAGTTGCTTTATTAGTATAAATAAATTAAATTTTCAAATAATATCTGTATAAGGCAGTGAGAATAAAATGTAAATTAAAACACCCATCCTAAATGAGTAGAATTTGGATGAACTAATAATAATAGTATTATAAAACGTAAGTTTTATAGATTCTCATTAAGTTCATGTAAAATTTTAAATTTGAAAAACCATTTGATGTTTTAAGCAATAAAATCATATTTTTAATAATTTTTTACGAAAGAAAATGAAGTTTTATAAATTAAAGTGTAATATTTTGTGTCAATAATAAAATGAAAAAAAATTCACGTTTCCTAAATTACAATTTTATTTACACATCAAATTAAAAATTCCAATTTTTATCTTCAGAATTTTGTATCAAAATTTATTCAAAATAATACTATATTATTTTTACTTTGAGTGAAGTTTGCGCTCACTTAAAGTATCATTTTTTATATAACATATATTATAATTTCAAGTGTCATTTATGATATAAGACAGAATATTTAAACTGTCTTGTCTAGGTAATTCTTCAATCAAAAATATTCTTTATTAAGTTCAGTGTTTAATAATTAAAGATTTGTGAAGAACAATAGCTTTAGAACAATAGTTCCTAGCTTTAATAACGTACAACTGAAGTTTTCTAGTGCAAATAACATTAAAAAACTGATGTTGTTCAATTGTTATTATATAAGGCAATAAATATTGTGTCCGGAATTGATACGTTTTCTTCTACAATAAAATAAAAGATAACCTCTATCTCTCTCTCTTTTATCAAATCTAACTTGCAGATTTGCATTTGTTTATTTTAGAGGTTTAAAATGATGAGAATTTTCCAAATGTTTTCAATGGAATAAAAGTATTTTTTGTTGCAGCAACAAATTGTACATTGTTATGTGATGATTTATTTGTTGTTTTTTATAGTTCAAATAATAAGTGGTTGCTTGAAAAGGATTCTATTATTTGACAAATGTTACGTGATGTAAAGACACTATTAAAATAATTCTTATTTTACAAATTAGATTTTTGTTGTACTGAACAACAGAAAATGTGTTTACGCTGAAAAATTCTGATAAAAATGCATTTCAGTAAATGTTGACAATTACTTTAAATTTCATGCACTCGCTTTACTATTAATTGTTATATGAATTAAAAGTAAATATAAAAAGCCTTTTGCTTATAAATATTGTTATATTTTTTATAAGAAATAAATGAATTGATTAGGTTAGTATTTTTTCAATTTTGCTGTTTCAATTTCTTAAAAAAAATCAATGGAAGTTTTCAGATAACGTCTCAAAATTAATCTATCATTCTACATAATTTTATTTTTCTATATAATTTGCAATACTATTTTAGGTGTAAAACTATGCAATAAAATAAATTGAAACTTGGTAAATCAATGCGCATTTTCTGTAAAATGAACGCGCACATATTCTATATTAGGCAAACGGATATTGGGATTAAAGAACTTTATTGAAGATCTGTGTTTTCTTAATTGATCTGCCATGGCAGGATTACATTCTGTCTCTTATTATCGCCCAAAATTAATTTTCTAAGAAGATATTAGGAGTTATATGATACCATCAAATTTATTCTGTTATATTTCATGGTATTTATTTTAATCTTTTTTTGTCAGAATGACTCACCTCAATCATCAAATATGGAACAAAAAATGCGATTGCTAAATATGATCATTATCATAGTATTTCAAAGACATTTCGTAATAAAGTAATTAAATAAATGATATTATATCTTAACAATTTCAAAGTTTTTTTAAAAAAAATTTTAGTATACTTGAAAAATGTAGAAATACAATAATGTAACAGTTAATATAGTCTTGGTTTTACAAGAATAATTTAAACTTTTGAAATCAACATTTCGAAAAAGCACAAAGGAATATTTAAAGTTTCTGCTAAAGCTTATGAGGTTGTGTTTGAAAGAGAGAAACTGATGAATATGCAGAAAATAACTAAGCACATTTAGCGTAAGCAAACATTTTCTAACATAAGGTTTCTTGTACAATATATATGTGTCTTTGGAATATATTTTCTTTTTAAAATAATTTAACCTCTTAAAGTAACCAATGAGAAAGAGAATAGATTATTTATTAATACCTTAATTTATCTAATTATTTTTAACTGTTTTCCTCAATAAGATACGTAAGCGTGGTATTAAAATCTGCAGAAATTTATATTAAGGCAGAAATGTAATATATTCACCATTTCTGAAAAAATATATGGGGACAGTTCCTATTTTAAGAAATACAAATTATTTCTTTTTAACGTAACAACGGCGCTTATCAAATTGTCTAATATAGCATTATATGTATTCAACTAAACATTATAATAATAACTATCATAATAATGTACAGAATTAAGGATGCTTCTTTTTCAGAAAAATAACTAAGAAATGCACTCATAAATTAAAAAAAAACAGTGTTGTCGATTTATGTAATTCCAGCCTTTATTACTTTAATAAAGCTTTTAATAAATAAAATCCGATTGAAAATTCAAAAGACAATCAGTATTTCCGACTAATTTTAAATACACATACACACATGTGTATTGAAAATTTATATTAAATTGTTAGTATTTATAGTCTTTCAATTGAATTAGAGACTCATGATCATTTTTAATTCAGTTTACATAAAACTACTTTGTTGTGAATATATTGACACAATTAAACTACTAAAAGAGTTTTGTTTTCATGACCAATGACTACTAAATCAGTTACATTGACTAAATTATTATATATTAAATTTAAATAGAGAAAAATTTAATATAATTTCAAATTTTTCTGGCATATGAAATTATGTAAAATTTATTGATTTTTTAATAAATTTTAAAAAGTTCAACGTGAGTTAACATGTAATGTAAATTTTTATTCTTAAATTTCAGTAAAAAAAGCATAATTAAAATGTTTGCGAAAATTATACCATTAAGTAAAAAGGAAAAGAAGATTATGCACGAAAACATTTGGCATGACATGGTAAAAGCAGCATGGGAGTAACTACAAATTCATGAAACAAAATACACCGAAAAAAATGAAAGTAAAATTGAACATTTATGAGACCTACCAAAGTGACAATCTAACTGCATTAATAAAATTATGTGTTAAATCAGAAAAATAATTCTAATTTATCATGTGTCTATTCTTTATAAAAAATTACCACTTTCTGACCATTCTTGTTGTAATAATAACCAGTTCAAAATCGACTAAAAGCCACTTTTCTTATAGAGAAACTTAAAAAGTAAAGGATGGGTGGAAAAGCTTATTTAGTTAATACTACTCACACCATCCTACAGACTTTCAATGAAATTTCCTTGCAAATACAACGCTGACTTCAAATTCTTAATCCCTAATTACACGCAAGTCGTATATATATATAAGTCAATAGTATTCTAATAATTGTAAAACTGTCTTTTACATAACATAATTAAGTTGTTAACTCTATTTATCTGCAGTAAACAGTGGCTCTCCAGTTCATACTATCCATTAAAAATTACAATTCCCTCTGAATGTTTATCTTTAAGATAAGCATGTAAATTTTTTTCTTATATAGTCTAACATTTCCGCGGCAAGAACTGTGATTGAAAGTCTTTAGAATATCTTTTTTCTTATGAAGTATATTCAGGTTCTAAAATGTTTATCTATTCATTGTGTAAGCGATTTGAATAGAACGATTTTTTTTATAAAATTACATTCTTTCTACAGAGTTTCAATTGTTTTAAAATAAATTATTTAAGAATTTTAGAATTATTGTAATTGTCAAGTCTTCTATTACATTCCAAGATTTGTATTTTTTTAATGTTTATCTGAATAAATATAGAACCAAAGACTTTAAAAGTATACCTAAAGGACAGAGATATAAGTGATTTTAAAGGTAAATGATCACTTTATATTTATAATGGCTTTAAGGAAATTACATTTTATCAATTTTTATATCATTTTCCATGTGAATTCTTATGGAAATAGAATTTTCATAAATGCGGGTTAGATTTTCATCTTAATTTAGCATTTAGAAAAAGAATCCAAAAATCAGAGAAATGTCTGAAATTTTTTCCCTTAAGGATGTATAAGTATATTGAACTTTTTAGCTATTGGCAAAAAACAGATAAGTGTTCTTGCTGCATTGACTGAGTTTATGACAAAATAAATAATTAAAATGAGCGTATGTATCAATTTTAAGAACAAGAAATAGTGAATTTCTATTAAAAATATATTTCTTATTTGTTTGAATACATACATATACACAGATATACATATATGTGTCATACAGGCATATATATATATATATATATATATATATATATATATATATATATATATATATATATATATATATATATATATATAACGCTTGGATAAAGAGAAAAACATGCATTTTTTATATATTCAGAGAATCTTCCAGAAATGTTTCAAAGAAAGTGATTAAATAGATTGATAAATACTGATCTTCACGGGGGGGAATATTGAAATTGAAATTATATATTCTATCCGACAGATTTCTCTTTCATAACAAATTTTTACAATGTAAAATTTTATTTACACGATACTTTATTTTAAGACCTTTTTGAAAGATTATTCACTGGCTGTAGATTATCAGACTTTAATTTAGTATTATTTGTGTAAATGATATTTGAATCCATACAAGTAAAATGTGACAATGCAGAACAGCCTTAGTCATATTTGAAATCATTTTGTATTTTTAATTTTCCTAAGTTTGAAAAAATTTCGAAAGAGGAATTTCTTATTTTAAAATATTTATGTTGACATCAGTGTATATCAAATTATGTTAAGTTACATGATACATTATTTCAGGAGGAGTTTGCTTATTAAAAATATTGGAATAATGTGGAAAAAACTAAAATCGAATTTATTACAAAATTTTCGTTTGTAAAAATCTTCTTTCCTTTATTAATTATGGATTCTTTTTAAGGAAAAACAATACCTAATAAAATAAGTGCTAATAGCTCTTAAATATATCAAATATTTTCAGCTTTGTTAATTATATGCAATTTATTTTTTTATAATTTTTGTAGAAAAAATTATTGCCATTATACCCATCCACTTAATATGGTCATTTAAAGTTAAGACTTATAAATACAGTTTTCAATTGATTTTACCATTACTTAATGAGAGTGGCTGAGAAAGTTACAAGCAAAACTTGTACTTTAAATAATTTTTAATAGGATTTTCTTTAAACATTTTGATCAGAATTATTTAATTGATTCAGAGTTATTCAACAAATAATTCTAAGAAATTTCTATGGAAATAATTTATATTCTTTTTTAATTTACTATATCTTACTAATGTGTATAATCGGTTTATTTAAGGAAACTAAATGATGAACATTGAAATGTAATACTGATAAAGAGAAATTAATTCAACTGTTAATTAAATATACATACACCAACACATACACATGTGTGTATGTATATGTCTTGTGTAATTGTATTATCTCCAGTAACTGAAATCACTTTTCCTTTCATTAAATCAAGACGCGCGTCTTTCTATTTAATTTAAATGTATTACATTTACAAAAATACTTTTTGCCAGAGGATATGTTTACTAATAACTACTTACTCCATCTGAATCTCTAAACAGAAAAACGCAACATATTTAACATTAAATAACACTGCTGGCCATTACTACTGCAATACCTAAAGGAAAGGAAAATTAAAAAAAAGATATTTGTTGTACATTAACAGTATTACAAGAAGACAAAATGACTAAATTTGAAATCAGTTTGGGCATTTAGAGTCCTTGTAAATTTAATAGACACAGTCAGATATGGTGTCTGGGCATGAATTATCGGAACGAGCAGTGCATTCCATGCTGCTTCAAACTATGTCACACATAGTTAAACGTATTAGCTGGAGATGACTGACGGGAGAGTTTCTCAGTCACCCATGAGAGATAATTTCAATTCGTGAAAGATATAGAGATCGTGTACAGATTTTCCTCGATACACCAATTGAATATTTTTGTATCGAGGTAGACCAGGACTTATTATATCATGTGTTCTTTCATTATCTTAGCGAAAGATGTCATTTCATATAGCTCAAACACAAGGCCCAATCTCTGGAATTAAAGAAATCTGAAATGTATAAATCGCCATCCAAATTACTATCGAAACGAACTCGACTTACACATGTTGTGTATCTAGTCATTCCTTTTACGATGACTCCAAATGCAGAGCTTTTATATATTGAAATATGAATAAAATATTTCTACTTATAAACTATTCTTATTATATCATCCACATCAACTTAATTACAATTAAGAAATGTTTCAGTAATATGATAAAAAAATTCAAATAAAAAATATTACTTAATTTATCTGAAACAGATTGCGCAAAAGAAATCCTTCCTCACTTGTAAATATTTTACTTTTTTTAATAATATTCTTATGTGTTTTCATGCGTTTTATTTCAAGTTTATCTGGGAACAAATGGTAACATTAAGCAAACGTAAGATGAAACATTACATGATATGATTTTGCATAGACATTTTTAGTTTAATAAACATTACTCGTAAAACAAAGATATTTTAAAAGAATTTGAAGTGCATTTGAAATAGAATAATATTAAATAATGAAGTGTTAAACATGATTAGCATTAAATTAAGACATTCATGAAAACTTACTAAGCAAACAATGCTCACTGACAAGTTAGTGTACTAATTTTCATTTATCAAAATTTAAGGAATGGCATGAATTTGCTTAAAAAATTTAAATACAGAAACAAAAGTAAATGAGTCATTTTATATTTAATAAGCAGTACATTTATTTTTAAATATTTATTTCCACATATTATTCAATAATAATGTTGGGTAACATTGGATAATATTCTTATACATACTTGGTACCTCTTGTGTATATATTGACATCTACATGAAAATGTAATCATTAATATATATATATATATATATATATATATATATATATATATATATATATATATATATATATATATATATATATATATATATATATATATATATATATATATATATATATATATATATATATATATATATATATATATGTATATATATATATATATATATATATATATATATATATAAATATATATATATATATATATATATATATATATATATATATATATATATATATATATATGTATATATATATATATATATATATATATATATATATATATATATATATATATATATATATATATATATATATATATATATATATATATATATATATATAAATATATATATATATATATATATATATATATATATATATATATATATATATAAATATATATATATATATATATATATATATATATATATATATATATATATATATATATATATATATATATATATATATATATATATATAACACAATATATGGTATATTTTGTGCAGTAAAATTAAGGCATAAGCAACTATACTTGTTTCTATAAGTGCTCTTAAATCTTCATTAATATTAATTTACAACAAGTATATGTTAAAATCATAATTCAATATTCACGAATCTTGGTTGATATTTTATATGAAAGAAAAATTATACCTCATGTAGAAGAAGTCCCAATAGCTTATTTATATATTACACACACTACTAATCACTGAAATTGCAAAACCAAGAATGAATATAATTAAATTAATGAAAAAATCTCATGGAAAAATAAGAGTTCAGAAGGTGCAAATAGTTACATTTCTATGCAAAAACATGTGTCACTAGGAAAGATAAATGATACCTGAATTACTGAATCAAAGAAAATATGTTAGTAATTTTCTCAGAATATCTCATTATGCCTCGAGTAAAAGGAAAGAATGCTTACCACCAAGTGTTGGAATAATTCGATACTGGTAGAGTTGTTGTCTATCTGGTAGAATTTGGATTGTCATTGCCACTAGCACTGTTCGGATTCTGATAAATATCAGTCAAATGTTGAATTAATTGGTTGTTAATGATCATACTGTATGGAATGTAGAATCTCAAAGTCCTGTAATGATTAATACCTTAAAGGATAGACATATTGTGAGGTTGGCCTTGCAAATCTATGAAATCATGTTAGTTAAATTATGACCATTAATCAGGAGATATATTTCTTTGCAGCAGCTGTAGTATTGTCTCATATAATACAACGTTTGTAGCAGCACGGATTATCATCACGGTAACTATTACTTTGGCTACCTTGACAATGAAGCATAAATATAGATGGAGACTTTATAACATCCAGTTAAAAAGCTGGATACATAAGTGGCAGAATGTCGTCTTTTCAGACGAATCCTAATCCTACGAACAGCATTTTGGTATCCGAATGAATTCTGGAGATTTCGGGAACACATGTCACTTGGTTGCGTTGGCTTATAATTATAAAACCACAGAACATATATTCATATAAATCATTGGAAATCAATTTTTCTGATTAACTTTTAATATTAGTATTCGTTATGTTTCATACTTTATATAACTTTGAGAAACCATTCAAATTTTAGTACAAATGCTAATATTTTAATTATTCTTTCATATTTGCTTAAATATATTTTTATTGCAGTTGAAATTATATTTTTCTCAATAAGCTATTAACACATAAAAAATGTACTTAATATACAAAGAAAATATAATGAAATAAACTTAATTAAAATGAAGAAATATATTGAAATTATTGAAAATAAAGTAAAATTCATTTTTCTTTTTAAGTTAAAAAGAAACATTCTTATTTAAAATACCATTATGAAAAATCAAAACAATGAGTGAAACGATTATATAAAGCGCTATAAATACTTCAAAGGAAATTATTCTCAAATACTGAAACATGAGATAAAATATTTGAATATAAGTTGCGTAGCAAATAATTATCATTTTAATTGGATTTAAATTGAAATTCTAGGAATTGCAAATTTATTAATAAATTTTTCGAGAAATTAATTAAAAACTACAAATAAAATTAGCATCATTTTGGCCGAAATATATCTCAAATGAGTTCAAATCACATTGGTTTCCCAAAATTAAACTTTTTATCCTTGTCACAAATACTTTTGAATAAACATTTTGCATCTTTATGTTCATATTAAGGACAAAAATATTTCGTTTTTTATAAATTTCAACTAATTAAAAATTTTCATGATTTACCTTAAAATGTAAAATAAATGAAATACAAATATAAAGTTTTATAATAATTTAAGAAAATATATAAAATGCTTACGTTATTATGAAAATTTTAAAATCGACTTATTGTTCTGTATCAAGGAAAAAAACAAGCATTTTGTATTTAAATATAACCACGATTACATTCAGAGCTTCATAGCATTATAAATTTTTTTTTCAGATTATTAGTGAAGTATTTTGAACTTTTTCATTGATTATAATTTTAAAATAGAATTTTAAAGAAAACATACAAAAGACAAATAAATAAATAATAATAACAGTGTAAGAAATATATCGAAGAAATTGTGTATTCCAAAAAACCTATCACTTATTCCATTGAATTACTCTGGATTTTTATATATTTATGTAATAAATGAAATGAATATTATATAATGAGCTTGCCGCAATGCATTATTAATCTAAACACTTTCTTAACAATTTTCTGTAAATAATATTTCTTTCAATCGAGGTTTATATAGTAAGGATTTACTGTAAGGCAGAATTTACACTTGTTACAGATTAATTTACGGTTTGGTTTCTGTTGCTGCTGTCTCTAAAGTTGTTTACTTCGAAACTTTTTTTCTTAAGGAATGACGATAATATGATAAGTTAATCAATATTCCATTTATTTAAAACTGATTCTTTGGTAATATGATATATGAATTGAATGCAATTACAACACATTTCATTGTAGTAGTTTCTGTAAGTTAAAGGTTATAATTATAGCATCCGCACGTGTCGTTACAATTTCGATAAATTGTATCTGTGAAACTTTAAATGCATGTTTTGAAGTACTTCCATTTTCATAACCATCTTGGTTTTACAGAGTTAACATAAATATATTTTAATTCAAAATTATTATATTGTACTCCTGACGCTATTATCATACTAAACCTTATTATATCTTGATGAGTCTCTTGATAGTAACCACTGATTTTTAACAGTAAAGAATGAGGAACTCAGCGCAAAACTTCACTCTTGATATTTCAACTGTAAATTTCTTGACTTAAATTCCAAGGACATTGCTGTATTGCATCACGGTGAGAAAGGGATTGTTTCTCATATCAGTTAACCTTTATTAAGAATATTATAAATTTTTATCAAGGTTTTATTTATGGAAAAGAAAAGTTGATCAATAATTTTTATAGAAACTTTCCTGAAACATCTGAAATATAGTTTTATAAACTTTTTTAAAAAGGTTTGTTAGTAAAAATTGTTTTAAGAAAACCTGGTTCAATTTATATGTTATTGTATTTTCACTTTGGCATATTTTTACTGTTTAATGAATAACACAATTATTAAACATTAATTATAAAAACATTAAAATAATGAAAAAATGTAATACGTTTTGCAAATGCTTAGAAAAATATTTTTTGATGAAGAATAATTAATACATCATTCAATTCCTTTTGTATATAAGTAGGGAATATTAATTGTTGCATTGTGTAAACGCATTGAAAATTACAATCTTATACAAATATATTAAAGATAACATTTCTTAAAGTCAGTTCTAGAACTCATTGATCGGAAGAAATTTATAAAGCGCAAGTTAAATTAAACAAGCTCCTTACCATGCAGTATAGTTTAAAATTTGATATCAATGTTCATAGTTGCAGAATAGAAGACTAACTCAAATAAATATATTAGTTTAAGAGATTCATTTAAAGGCAATCCCTTACAATTTGAAAAAAAAAATTTTTGTGCAATTTTGAGTTTACATTGAATTTATTTGATAAATATACTGAATGCAATGTCTCAAAGTGCTTATTAGCTGTTAACTTTTAAATATGCAATATTGTCAGAAAAAAAGCCAAAATGATACATCTTTTTTTCAATAAGATACGAAATAATACTTTAATATAACACTATATATTTTTTCTTTGAAAATGACTGCTCAACTGAGTAATCATAATACACGTTGCCTATGATTTCTTTTTTTAAAAAAGTGTTCGGATATTGTTCAGAAATGTGATAGTTGTTCGCAGGTGGTTGAATATTGTATAAAATTGGTGTAAGGAATGTTACATAGTGCATAAATTTTTTCATTTACTGCATGAAAAAACAAAGTTTATATTTCATCTGAATATGCGAATGAAAATCGATTGAGCCCTTTTAAAAGCTAATCCAAAGCCATTTATTATTACTGTGTTCCATTCTGACAAATGAATGTAACTTTTGCATTACTGCGCAAAAATCTGTTGAATTCTAGGGAAGGCATACGTTGGAATTCCCAATTTTGTAATCAGAAAAAACTAAAACGCTTACTTAAAGAATTCTTTATTTCCCCCTTTTGAGGAAAGGGTTTGTTACTATTCAAAATATTTTATTTATCAACTCTGTTTACGTGAGGTTACATTTCAATTTCTGTAACCTTCTACAATGTGATTTAAGGGACAGAATATTTAGACAACTTATCCATTTTTTCAAATAAAAATTTACTCTGAATTTACAGTGAAGAAAGAAAACAATGGTAATGAATGGAAAATCATCCAAAAGAAATAAAAATATTAAAAATAATATATTTTATGCTTTTATATATTTTTTTACATTTATATATTTTTTAAGAAAATACTAACTGAAGTATTCTTTCTAGGCATATTTAGTATTCTTTATTAATATTAAAACAATGGCACATAAAGCAATTTCAAAATGAATTATAACATGGTTTCTACTGAATTTCCATGATCATCTAAGTTAAATCAATGTTTAATCATTCATCTAAGTTTAATAAAAAATACCATAATTTTCGGAAGAAACGAAAGGTGATTACGCTTCTAAAGATAAGTTTTTAGATTTAACCCGCTTAGACTTTTGCTAACGTGCAATTAAAAATAAAATGTTATGTGATTATCAAGATAAGGAAGTTTGTGGAAATTGTTAGAATTATTGTCCACAACATCAGGAATTAAAGAATTTGAAATTATGTAACCATATAATAAATGTATAACAAGAAAATCATTTGATGTCAAAGCAAATTTAAACTATTAAGTTTGTAATTTAGATGTGGATTTGGAAAATAAAATTAATCAAGAAAAAGAAATATCAGGAATGAATGTTCAATACTATGTATAATTTCCTACAGTTATTTTTGCTCTCCGAAAAAAAAATTAACTTTTTTTTCACTGAATTTTATACATTATAGAAATACTTTTTATAAAATAACTTGAGAATTAAGTCTTTTAGTGAATAAATATAAATAAGCTTATGACTTCATGAACATGAATATATTATCAGCTTATAGTATGTAACTGATACATATACATGTATGGCTATATTTACTATTTGAATTAAGCATATTTATGTCATGCATTTTTTCTTTCAAATGTACAATAACTTGCAATATATATGTATATATATTACTCAGAATTTATCCTTCATAAGAACTATGAGTTACTTTAACACAAAGATAATCTTCAAATTAAAAATAAACGTACATGTAAACGTACCAACAATTTTACATTCCTGGTTTCATGATTTTTATTTGCCTACACAGATATGAATAAAAGTAATTATGAGTTAAAATTCTAAATGCAATCTGTCACTCAATATTTCAATCAGTTGGGTGAAGCAACTGAAGAAACAGTTAAAATAATGAAAAATCCTACAATTATAAATGCTTCAGTGAGTTTAAATAATATAGGAAGTATAGTTATTACAAAAATGTAAGCTTGCCCATAGTATTTGATCTCAAGCATGCCCAACAAAAACAAATTTTGAATGATGTGCAGAACGTGAACAATCGAGCTATATATATACATTAAAACGTACTGTAGTTAACTTGTGACAATTAAAAAAATATATTTTATTTTTTAAAAACTATAGCTTATGATCTCACTTTCAATGAGCTTTCTATCAAATATTCTGATGTAAAATATCGAATTTTTAATGATAACTAATGAAATATTTGTACAGAAAGTAGTCATTAGGAATTATCAAAAATTATATTTCTCATGAGAAATTTTCTTGCATTATTATTAAAAAAATGATGTCCTTAATACCTCTATATATTAAATAAATTTTTTAGAGTTAATTTGCTATTTTGTTAGTTTTAATAAACGAAAATTTCATTTAATGTATTATTTTGAATGCATTATTTTTATTATTTGTATAATTGCATGCATCTTACTTTCTTTTGTGTAAATTCTACTTTCTAGAAAGAGACATTTACATTACTTTCTTTCTTGTCAGTTCAATTACTGTAAAAAACTAAAAAAGATGTTATTTTTATACTTTTGCATATATCTTTAGCAATAAATTTGAACAAGCAGGGTAAAATAAATATAATGGTTGCAAGACTTCAATTTTATTATTTGCATTCCATATGTTTGGTATTTATAATATGTTGCGATTACTTCAAAGAAAGGAAAAATAGAAAAGTAAAGGTAATTAATTTATCTAGACATTTTAAATGTTCTTTAAGTATTGATGATTTTATTTTGCTTGTAAGTGCTTGTAAATCTATATAGATTTGCAAATAAAAAATATTTTTCGAAGTAAAGGAATGTAATGTAGCATTATTTTTGTATCTAGAAAAGTATATTAGCAATTGTTAAATAGAATACTTTGTGTTATTTATTTCTAATCTTATATCTTTTAATGTGTTTACGTTTACTTATTTCAAAAGTATATGCACGTTAATAGATGTAAAATAATAACGATAAATTGTCATCTGCGAATGTGATAGAAAGAGAAAATTTAAAAAGTAATGTAAGTAATTGTTTGCACATTTTTTTGCAATTATTCTTGAGCAATCAATGCTAACAATAGAGAAAGCATTGACGGTATAATTAAGTACATTAATATAAGAATGTTTATGTACGTCATAATCTGTTTTTACTTCTTTTTCTGAGAAAAAAAAAAGAAAATACCATTTGAAGTAATGTAATTCCCCTGAAAATTATAAAGTAACTGGAAGCTGATGTATTTTTATGAAATTTCAAAGGTTTTTGAACAATAGACAATATTTTAGAAGTATTTTCATGTAAATATGACGTTTATTTATCGTAAAATAAATTAAATAGATTTTATCAACAGCGAAAAATTAATTACTGATGGTGATATTTAACTATTTAATCTTTTTATTACAAAACACTAAACAAATTTAAATTATCTAATGTATATAATCTTAATTTATAATATATTTTAATTTCATAAATTTCAGTTACTTTCATAAATTTTCAAAATAAATATCAACAAAAAGTAGCAAATACTTTTAATTTTTTCTCCACAGAGACAAATATTTTAAAATTTTATAAACTACACCTGGAATATACTATATATATATATATTTATATATATATATATATATATATATATATATATATATATATATATATATATATATATATATATATATATATATATATATATATATATATATATATATATATATATATATATATATATATATATATATATATATATATATATATATATAAAATATAGATAGATTCTCATTTAATTAAAGCATATTTTCATTGATTTGCAAGCTTGATAATATTGAAATTTTTATAAGTTTTATTTTTTCTTGTATTTGTAAAACACTAAACATTTTGATTGTTATTTCATAAAAGAATAAAATAAAGCAATATTTATTTCCACTTTACATAGAACAAGATTTATCAGAATACTTTTTTATTAATAAACATCAACATATATTATCCTTTTCGGAAGACGTTTATAATTTATACTAAGTGGGGAAAATGTGTTTCACCCACATAAAGTAGTGATTTTTATATTTGCGTTTAATATCGAATAATAGCAGTTCAATAAACACAGCTCGACATTGAAAATGCAAATGAGGATGGCGATACACGAAGCATTACGTCTACGCAAAGAATCAATGAAAGTACGGATAGCGTCTTGAGGAATGGCTCTCCATTCCCTGTCTACCAGATCTGGCGAGGACGGTGGCCAGACAAACAGCTATTCACTTGCAAGGCATGTTGGCTGATGCTAGCAATTTGCGATCGAGCTTTATCCTGATGATAAAGGGTACTGGGTACCTCTTGAAGGTAGGGAAGTTTCCTCAGCCGCAACACATCATCTACGTAACGTTGGGCTGTCATAGTGACGTGCATACGAACCAAAAATGTCCTGGAATCATTCGCAATGCATCCCAAACCATGATGCTGCATTGTCATGCGGTGGGGCGTTCTACAATTGCTACAGGACTGGACATGTCTCCACGTCGATGCCAGAATCGTACGCGGCTACTATCACTGAAAAAATAGAAGCGTGACTCTTCTGAGAAGACGATCCTGTGCCACTCCGTCTTTCACATCTCTCTAACCCGGCACCATTCCAGACGCTAACTTCTATGTTGCGGTGTTAATGGCAGTCTCCTAAATAGACGCCATGAACGCAGGTCACTAGCAACCAATCGATTGTAAGTTGTCCTGCTCGAAATGGGAGCATCAAGGGTGTCTTGCACATGTTGCAGTATTTCGGTAGACGTGATTTGCGGGTATGCCACCGCCCCCCGTCAGATGCGTTAATCCACGCAGGCTGAATTAACTTTGACTGTACCGGCATCCGCTAATGTTCCTTTTTCTTTGTTTCGATCATCTTTGCCACAGACGCTGCACGTGGATGCATCCAGGTGTCTTTCAACAGCGATGTGTCGTAAGCATCAACCTTTCTTTTTCAGTCCGATCACAGTGCCTCTCGTAAACTCGCCTGGCTGCTAAAATCGACTCCGTCTACGATGGTCCGGCGTTCTCTGCAATTACAGGCGTCCTTTGCGACAAGAACAAAATTTCAGTGATTATTTTCCAAGCAACAATAATTCAGTGTGAATGTTGCCTACTCTCTGCCGGTTCCTAACCTTATATCTTATCTTACATACAATGGAGAACTTGCATAACTTGGTAAGGGGCGTCTACCCTGAACTTTGCATCATTTTCTGAATAATCCTTCTTGGTGTTGAATTTTAAATGTCTAGCAGAGTGTATATTTGTTGTCAGCCTGCAGAATAAATAGAGAAAATCCATAGCTTTTTCATTACAAGTCAGTATTGAATCACTCCTTTATCTTTCTTTGTGTGTATCTAGCTTAAAACAATAAAATTTCTGTGAATTATTATAAATATTTTTTTAAATTCTTCAAAACTTTTTGTAGATGTCTTTTAATGTCATTTGGTATTATTAAAGTTATTTTTTTTACAAATACCCCTTTATGCTTCTTAAATTATGTTTGCTTTATGTCTTTAAATTTATAAATAAGATAAGTGTTAATGCTGAGAACATTAGCAGGGAAGATGGTAATGCAAATGTAGAAACTTAAACTCAATTGAAACCAAAATATAATTAAGTACACCATAATGCATTTGGAGTATACTTTTGTCTTCATAAATAAGATAAAGATTCTTCATACAATTATTTGGAAACTAATGCATGATAAAGGAAATTTTATAAAATATTAAAATCAAATGCTGACAGCTACATTTTGTAGTGTTCATAAAATTTACATTGCCAAAAACGAAAACTGAACCAATTTTTTTTCAAAATAAGGTATATTTATTTGCATATTTTTGTACCTGAATATCTTACATATAAGGTAAGATAAATAACACAAAATAAAGTACACTCAGTATGTATAGCTTCTGGTATAATTTTAATTTTAAGCAATGCTTAAATATATTTTTCATGTATTTAGTAATTTTTCATGAGATATATATGGAAAATATCTAATTTATATTATCAAAAAAGTCCATATCTTTTAAGAAATGAGGTACATATTTTTGTTCAGAAATAGAGTTAAAAATGCCGCAAAGCATGCTTAGCATTTATTATGAAATTAATTTAATGCTAAGAAAAATTTATCAAACGAAAATTAAATTGAAAAGTAAAAGTGAGAGTAATTATTGTGTCAAAAATAATTACCCTCATAATTTAACTAAAATTAAATTCCAGAAAATTTATAATTATTTTCATTTGTTCGTTTTTCTAAAATTGACAGTAGGAAAACATTAAAAAATGACATTAAATATTTATAAAATTGTAACTTCATTATGACATTACAGGTGTATGCATGTCGCATTAATTTTGCTATATATAAGTACTTAATCTCAATTTTCAATTATTATATGGCAAGAATGTTTAGTTGTCCATATTACTGTTGGTAACAGAAACAAGATATTTTTATGTTTACCTATATTTTAAGTTCTCTGCTACTTATGAAAATTTTCATTAATTAATTGCTTAGAAACAAAAATAAAATTTATAAAAATATAAAAATCTCATTCTATTAAAGGATTTTCAAAAGGAAATTAATTATCTTCCTCTATAAGTGAAGGAAAATAAAAGAGCATAGTTTATAATTATATTGTCTCAAAAGTTATTGTTGGATATTTTTAAAGAAACCAAATATCATTTTCTCTGTATGATGAGGCCATAATTTTTGCTTTATAAAAATTTTGACTACCATAATTTCTCACGAAAATTTGCGTTGGCGTAAGCATTTCATTTGAGGAATTAGAAACACATAAGAGCCAAGTAATGTCATGCGATGCTAATTGGAGAATGATATCGATGAACAAAACATAAACAAAATTTTCTATACATCTGTATTATGTGACCAATCAGAAAAAAAGGTGCATAAAATGAAAATAAATTAAAAAATAGGTTTTGATAATAAAAATGAAAATACACTTGCATCATCAAATGCAAAACATTTTTACTCACTTTAAAAAATGGTATATATGATAATCACACTTCACTTCTAAAGAATATTGCAATTACTAGTTGAATGAAAGTTACTATTACTAGTCACTACTGAATGAAAAAAAAAAGAAAATTTGCATAGCAAAAATTATAACAAGAAAATTTAATATATGTGTATTCTTCAAAATCTGGCTCCTCATTGCCTGAATTAAAGAGAGCAAATTGTGAACTAAACAAGAATTTTAAAAAAATCACATGTCTACCCGGTTGTCAAATACATCGTTCTGCGTTCAATAACATTATTTTTTTGCATAACTTTTGTGACTTGCGTCTTGAAATTAATGACATTTTCATTGGTTTTTATACACTTCTTTTGAAAACTAGTAAAATAAATACTGCATCGGGGGAAACATTACACTGCTTAAATATTTTAAAAATGCAAACGCTGTGATATTTTTTTCAGAAATTCAGGTTCTTTAATTTAAATTTTGAGTATTATTATTTAAATTTTGCATACTTGACTAAATATAAATCTACCATAAATTATTTCTATGAAGAAAAATGACATAACTATAAAATAAGATTACTTATATCGCAGAAAAATTTAAGCAAAGGGCATAAAATCATATTATTTGATCACAAAAGATTTAATTAAATTACTATTAATAACTATAATTCAATGAATAATCATGAATTTATTATCTTATTTACCAGAAAGTGAATAAATTGGTATTCTTTTTTATTTTCAATTTGATGTCAAGGTTTTAAAATGTACATAATTGTGTATAGTATAACTGTGTTTGAATGTATACAATTCATATGCACAGATATACATATATGTGGCACACAGACATATACATATATATATATATATATATATATATATATATATATATATATATATATATATATATATATATATATAATATAGTATATATATATATATCAATTACTGACTGACAGAAGTACAAACTATGACATACAAATTATAAAGATATTTACCGTTGTTACAGACTTTTTTTAAGTCGTTATTCTTGAGGTTTTATTTTAATAAAAGTTCTCCGTTACATCTGCAAAAACAATCCTTAATTTAAAGATCTTACTCAATGTTGTATTCAATTAAGTTTAATTGTTTTAAGGTTTGCTTGAGTACCACACTTCTTTTTACCTTAATAGAAGCTTTAATGTCACAGCTTTTTTACGCAAAATGTTTTGCTAATGGAAACTGAAGTTAAATCTTCAAATGTGATTTTTTTACTTCTGCATTTCTTTTTTATTGAGATTTCAATTTTATGTTCTTAAGGGCAAAAATATTTTAATTTAAATTAATAAAACTGTAAGAACATTATTAGATTAATTATGACTACTAAATCTCCGATTTAAATAAAATGCCAAGTTATGATTAAAATTTTGTATTATTGTCCTACAGTAATTATTCAAACAAATAGCATTGCAATTCTAATAAATTTCATATTTCAAGAGTATGTGTTATTGTATTGTATTCATTAGATGACGAAATAGTGACAGAGCTCACTAAAATTTCTTTAAATTATATTTTTAATAATTGCTCTATGGAATATATTATCTTGAAGAAAAAGATTTTTCAAATTACATTGCGAAATCTGTGCAAAGAAAAAATTAGCAAAAATGAATATATTTCGAAATAATTATACTTGTAATAATATATTTTAACACATTCTATATAATATATAATTTATAATGGTTCCAAAATATAATTTTATAGAAATATTGACGAAACTTATTTTCATAAGATTTGCGTAATCACAAGTCTGTATTAAATCACTACACGTGACCAAATAAAGCAGATTATTTACATGAAACTTTATCAAAATAGCTCCACAATTTAGATATGTAATTGAAAATATAGTCATTTATTTATTGACCAATTATTTTATAATTCTTATTCATAATTAATTTCTTTTCATAAACATTATCACATTTTTAGTAGCTAAAATACAATACAAAAAAGTTTAATACTTTTTCATAGTAAAACTTTATTGACTCTTTTATTTTAAGAAGCAGGATATGTGACTTAGCTGAAAAAATTACACC
Source organism: Latrodectus hesperus (assembly GCA_037975125.1). Taxonomy (NCBI): domain Eukaryota; kingdom Metazoa; phylum Arthropoda; class Arachnida; order Araneae; family Theridiidae; genus Latrodectus; species Latrodectus hesperus. Next base: position 43,730,285 of record CM075859.1, on the reverse strand, counting down.
TAAGAGATGAAAGAGAAATTGTTAGCAAATTTTAATAAGATGTTAATATAAATAAGTCTCAAAAAGTAATTACGAGTACATTATTTCCTTAATAGTTTTTCGAAATCATAAAATGGATAAAAGTTGTTCTGTGGAAACATATTTATTTGATACTTATTTTTAAATAAACCTGAAATAATGGAGACAAATAAAGGGATTTTTTGTTTCAATATATTGATACAACATACATTGCAAAATGTTTCACACACCAAACAAAAATAATAATTTATTGATTTCACAATAAAACGGGTAGAATAATATAAGTAGGAAAAATATATAATTTTTCTACTTAAATCTGAGAACAATTTTAAATTATGTAATGACATAATAATTTGTGTCATTTTTATCGACAAATTATATCATTTCAGAAAGTTTGCCAAATACTCATTTATAAAATTTTTAGAAAAAAATTCATTAAATGATTTTTATTAATTAATTTATTTCATGACGTTTCTTCAGATATCGGTATCAAGAAACTATTTTAATGTATTTCTGTATCTTTAAAAGGTAAGTATAAAAATGATTGAAATTATACATTAAATTAAACTATATATATATATATATATATATATATATATATATATATATATATATATATATATATATATATATATATATATATATATATATATATATAATTATATATATATATTGAATATTCAAATTTTTCTTTAAGTCAGTAAACATTATTAAATAATATAATTGCCATATAATTAAAAACTTTTGCCAACATGAGAGTAATCTTTAAACCTCATTTTTGAAAAATGCTTAATCTTTTCTTGAGAAAAATTGAAATAGTACTTGATTGATATCTTCTTGATTTTTTACTTTTTTGCCCTTAAACATTTTTTAGGACAAAACAAGTGATAATTGGAGGGTGATAAGACCGGGAAACATGATGTGTGCAACAAAATTTCCTTGCTTAGTTCTGCAATTTTTTGATGAACTCTTTTTTTGACCTCTTTCTTCGAACATCGCCGAGCTCTTTTCTTGGAACGCTCTCCAATCTAGTTATTCACAATACTTTTCCAAAATGAGCTCCTTGTTCAGTTTTTAATGCTCATAATGCATTGGTTCTCAAATGCCCTACCATATACACAACATTTTTTTTATTCAGAAGCAAATTTGTTTTAGAATTAGAAGGGCTAGATATTACGCACAATATATCTTTCTCCTAATGATGTTTTCGTAGGAAATCCACCTTTTATGCCTAGTTATGATCCGGTTCAAAATGGACTCTATTTTGTTCCTAACAAACAATGATAGGCCTATGAGGACTTGATCATCAAAATTCGTATGACTTAATTCTTGTGGAAACAATTTTGAATATTTCCACACCAATCCTGTCTTTCGAATACTGTCCGGAATAGCTTGCAAAGCTGAATTAAGCTTTCTGGGATCTCCGATGTTATTAGAAAATATCTTGCTCTAAGATTATTTTAACAACATTTTCATCAATCAACGGACAGAGCTTTTTGAAAGAGCTGATATTTATAAATATATACATATTATATTCATTAATGTGTAAAACATGATTTCTTACCATAACTCCATGAGCGATCAACAGACAGACCAAATTTTAAGAAATGAAAGACAACGTTTTGTACATAAACGATGACAAAAGCATTGTTGCTAGAAAATGAATACAGTATGCATACAAAAGCTAAAATAAGCAGCAATGTTTTAACTGAACTCATACTATGATTACAAATAATTGTTTGTCCAAAGGGAAGAACTGTAAGAGCAGATCAACCTTAGTATGGTATATGTTCTCTTATTACTACAAGGATTTCTTCATTCTGGGATTCAGATTCTCCGATTTCTTTTGTGGGAATGTCCATTCCTCAATCAACACGTTTCAGTTGTTTGTTATTACACGGCTCAGTTGTTCGGTGTAATTATACCTCATTTTTTCTGTAGGATTTAAATCAGGGATTACACTGACCAATAAATTCAAGTTATATCACCCATTTCCAGCAACTTCTGCTCAGCAGAAACATGGTGTAGTAGAACATTGTTTTCCATAATAATTATTCTGCTTCAGTGAAACTTTCAAAGTGACAAACAAGAGAAAAAGTAGTGTGCATATGAGTGACGTTTAGCCTATAAGTGACGTTTAGACTATAAGCCATCCCCATAAAAATTGCCCTCCACCTTTAGAAAAGAATAATATCCTTTACCCATAATTTTTTCCACCCACTTTTAAAAAATAATAGTCCATAAAAATCCTCCATAAAAATCAGACCCTGAACAATGGTATAAAAAATCCACAATTTTTCCACCCACTTTTAGAAACAATAGCTCTCAAACCCCATAAAAATTCCACCCATTTTTGGGGAGTAATGGCTCTATGTTAGCCACTAAAACTCTACCCACCTTTAGAAAAGAATGATATCCTTTACCCACAACTTTTTCCACCTACTTTTAAAAACAATGGCTTTTAAAACCCCCATTAAAACCCCACCCACTTTTAAAAAGTAATGGTTCTATTTCGTCCATAAATATTTTATAAAATGAGGCCCTCTTAAAAGCGAAAAGTCGCTGAGACGGAAAGGTACCCCCTATCGTGAGCACCCCCTTTTCAACAGCACTATAATTTTAAAATATTAATTGATAATATTTAAGCATCTCTCCCTCTTTGCTGCGTTGGATTAAAAATATTATTTATTAGCCACTAAATTTTTTTAAAAAATAGCAAAACGGCCTGCCAGGTCAGTGATACCAGAAGTCCAGTTCCAACATCTGTTTACGAATTCTAGAACCGGAGTTCCAGTTCCAGCAGGGCCTGCACATGAGAATACATTAAGGACAGCACAAGACATCACAAACACTACATCTAAATGGAAATAGAGACCACAAGTCTCAACCCACCACTGATGTTTCGCTCCGTGGTTGATCCATAAGTGAGCTTAACGCAAATAGCATTACTCTATTCATGAAAGCTGCTACCAAGCCGAGGCTGGGGATCGAAACCACAATCTTGCGGTTGCTAAGCTTAGACTTTGCCACGGAGCTACTGGGTAACCAATCGAGAGAGAACATCTAATTAATATATACATGTCACCTAAGACAAAACGTTGCTAAAATATAGCTTTAAACAAGTCGTTTCTCTCTTAGAGTGGGAAAAATCTTTAAAATATCAAAGACTGCAATTTATCTGATTGAAAATTATCATCAAAAACACTTCAGAATTTAAAACGAAAAGGTGAAAAATTTTCTATACCAGATTCCGAGTCCTGTTCGTGCTGCCATCTAGTGATAGTTAGAATAAAAATCTCTTACGTCATTCAGAGTTGTTTTTTAAATATATGTACGAGACAGGAAAAAGAAAAACCCGTTCCTCTCTCGAGCTCTCTTTCTCAATGTCAAACCGCTTCCTCGTTTTGTCATTTAAAGAAATGTGAATAATAATAAACAGAAATGGAAAACATTTACGATTTATTCGGTGACATGATAGCACTTTACGGGAGTATGAACTGTAGAATGACTAGTTTAGCAGGAGTATGCCAAAAGTTATTATTATGTATATAAGAAGAAACTGATGAATATCAAGAAATTTATTCCCTAATTTAAAAAATATGTTATCCAAATGCATCAAATACTGCATGAAGAGAAGAACAAAAATGTTCGGAAAATGGGGTGTGACATTTTATCTAAACTGCACAAACTTCTTTAATTTTAATGATTTTTAAAACCAATAAAATCACTGTTCGAATTGAAACATTTGCGCTGGTTGAGACTTCCTGACATCCTTACTTCCCAAATACACAAAGAAAAGAGGTTTCAAATCATTGAGTTTTAAATAATCTGACGCCATTTTATCACATCTTTGTGGTCGCGATACAAGACAATTAGGCAATTCTACCACTACCCTATTTCCATATCTTGTGGTTATCTGTTTAATTTCAGTGACAGAATATTTTTCATGGATTTTGAGTTCCCTCATTTTCTTGAAAGTCTGTGCTCCATCTTCAAATGAACTGAGTGCGTTTAACTTATTTAACAATTACATTTTGTGTTTATTATGAGAAAACATTTCTTACTTTAAATGCTTTTAATATTGTGGAAAAATTATGTACTTACCTACACTCATAGCTTTGATTTGTCTCTTTTTTAATGATTCTATCTCCTCTATACTTAATGTGTAGAGAGGTAAGTGAATAAGTGACCTATTTTCTAAGTGAATTAAAATTTTATCAATATGGACTGCAATATCAGAAATCGGATATGCTTGGTCCTATTACTTATAGGTTCTAATACGTAAAGAATTGAGTTTATCCAATTATTTATAGAGCTAAATAAATTGAAGTTTTTTGTATATAAATATGGTTTTACTAAAAAATAAGTTCTCTCCTTACAGGATATAAGCAATTTAATAACGTCATTCTTAAAACTGATTTCAATGTAAATTGCCGATTGAAGTTTATTTGTTTCTAAGTCGACTAAAAAATGAACTTCACCGTGGATTTCTAAACGTACTGTGACTGGAAGCTTGGGAGATGATCGAAGTATTGCCTGTACTGTACTTTTCATTAGCATATTAGATGACAATGACAAATTTTTATTTAGTAGTTTGGAACTCATTCTATCAAACTGGACTTCTTTAAATTCATTCGGGGAACATTCAAAATCTCCCTCACATCCTAATGTAGCAAATAAATCTTGATTGTCCACATAATTTTTTGTCGCAACACCTGTTGGCATAAGTGGATCAAAAACATTACGGACTCTTTTTTCCCAAAATTTTAAATTCCACGCTTCAACAAAGATGTTACATAAAGACCATCATATTCCATAATTAAGATATTTTATCTGCTTTTTTATCATTAATATTTAATATTTTATCGACATAATTTTTACTGACCACATCCTCCATATGTTGAGGAAGTGGAACATTTGTAATTCTAATATTTTTTAGATCATAAATTCCATTCGTTTTAGTTAAGTAATTGGAGTCTACATAATGTTTATTGACACCTTCATGCTCACCAACTGGATCCGCAAGATTTGCAATTTGTCTGTTTTTTGCATCGTAAACCTCTCCCTGGACTACTAAAGCATTATTTTCAAAATATCGTCTATTCACGACATTTTTCTCAGATTCTGGATCCTTTACATTATTTATCATTTTACTTTTCGCATCAAAATTTTCTTGAGGTGAGTGCAGTAAACTTTTGCTTTTTAACAGATCAACCACGGTATCTACATAATCCTTAGTTGCAGAATCAGACTTGTCAACTGTATTTAAAAGATTGATAATTCTTTTTCCTTTTGCGTAATACTGCTGATCATTTTCTGAAAGAACTAAACTTTTCTTGGACAATTCTAGAATGGATGACTTCAGATTCTTCCTACATCTGTCTACATATGTCTTTGTAGTTACGTCATTATTTTTCAAAGGTTCTCCAGCATTCCTTACTATCTTTTCTTCCATATCATAATTACCACCATGTGTCAGTTTAAAACCCTATTCCTGGAATACCAGGTGGTCTTTTCTTTGAGTTTTTCCTCAAAAAGTGGATAATATGCTGTCATTTCTTTATTTTAATATGAATAATTTCAATAGTCCTTCCGACTATTAAAATTAAAACTCAGTACCATTTATAGCTTTAATGTTTTGATCATGGTAATATCTTGATTCTTTATGTTTAAGTAGCATTTCCTGCGTTCCCGTAAAATGAAATAGAAGACATAATTCTTGGTGGAGTTGTTTCTCAATCTCAAGTTGAACTCTATAGTCAGGTTATTCGTGTCTGTATATTTTCATGGTGAGCTAGATTAAAGCAAATGATTGGATATAATTTACCAAAATTGGAATAATCGACCATGCACCATGTTTCTTGTGTAAGGGTGTTGAGTCCAGATTCCAAAAGAGCTGTGTATAGCCGATTGTAATCACCTTTCTCAAAATCCATCATGTAGCTAACAGTTGGAACCCTTACATTATTAACCATCAGCCAACATTCCATCATATCTAAGTTGTCGAATAGCATGTTGTTCTGTTTTGCATTTTCAAATCTTACAGTGTATTGTGGTATCACGTACAAGGACAATACTTCGTCTGAAGTAGCATTTATGGAATAAGACCCACTTGAATTCTTTAGGAAATTATTCGACTTTACAATGCTGTGTTGGTTCCAGTTTATTTCCACAGGCTTATCTGATAATCTTAATTCATTAAATTTTGCAGCTGCTGAAATCTTAAACCTAACATAAGGAAGCGAAAATGATAATTCTTCCACAACTTTGTAATCCCTATTTTGCTCAACTGTGTACAGCATATTCTGATTATGATTTCTCTGAAACTCAAACTTGACTTGGAACCCTGTTATAACCTTTTTGTATTCATTGAAGATATCAAATACGTATTTTAATGGGATCCATATGGTGACAGTTTTGCTATTTTGAGTAAGTTAGCATCTTTCTTTAAATCTTTGATTATACTCGTCGTCAGTTCCTAATTTTTCGAAAAATTCAGTTATCTTAGTTGCGTCTACCAAAATCCCATCATATTTCAAGTGTTTTCTGTCGGCTGTGTCTGACGTATCAACGTAGAAGAGCATATTAGTAGCTTCTGAAGTAGAATAATCTGGTGTGAAATGAATTAGACCTAACACATGTCGCATGAGAGCAGAATAATTAATGTTGGTTTCGATTTCAGTGTTGTCTAATGTAAATCTGTTGGCGTTTATTAAACCACCTCCATTCACGAGAGCTACATTATCATCCGCTATTACCGTTCCATTACTGTTAACAATTTTTAGCTTTTGTTGTAAATATCCATTAGAATATAAGATATTGGAGTTAGTGTCTTGTATAAAAAAATGGTAAGTGGGGAATTCTCAGTAGAACTATCGCTATTTTCATGCTTCATTTTTCTATACTCGAGACTTTCGATGTCATCATCGTAATAATAATCGGTGTTGTTTAAATCAAATATTTTATTCATTTATTATATAGAAATAATTTTTTTACTCTTCTTAATTTAATAGCTATATTGCTATTAAATCAAAACTCGATTGAAATGAAAAAAATTAATTAAATCAAAGAATTAAATTAAATCAAAGAAATTTCAGTCCAGCTCCATGTTTTTTCTTCTTTGAAAATATATCTCATTCAACTTATCGTGGAAAAACTGTTTAGCCTTACCTTCTAATACAGAGTGATCCTGTAAAAAAGTAAGGTCATCTGAAAAGAACCCTGTTCCTTGTATCTTCTTACTCTTCCTTTGAAGTCTATGTTTATTCATTTCCTTATTTAGAGGGCAATAAAATTGAATTGTACTTCTTGCTTATTGAGGGGAATTAAATCACCTCTATGGTTCGTTATTCTCATTCTTATTCTGTGAATACTCTCCATACGAACAGGAAAATATAGGGGTTTTTCAAATGATTTTATTATTTGACTGCTTGGACGATTAACGTTCGTAAAGGAATAGATTGCGTTTGAGGAAGGATACATTTATATACCTCCGCGACATCGCAATGTATATAAATGTATCATTCCCACCGGATAAGTCGGCAATATACTTACCAATTTGTTCAGACTCTTCATATATTTTGGGTTCGAATCCTAACAGTTTATGCAGGTTGTTGCATTTTATTAAATCGATCCTATACATATCTTTCAACTTGATGGCAATTCTTTGCCGTTCCTCAATTTTGCCAAATAGAATTGGTGGATCGTTTCCGAAGAATTTGACGACTAAAATAGATACCTGTCAACCCAACGATGACAAATCCTACATGCAGAAATACCAAAAGCATGAACCCATGAGTTTCTGCCTCTATATCAAATATAAACATGGAGACTTTAAACCACCCATCGTTTATAGAGGTCCCGATGCCACTAAGGTATTTTATGATACATTACAGAGTGAAGCCTTAGCGATAAAGAAAATCTATGATAAGAAGCAATCAATCAAGATGACTGCTGAAGATGAGAAGCATTTCCAAAGAACTGATATATGTCATAGTTGCGAGTTAAACATTAAAGTTAAGCCCTCACCATATTCAATCGGAAAAAATCCGGATCACGAAAAAGTTAGAGATCACGACCCTTTACTCGATCCATCAAAATGTGAGTCAAACTATAGAGGCCCAGCACATAATTTATGTAATTTAGTGTACAAAAATCCTTCCTGTATTCCAGTTTTCTTTCATAACCTGTCCGGCTATGATTATCATTTATTTATAAAGAACTGGGGAGTGATAATGTCCATATCGATGTCATTCCAAAACCATGAAGAAAAGTGCATCGCATTTAGTAAAGAAGTCGGGGCGAAAATGGTGGATGTTGGCGAGAGGAAAAGATCAAGTTACCAGGAATAAAATTGAAATTTGTAGATTCATTTCGGTTCATGGCCAGTAGCATTGATAGTTTAGCCAAGAATGTGAATGATTTTAGAGAGACGGCAAAATACTCTCTTCTCCAAGGATAAATTATACCTCGTTTCCAAAAAAGGTGTGTACCCGTATGGACTCATGTGATACATGCGATGAAACTCACTTACCCAATAAAAGAGAGATTTACAATAAAATGACTGAGTAGGAGTTATCACTTGAGGACTATGATAACGCTAAAACAGTATGGAAAAGTTTCAACATTAAAAATTTAGGCAAGTACTCTGATTTGTATGTGAAGACCGATGTACTGATCTTATCTGACATCATGGAAAATTTTAGGGATGTCTGCTTGAAGACCTATAAACTAGACCCCGCTTGGTACTTCACTGCTCCTGGGCTATCGTGGGATGCCATGCTAAAATCGACTGGTATTGAATTGCAGTTATTAAATGATCATGACATGATACTTATGCTAGAAAAAGGAACCAGAGGGGGAATCTCTCAGTGTTGCAATCGGTATGGAAAAGCCAATAATAAATACATGAAAAACTATGACAAAAGTAAAGAATCTAATTATTTAATGTACCTGGATGCTAATAATTTATACGGTTGGGCAATGAGCCAATTCTTGCCATATGGTGGCTTCACGTGGGGGTATACTGATGTAGATGTAACCAGTCCCCGACGATTCAGATATCGGCTATATCCTAGAATGCGACTTGGAATATCCAGCATATTTACATAATCTCCATTCGGACCTCCCATTAGGAGCTGAGAACAGAGTTCCTGATGGCTCAAAACAATCAAAATTACTGACAACCCTACATAGTAAAGAACATTATGTGGTTCGTTATAGGGTTTTGAAACATTTTTTACATATGGGAATTAAACTGTGAATAAGTCCATAAAGTTTTACAATTTATACAGGCGCCTTGGCTGAAGAAATATATGGACTTAAACACTGAATTGAGAACCAAAGCAACCAATGACTTTGAAAAAGATTTTTATAAATTGATGAATAACTCGGTGTTGGGGAAAACAATGGAGAATATTAGAAAAAGGCTTGATATCAAACTGTGTTGTGAAGCGGAGAAAGTTGAAAAGCTTATTGCTAAACCCAATTTTAAAGGAAGGGCCATTTTTGAAGAAAATTTAGCCGCCATACACATGCATAAAACCAAAGCAATTTTTGATAAACCCATATATGTTGGAATGAGTATCTTAGACCTATCCAAGCATTATATGTATGACTTTCACTATAATGTGATGAAGCCTAAATATGGAGGATATATTAAGTTATTGTATATGGATACCCATAGTTATATTTATTATATACAGACCGATGATTTTTATGAAGATATGAAAGAGATGATTATTTTGACACCTCTGATTATCCAGAAAATAATAGATATGGAATGCCGCGAGTAAATAAAAAGGTTTTGGGGAAAATGAAAGATTAAAATGCTGGGAAAATTTTGGAAGAATTTGTATAGTTAAAATCCAAAATGTATGCTTGTAAAACTGAAGAAAGTTCAGTGAAGAAATCAAAAGGTGTGAAAAAGTGTGTTGTTAAAAATAAGATCTCCTTCGAGGATTATAAAAGTTGCTTATTCTCACAACAGAAATTATGCAGATCAATGAATCTCATTAGAAGCACAAAACATGAGATTCATTCCATACATGTGAATAAGATTGCCCTATCCGGGGAAGATGACAAGTGTCATATATCACCAGATGGTATTAACACTTTAGCCCTCGGCCACTACACAATAACAAAGCACGAATAAAGCGAAATATGTAATGATCCTTTCAGTGAACCATGTGGGGGAAAACAGAAATAAATTTTATAATAGTTTTTCGAACTATTAAAAGATAAAAACTTGGAATTCTTCTGTTTTGTATTCATAAAACAGCTGTTTCCTTCAGCTCTCATCAAGACTCTCAATTATTTTTTGAAACTTTTCTTCTAAGCTTTTTAAGCATTCAATTGTACGTCCCTTTCATATGATGAAAGTATCATTGATTGAAGCTTCTGAAATTCTGCTCGAAAGCTATAAATTAATGAGATGCGAGTGCATACCTTAATCAAATAGGTTTTCTTTTTATTTATTTCCATTTCTTTGCTTATATATTTGTTGTCTTTAAATACTTAAAATATCGCTCTAGTGTATACATTTGTTTCTTTTTTAAGAGGTTTTGAAACCATTGTTTTATAAGCCCCCATCAGAGGAAAAGGGGGTGCTCACCAAAGGGGGTACCTTTCCGTCTCAGTGACATTTCGCTTAAGAGAGCCTCACTTTATAAAATATTTATGGACGAAACAGAACCATTACTTTTTAAAAGTGGGTGGGGTTTTAATGGGGGTTTTAAGAGCCATTGTTTTTAAAAGTGGGTGGAAAAAGTTATGGGTAAAGAATATCATTCTTTTCTAAAGGTGGGTAGAGTTTTAGTGGCTAACATAGAGCCATTACTCCCCAAAAGTGGGTGGAGTTTTTATGGGGGTTTGAGAGCTATTGTTTTTAAAAGTGGGTGGAAAAATTCTGGCTTTTTTATACCATTGTTCAGGGTCTGATTTTTATGGAGGTTTGCGACTATTATTTTTTAAAAGTGGGTGGAAAAAATTATGGGTAAAGGATATCATTCTTTTCTAAAGGTGTAGGTCAATTTTTATGGGGATGGCTTATAGTCTAAACGTCACTGCGCCAGCTCTCTCATATGCACACTACTAGGAAATATCATTTCTTTGCATTAATTACAAAACCTTAGTTGAAAACGTGAAGCTCACTTCTACTTATTATAATGCCTCCCTAGGTGGTAACTCTTGGACCATAGTAACTTTTCTCCAATGATTTTTCATGGGATGGAAACATGTTTCAACTAATCTTCAAATAAACTGACTGTGAGAATCACTTATGGCACTTAAGCATATCTCATCCACATAAGCTTTGTGGTTCCATTGATAACAGATAGTTGTTGGGGCTCTTAACACCTATTTAAGCATTGGCACGTTGACCAACTTTCATAGGATTCAATGTTCAGGAAATCTTCGTATAATCTGATTTTGTGAAGACATTTACACTCAGTAAACTGCGACACCTGTCATCTTATTATTGAGCAATAACGCTTGCTAAATAGTTTTAGTTTCTTTTTACTTTAAGGAATACTTTCATCAGTCATTCACTACTGTTGCTTTCCTAGACCTATTACCGCTAACTTTTTTAACAACTGAACCTACGTTTCTGAAGGCTTAAAAGCATGGAAAGCGACAATTTTGATGATTCTGAACTCTCAAACTATAGTGGTCTCTCTTCATCTTTCCTTCAGCTTTCCTGACATCCTTCTACGTGTGAAGTCATTCGGATGTTTTTTCTAGCTACATATTTCATAAAATGAACTCACTTGCGCTTGTAGCTAGTAACTTAAATTTCCTCACCGTCCTTTCCTTTAATATAGTCTTGAGCAACGTACGCTCAAATTATCGGTGAAATTTTGTTCAAGATTTGTATACAGACCTTTCTTCTGTATTGAGTGCTCATTGTATTCATCTCAAGAATCCTGCTTCTGTAATTTCATGGCTAACCACTTAAATTTACATAGTTGCTTATTTTTGGCATATATATATATATATATATATATATATATATATATATATATAAATATATATATATATATATATATATATATATATATATATATATATATATATATATATATAAATATATATATATATATGAATAACAGTTTGATAGTTAAAAGACTGTTAAAAATTTTATATTGATCACATTTAACTTTCCATTAATTGTGTACCAGTTGTAAGAATTTTGCGTTGTTGAAACATTTTTAGATCAAACATTACAGTTTTTTCATCAAAATATCTTAAGCTGAATCATAAGTAAAAAAGTACTTTTTTTAATTGGAATATATATATATATATATATATATATATATATATATATATATATATATATATATATATATATATATATATATATATATATATATATATATATATATATATATATATATATATATATATATATATATATATATATACATAACTACATCAAAATTTATCGAACCACATAAGTAAAAAATAATCGGTTTATATACATATATATACTAAGGTGAAAAGTACCCACATCTTATGTATTTCATTTAATATGTTATTGCTGAACACGTTCAGTAATATTTGATTTTATTTAACTTTACAGCATATGAATAACGAATGTTCTACATGTCATTGAACTTTCTTTAAATTTAGTTTTCTCTTCACATACTTTAATAAAGATATAATTGCAATATGTATTTCCCTCTGTACTTAAAAACTTACACATTTTTTTACTGTTTCTTTGCTTTTTCATTTTTTTAAAATATATACTAAGGTATAATGAAAGAAAAATACAATTGAAGAGTATCTTATTGCGAAACAAGTTTTGAATGCACTGGGTTGGAATAATTTCATTTTTGCTTGGAGCACAACCATGTTTTAAAATGCTAGTATATGACACTAAGTCTGTTTTATGAATCTCTATTGTGATGTTTGCATACTATTCAATATATAGTTATTCAAGTACAAGTTAAAGTGATTACGTCATCAGAAGCATATGAAAAGTAAAAATAACAAATATAAACTTAACTACTTTAAAATCAATAATCCTATAGAAACTAAGCCAAGTGACAAACTGGGAGCTTCAGATTATGGAATATTTTTGAATATAGATTCAAATAATAGTGAAAAATAACATGTCATATTGAATTATAAACTATTTCAAAAGTATTCATTAATATCACAAGAAATGAAAGCAAACAACTTTCTATATTTTTTATTTAATTTAGCTTTTACAATTTTATTTGCTTCATAATTAAGTATACTTTTTAATAAAAAAGTATTTCATTTAAAGTAATAGCTTCATTATTTTTACAGTGTTTAAAGGAATAATACTTTCTATTATTTGGCTATTTGTTAACTTCTGTTTTGAGCACAACATCAATTTTTAAACTTAAACTTCAAACAATGTTTACTATATTACATTTTTCAGTTTTCTTATCTTCAGTGAGATCGGCAGGATTATTCTTCACTTTAAGCGGAATTATTTTTGAATCCTAGACCTCACCTTTCTAGATGGCTTGGAGTATTGTGTTGCTAATGCTAAAGAGAAGATCACTATGCAATGATCTAATGCTTCAGAAAAACCTAGTTTCAAATCATTATAATCTGTAAATACTTCAATGTTTTTCTATTAATTTCTGTAAAAATTTTCCTTATGGAATATTAATTTTGTTAATGCACATTTTAATCTTTTTTATAATAAATTCTAAGGCTTTCATCCCACATGTTAGAATCTTCATTCCATTCTAAAAAGCATCTTTGCTACAAAAACGTTTTGTTATATTATTACTTTCTTGACTATTCTAATTATTCAAAAACAAAATATAATGCAAAGGTGTTTTCAATTGCATAAAAGACTAGTTAATTCAATAACGATAAAATGATTTGACAACACATATAACTTATTGTAGAAGATTAAAAAGATTCACACTTCATTCATTTAAACCACTGTAAAATCGTGAAAGCTCCTATAATGCACATCCTAATATATATTTAAATATATATTTCAATGTTATTATAAAATTGGCTTTAAATCACATTTAAAATGTTTGCAAAAATTAATGCAATTGTACAATTTTTGTATTAATATTGAAATGGATCACTGGGATTTATAACTAAAATTTCCCTGAATTAAATTATTATTTTAGGTATAAATCTCTAAGGAATTTTTTCATTATGTATATATAATATATATATATATATACATATATATATATATATATATATATATATATATATATATATATATATATATATATATATATATATATATATATATAGAAGTGTGTGTGTGTGTGCATATATATATATATATTCGTATAATTTTCCTGAATACAAATATAGTCGAATCCCTTACAAATGAATAATTTTACGGAATATTTTATTTTAAGAGAAATTTTTGTTACAAATTTAATAGATGTCACACAAAAACAATAAATTCATGTATTCACGTAAAAGCTTATAAAATATCATGGCATTTTTAGTGCATGTACTTAAATATTTTAATTTAAAATTACAAAAAAAAATTATAAAATTACAAATTACTTGAAATTGCAAATTATAAAATTACAAATTATAAAATAGAAAATGAAACTGGTGTACATGTAATTTAAAGATATTTTTAAACTTAAAATGTATGAATTTTAATTATACATTTAGGACACATAATTCCATATTTATTACACATTGCTAATAATGTTTGAAAAATTTGAATGCGTGATGTATCTTAATTAGAGAATTAAATTTATTAATATCATTTCAGAAGATTTTATAATAAAGAAATTCTTTGAATATTTTTACACCCTGTCAAAAATATTTGTACCTAAATTTAATTCAGGAAATTTATTAAGTTGAGAATTTATTTTTCCTTTAAAATCATTAAATTAGATTTAATTCACAACCACATGAATACTTCTTTTCTGCATATATTGTCATATTTTCTTAGTAACTAATCGCAGACGTCTGGAAAGTTTATCCTAACAGGAATTCTTTGCTCATAAAGATGAGCCTGTAGCAGCCAGAAAGTGTTATGAGATAAGAATTGCGCTTATCTTACTCTTTTTACAAGATCATCTGGGCAAGCAGATACGAGTGACACACGTTTTGTATCTTTTAGTATATGAAGTACGGTAAAAAAGAAAATAAAAAGGTCTAGATATAATAAGACTCCATGTAATTTGATAAACATTCTTACCAAAATTATCTGAAATATCTTTTCAAACTGTATAAGAAAAATTACAGATTATACAGTCCAGTGTATTATATTCATTTAGACTGACTCTCGCGTATTTTATTGAGGTACATTTTTCTCAACTATATGAAAACGTAGATGAGAAAAATTTACCTACAAATGTGTAACATGCAAATAATAGTAATGCATATATAATGAAAATGGTTGGATTAATTAAAGTTATAAAGTATGAAATACATATTTATCTATAAACATTGAAATATCTCAAAAGCGTTTTCAATACTTGTGTCTTTTGCGTGACAGAAATCTAAACTCTATCACAATAATATGGAGCATTTTTTTTTGAAAATTTTTAAAAATTAAATATGGTTTATGGAAACAGAATATATAAATCATGGATTTTTAAAATTATTAATATTCTTATTTCTTTGTAATTTAATAGTTTTTATTAGACGTCCCTCTACACTGTAATCAAATTATTATCAATGAGCAAACACACTGTTATCAATTTAAAGCCTCCCTAATGCTTTGTTTCAACAGGATAATGCATGACCGCATGTTGCCCGTACTGTTCTGAACTTCCTTGATACAGAACAGGTTCGACAGTTACCCTGGCCAGCACGTTCTCCTGATCTGTCACCAATTGAGAACGTGTGGTCAATGGTTGCCGAGCGATTGGCACGCCATCACTCACCATCCACTACTGTCAATGAACTGTGGCATAGTGTTGAAGCTGCATGGACTGAGATCCCCGTACATTCCATACAATCTCTGTTTGACTCCATGCCTAGGCGGATGAATGCTGTTATTGCAGCCAGAGGTGGCTGCTCTGGGTACTGATTTCTCAAGATCTATACATCCTAATTTCCTGTACATCTAATCACTTGTTCTTTCCACTATAATTTATGTGTCCAATAAATATCGTTCTGTTATTTGCATTACTTCTTGGTGTAGCAATTTTAATGGCCAGTAGTGTATTTCTAAAAAAAGAAAACAGTGGGGAATTAAACTTTTTAATTTCCAGGACCTCATTGTATTTTTAATCTCACAACAAACACATGCAGGTATAGAAATAAAACAAATATAAAAATGAAAATACTTCCAATCATAAAGTGAGATGGCGGTAGATATTTAAAAAAATTGCATTTTAGTTGTGTCAGTCTTTCTTCTACGTAGTTTTAATTTCTGTGTAAAATTAAACTAATCACGGTTTTGGTTTTAAAAATAATTTAAAAAGCATAGTTTTATAAAAGCTTAAAACTCTGAAGATAAGAGTTTATTCCCAATATAAAGCCAATGTTTTCTTGTTAATGTTCTGATAAGTATTTTATAAAAAATATTTTCTGAGACTGATACGAGTATATTTTGGAATGTACTATTTGAATCAACATTTTCAAGTTCTCAATCATTGAGAAATGAACCGAATATTACTATTCATTGTATAAAAAATGTAGTTTTATTAAACAATCAACCTGAATGCTACATATAAAGGAGAAACTCAAGATTCATCTGGATACATTCATTGTGCAAAACTTTTCATACTTAGTTAAAGAAACACGCAGAAAAGAAAATTCCATTTTTAAGCTTTTTCCTTAAAGTGGAAGATAAAAAGCATATATTTTAATCCATTCAATATAGAAATTTATTATAAATAAAAATACTTAATCAAAAGAAAACTGAAATCATTACTGTGTTTAACACACAGATTACTTTTAATCTTTTTCAAATGCAACTTCGGCAATTTGCTTGTACTTACTCATAAAAGGAAATACTTGTTCAAAATATCTTTGTTTACATATTTTAATATCAGGCAGGCTGTTTTTAGGAATGTTTTTGAAATATTTGATAAGTTTGTTGCTTATCAATTTTTATTATAACTAATTGCAAATTCATTATTTAAAGAAGTCTGTAATTATTTTAAATAATTATTTCAGAAAATTCCCTGTAATAAATTAATATACGCTATAGTTTTTGAAACAGACTAAATTTGTTTCACAAATGCATGTATACAATCTTAAAATTCTTATAACATTTCTTAATGTGGTATGTAAAACAACGAATAGAAAAAAATCGATAAATCGAAAAAATCGATAAATCGAAAAAATCGAAGTCGATGAGTATAGTATTTATGGTAAACACGTTTACATTTTCATGAGAATAACGGCAGACATAGCACGTCGTTTCTCCCTCAAAAGATAGATTCGTCACGATGAAAACTTCAGCACTTAAATGGGGTGAAAATGATCCTCTCCTTTCGGTCAAGGGGTAGGAAAAGTCATCTTCTCGCGCTGTCCTAGGAGCAGTTTTTTGAAACGGTGACGCCTGACATAAAAGGTTAAATCCTCTGTCGGGAAAAAACGAAATTACTTTCCGAACAACCCAATATAATTGTTGATCTGTCACACAGTTTATGACATCAAACTCTCAAATCTTTATCTCCCGGTACAATTGGAAACATAATTTTTTTTTTCTGACCAGACTACTTATTTCGAACTATTCACAAACTATTGGTATTGGCAATAGACTCAAGAAGCTTAAAATGCAATGCCTTCGTCTGTATTAGTAAAATGAAACTCATATCATCCTTTTGCTTTAAAAGTACATATTAATTATGGTTCTAAGAACAGTTCACCAGTTGATATTTGCTGATCCCTTATCATGAAAATATTCTGATATTTGCAGAAGTGTTGCATGTATATCTCGTTTAAGAGTTCTCATCCAATCGTCAATAAACTGATTTTTTCAATAGCTTTTCCTGCCAAAGCGTTGTCATTAATATGAGATTTTACTAGAGAATCAATATTCATAATGCACTAATAATATGGTCGCTTACGCAAAAATTAAAATCCCATCAATGTGTCGGAGATGATATGTATTATTTCTCAAGCGCTGACAATAATGTTACATTTACTGTCACTTTAAGATAGATAATCTGTCTTTGTAGCAACAATAACCGATCTAGCAACTTATCACGCAAATTTTGTTGTACATATAGGCACTGTTTATCACATCACATCGTAGACTAGTTTCATAACGCTATTGTTACACTTGTACAACCTTCTTGGTACGCAAGTATACGAATCCCAGTAATCATATATTCTATTTATTAGTTACGGATGGTACTTGGCTTATTGAATAAAATGTATTCATAATGTTTAACAACAGCAGTCCTTTTTTAAAAAAATGCGACATAACTTTTGTTAAAACGTATGATAATTATGCTGTCAAAATTAGAAGTTGATTACGAAATGAAGCATATTATTTCTGTTGACTATTTTTATAAAATAAATATCTTATAAATATTTTAGTGTATCAAATGATAGGTAAAATTTTAATTTAGAACTAATAAAATAAAAATAATTCGTTGCAAACATTGTGAAAAGAAAACAGACATAAAATATGAGATGTTTGTAACACTACTTTATATTTATTCAAATATGTTCAGATTGAACTTTATTACCAAATATAATTTCCTTACTACACTAGTGCATTAACGTTTATCTGATTTCAAGATAATTGCAAGTAATATTTTCAGATTTTCTTTTTTATATGCCTGGACAAATTGGCTAAGTCAATTATATAATCAATAGCAATGTTAGTAATTTTCTTAAGAGTTATATTTCCTTTTATCTTTCTTATTACCATTATTTACACAGTAAAGAAAACAATATATAAAGTATTCTTGATTACTTGACCTTAAGACCTGGTAAAAAGAGATCGATTAGAACAAACTCTTTCTTTATGATATCTTGTTCTCTGCCACACTCATTTTTATCTACAAAGCTAACTTTGTGTAAGGCTAAAATAATATTTTTGTTTCGATACATTTACAAAAATGATAAATTTCTAAGACCTTCAGAGAAAAGAAGTGCCAATTTATTGGAATGTCTTTTTTATAGAAAAGTAATCATCTACAAAATAAAAAAAATGTGACACTAAATAAGGAAACTCATTCATTTAATTAGCTTAAAATAAATTTCAGTTTATTTGTAGAACATTTTCCAAGAAAAGTGTCAATCTTTTTCATTTTTCTGAAATATACTCATTACACATTTAAATTATTTTATGATTATTTGTGTATAATAATTTATATTAGCAAATTGGAAAGATGTAATTTTAAAAATTATGGTTTTGAATGTGATATCATATGAATTTTTAAATTTATAGTTTCCTATAAAAATATTCAGAATCAATGATTTAAGAGTCCGTGAAAAATGAGTTCAAATAAGTTTTCTAATTTCATGCATAACTTACCTTTATTTTGATACATATGTAGAAAATGCACTGCTAGAAGTTACACAATGCTTTCTTGTCATAGGAACTGTACTTATTACGTTGTCAGCCAAACTAATATTGAAAATTATACTTTTTATACAGCCTTATTGATAGCAAAAAAATATTTATTCCAGTAAATTTTCAAAGGTTTTAAAAGGACTTAGTGTATCTATTTCTATAACCGTGTTATATTGTATGTAATTGATATTTTAATCTATCTCTTATGTTTTTCGTAACGCAGTAAGTTACCAGAACTAATCACATAACATACTGAATTTAAATGGAAAATGAGAATTGTATAAGGACAGAGCTTATAATATTTTATAATGAATATATAAACACAAATATAAGGTTTTCAAGTAAATTTTTATTTCCCCTTTTTTTATTTTCCCTTACTTCTTCCTTAGTAAATAATTAAGCTTCTTTCCAAAATTTCTCAAGAGCACATGAGGGATTCATATTTATTTAACTTTCCTTCAGTTTATGGCTAATTAATTATTAAAAATGTCCATTAAAAAGAAGGATCTCAAATTAGAGGGAAAATTTTAATAGCTTTTTTTTCGAATAATCATGGATAGTAAGCAAAATATTCAATCCAAAATAATTGGTAATTAAGACAATTTTTATTTTGAAAAATCAATATTAGAGATTCAAATATGTTATCATGCACCTGTGGTTTTAAATGGTGTGGCCATCATCAAATACATTTTTTATCGTTAATTTTGAAAAAGGAAGTGCATACGAACATAATTAGGAATATGTTAGAGTTTAAATTTAATTAGTTATCACATGTTAATTACTTAAATGTGTTTCGTGTTTACACTTTTATATTTATTTAAACATTTTATATACATAATTTCTTAAATTTAAATATATATCATAGCTCACAAGTTTCTTGCAAATTGGTGTTTCCAGAAAATATATATTTCAATTGAAAAATCGCATGTAATGTATTTTATTTAAAGATGTAAAATTTATTTTTGAATGGATAATGTAATGCCAAATACTCTTCATTCTCCTGAAAAAATGTTTGATTACTTTCCATCAGTGCTTTTAATTCATGGTTGCACTTTTAAAACTGTCATTTCGATGTTCTTTATCAACAAATAAGGAAAATGCACAACTAAAATCACTGAAACTCAGGTAGCGTTACTAGTCAAAAATTACTGGCATGACCATATTTAAATACGTATGTATTTTTTGGGGAAATAATTAATATATTTTTGATGGAACAAGTTATTACGTTCTACGGTATTATTCTTGAAAAAATATTAAGAAATATTAATTAACTTGAGTCTTATATATACCTTAAATATATAAAACTTCCTGTTCATAATTACGAAGATTTTTAAATAAAAAATAATTTATGTGTAACATTTTCATATGAGTGTGTTCGAGGTTTTGAATTCTACAAAAATTCTTGTCTGAATAAACTTTATAATGATTAGCATTATATAATTAATCCTAATATGGTTAATATAAAATATAAATATAAAAGGGTATCAGAAGAAACATTTTAGTGCATAGAGAAATAAAAGAAAATTTAATTTCAAGATAAACAAGAAAATTCTTGTCTCTTTTAATGACCCAAAAGAAACTATGTCATTGAAAAACCCACAGAAAGATTATGAGTAATATAAAATATAAATATAAAAGAGTTTCAAAAGAAACATTTTATTCCATAGAAATATAAGGATATTTAATTACAAGATAATCAAGAAAGTTCTTGCCTTAATTAATGACCCAAAAGAACATGACCCGCAGAAAATGTAGCCGATTGTTAGTCTTCGAAGTAATCACTATCGACATCCAGAAACTTTTCCAAATGTGCCTTCAGTTGTGGAATCTCCTTCAGGTAAAACTCGGAGATTTAAGACGCATAGAATTACGTGATTTCTTCAAGCAAGTCTGTTTCATTGGTGCTGGATTTTTCACGAAAATGTTTGTCCAGGGAATAGAAGAAGTTTACGTTTACGCCAGTGAGCTTCCCTGTACCCATCTGAAAAGAGTTATACCAAAAGGATGGAGGCCACTGGAGAGAAAAACGGAGCCACTACAGGTGGACCCCAATTTTGCGACCCCGAGGCTCTCAAATACTGCAACCATTGGACAATTTAATTTAAGCTAACAAAACATTACAAATAATTGGGGAAAATCAAAAAGTATGTACAAAACTTTTTGGAGTAATAAAACAACATTATACTAAGTAAAAATAAAGAAACCTGAAAAAACTGGTTGGTGAATGACATTAAAATTTACAAATGGTGTTTGTGTTACAAACTATGTGAGAAATAAGGGATGAATAACAAAATTTGTCAAGGTATGTAGAAGAGCTTTACAAAGTAAGGCTTAAGTAAATGGGTGAGGCAAGAGGATAGATATGACACAGGGTTGTAGTAATAGTTACTAGCTGGTGTCGTCATGAAACCAAGTAAAAAGGCCTTCCTGAGTAACTAGAAAATCCACAAGTTGGTTCAGCTTTCTCCTGGAAATCTTGTTATTGAGGATTGCTTTCTTGAACATCACTCTCCATCTGGTGGCTGGGCATGGCAGGTGCCAAGAAGCAGTTAATGGGTAAGCCGTGTTCATATTGATCATGTTCATAGACGAGCTCATCTACAAGATCAATCATTAGAGCATCAAATTTGTTTACCATGGGTACTGTAAATGGTGGCGGTACCTTTAGATTGCTAATAGGCCTATCTTCGATGACAGTTTCTTCTCTGTTTTTGCGATTGTATGTAAGTAAATTCTTTAATTCAGCGAGTTTTAAATTATTGATTTTTAATTGCTGAATTGTTTCTTCTGTCATTTCTGATTTTGTGTATGTATTCAGTAGTGAGCCTGATGTTGTCTCTAATTGTCCTAGTTCCATCTCCATCGTCTGTGTTAGTCATGGCTTTATCCATGGTGGGGCCTGGAGTACAGTCCCTCACGCTTATCTCAGCCGGCACAGGCAGTCCTAAAAAGGGTGTGCCTTCGCACTGACGACGGATGCCCCTGTTTATTTCAATCGTCCCACTTCCCAGGGGAGAGGGCGAATAGCTATCCATGCTATTCAACTGCAGCATTTTCGGAAGACGAGAAAGTTATCTTGTTCTACGAGCGCTAGCTCCTGTAAGTTGCAAAATTGAAGTGAACTCCACTGATCACTGATTCTCTCTAATCCTCTCCCCTGATCTCCTCCTCCCCTGCCCCCACAAGGGCCAGCTATTTACATACAAACTTTCCTCCAACATCTGGCCTCCAGTAACCTCCAGATCCACTCTCTTCATCACACATTTCTGGCCACTCTACCTATCCGAATTAGAAAGAGTGAAGAGGCAATAAATTCTACGAAATTTGATTCACCAGGTGATTCTAATTTAATTTGAAGAATTATATTTGTCATGGAGGATTTAATGGCCCTTCACGAAACCTGTTTGCCGTTCCACCACCATCCTCCAATCAGAACTAATTGACTGTCTTTGGTACAATGTAGTTCCTGGGATTCAAACGGGGGAAATAAAGGGAAATCAATCTCTTTCACAGTTGCAAAGGTTGTTAAAGTCCATTGAAAGTCGGGACTAACTTGGGGGTTTGCAAGCAGTAAGGAGAACGTTATAGTATAAAGAAATTATTGCTAAAATATTTACTGGTCTTAAATTATTTCTTTATTTCAGAAATATAATTTAAACGATTAATAGAAATTTTTACTTATAAAAATCAATTATATATTAGAAAAATGTGCACTAGTACCTCTAAAATCAAATTTTCTTCACCATTGAAACTAAAAAAGTAACAATTCAATCAGATTTATTGAACGTGTAACATTGACAGAAAATTAAATATTGATATAATGTTGCTTGATATAAAATGAAAAGTAAATGAGAGAAAAACGATCCATAAAAGTCCAGAGTGGTAAGAAGTTAGAGCAAGTATCATTTTCCCTATGAAAATATACATTATACAGAAAAATGTTATTCGAAAATATTCTAACTCTAATTTTTTATCATGACCCTATCCTTGTGGATGCCTTCCTCCTTTAAATATTTTTAAGTTACATATTACTGCTCAAAATATTTTTACTCATAATTACATTAAAACATTTTTATTCGAAAATATTCTTACTCTAATTTTTTATCATGACCCTATCCTTGTGAATGCCTTCCTCCTTTAAATATTTTTAAGTTACATATTACTGCTCAAAATATTTTTACTCATAATTACATTAAAACATTTTTATTTTTTATAATTAACTATAATGTAATTTATTATAATAATCATGGAATGGGATTATAACCATTTATTTTCAAAATAGGAAATTATCCGAGTACCAATTATTCAGAAGATTTTGTTTTTCATGTATTGTTTGCTTTTGCTATCTTAACTCTTATACTAAACTTCTATATCGAATCAAAATTTAACATGAATCTGTATAGTAAAAAAATATGTGTTTATTTACATTCTCGCTCATGAAATGTTTCTGTTAAATACATTATATTAACTATACTGGTGAATAAATTATTTCTTTACGTATGTTGATAATTAAAATAAATTAAATATCAAAATTATATAAATGTGTATAAAAAAACATTATAATAAAATCAAGAAACACAAAAATATCATAAAAAGGAAAAATGCTAATAGAGGAATCATGATTTAAAGAGAAGCTTCTTATTATAAATTAAACTGTCATACGCAATGGTTTTCTCCACTTTTCTGATTGCTTCTTTAAATTTTTTAAAATTCAATTAACTAGATTGTAAGGAAATATATTTCCATATATGTTAATTTGGACATTAATTGCTAAGAAAATTAACATAATATTACAGATATATAAGATTATAAGAAGCACACTATAAATTAAATATTTTCATAACAATGAATATAACCTGAATATTAAAATATTGTAAACAAACAATTCAAGTTCATGCAATGTACTTTATTAATAAACATGTTGAATCACTAATTTTAGTATTCAGCAACTTTCTCAGTTCTGCAAACGTAATAACAATTACTTTTCAATAACATAATAGCAATAATTTCAATGTCTGTAGTTTCTATAATGAAGCAATTTTTTATAAAAATGAAATTTTAAGTGTAAAACATGTCTTTAATATCTTATAATATTATTTTAAGTATTACTTACAGTTGGAAGTAAATACTTATGAATGATTAATGATTAACTTTGCATGAATAATTTTATTGTTTCTTTTTGAGCAGATATCTCCATGTATGTGCGAAAAAAATGAAATACATAAACGAAAACGAAAAACTATAATTTACATTTCAATCATAATTATATTTAAATTGACTTTCAACGAATCAGCAATCCAACCTTTGCTCTTTAGCAGTACTGAAAATGATGGATCATTTTCAAAGTAGTATGCTCCCTCAATATTTTTATTACATTTATAAAATTTGAATTAAAAATATTTTATCAATTAGAAAAACTCTGTGAAATGTAATCTGTTTCGGTAAAAGTAAATGCAATAAAAATAAGGACATGTAAAATTAGGTAAAACTTGAAATACTTTCTCTTCAAGCCTAAATAAAAAAAGACAAACAGAAGCAAACCATTGGAAAAAATAATAAAAAATCTTTATGTCTGTCGAAATAGCTCAATTCATAAGAAGGACTTAGCATTTTGATTTATTTACACCATAAGACTCGGTATATATTATATTATTTTACCTGTAAACATTCAAATATTACATATAAACAATTCGAAAAAACAAGTCAAAACTTGTAACTTACAAAAGAATTATATGTATAATATAAAAATATAGCCTTACAAAAAACTGTATAGGTGAAGAAATCTGATAAATGGATGGCATAATCTTTAAAGTGCCAACAACATTCACATTTTTCAATAAACTGATTCCATTTCAGAAAAAACAACTCGAATACCCTCTCTGAATGCTACACACGTTTTGTTTCTTTCGCTTTACTAGGATGTTTTTTTAATATGTGAAAGAAATACATCTCATGAGATAAAAATGCTGTATCTCGAACTGAAATTCGCTGCTTCCGTGTTTTTGGAATCGATGTAGGAGCTTATTTTATTTATTTATTTTGTCATGAACTCCAAGAAGCATAGAAGACTTATCGTGTTTTTTTTACGACGCCTCCGCTACGTTCTTAATTCTTCATAGAAATATAGCTTTCAGATGTCTAAGATTTTGCATCATTTTTTTTTCCAAAGGTGAGCTGAAAATGTATCCTACGTTTACGACTTTTTCCTATTGATGGGCACCACATGGAAAACAAAAATATCATAGATAAAACACAATACGTTTCTTAGACACACTAAAAGGAAAGTAATCATGAACACATAAAATCAATACCATCAAATTACAATTTTTCTGGCATTGTATCATGAGCATTTCATGTATATCAATTTCATTCCTATTTTTCTATTTTAATGATACATTTCACGGAGAAAAAATTTAATTAAGAAAAGTATGGATGCGATAAAAAATATATTTATACATTAATTTGTGTGTGTGCTAATATTTTAAAAATATCTTCATACTTAAACATGCTATTAAACTGAATTATTTTTTTATAAGTAAACTTTTCATAAACTGCAACTCGACGAAGAAAATTTTAACATTTAAAATATCAAATTACGCACAATGTTGGCTTCTTCGTTACAGTACAATTTTTCCTTTTAATATAAAAAATGCATAAAATAATATGCAAAATTAAGCATAAAGAAAATCAAAGAATTCACTTTTAATTCATTTGAATTTTTATTTTTCGTTTTATGTCAAAAGCATGATTAGTTATTCCAAATTCATGGAAATTTTAATTTCATCCTTTAATTACTAAGATTATTTTTTTCTGTTAATTAATTGATTTTCTATAGACGTTCCTGAAGCAAATATTTCTGGAAAAATTACAGAATATAAAAAATCCTGGATAGAATTCAGCTAATTGTATTAATTAAATTTTCTATATAACATATTATTACACACAACGCTATAAATGGAATAAATGAAAATGTTAGATAGAATTTCTGACATCATTGAGCAGTTAATGATTGAAATGAAAACAATTAGGAAACTTCTGACTTGGTAAAATTAAAAAGTTAAACAAATAATCGTAATAAAAGCTAAATTTTCTGGGTAAATAAAAGTAATTCAATAATTTCAAACAAAATGATATATCGGTAAAAATATGAATAATGTTTCAGTCCTAAATATATTTTCTGTCTAAACTTTCATTTCTAAACAAAAGATAATTCTAGATAGGTGTTTGATTTGGATTTTTGAGTAAAATTTAAGCTTATTTATATAAGATTTCCTCAACAATTTTCAAATTTTCATATTTTATATTTTTCTATAATTTGCATCCATTATTTAAAATAAATGCAAAATTAGTTATATTTAATTATTCAAAATGATCCACGACACAAACTTAATTCATTTTCTTGGTTTTATTTTTCATACTTCAACTTCCTGGGTACTATTTCTAGTTTTTAAACATTTGCTGGTTTTCGTGAAGGCCAATGACATTTAATTGATAAGATATGATATGTATTCTTCTAATAATGTATTTTCAAAAGTGAACAGTAATATGTAGGACTATAATGTATATTTATTTAATTAATAAATAAGCATGTATTTCCCACTACTAAATTTTATAAAATAACTTCTGAAATGTCACTTATAGTTCACATAAGAAGCTCAGTAACTAATTCAATTGAACTAAATGTTCATTTAAGTTAAAACTATTGAACCTTTCACGTAGTGCATGATTTTTGAAACTTTACTTATTTGCAGTCATACTCTATAAATAAAGTTTATGCATACTAAACAACTTCATACTTGTTGAATCCAAGAATTTAAATTACCTAATATAAATTTAATAATTTTTAAAAATTGAGTAACTTTTCAATTAAAGGACATTGATACCATGAGTTATTTGAACTACGAATAAAAAAAGAGTAACTTTTCAATTAAAGGACATTGATACCATGAGTTATTTGAACTTCTCATAAAGTTAAAAATCATAGTCTTTATATTTTAAAATACTTTAAATGTGAGAAATAGAACGTGGTTTTAGACTTCTGCATAAAGAGGGTTCAGTGAATCAAATTTTGTTTAAATGAATGTAGTTTAATTTGAAAATTACACTGATTATTACAGACTTTTAGCTTGTTGTAGGTATTCTTTTTATATCTTTGATAAGGCCATATCTGAACATTATCCTTATGGAAAAGAACTCCTTTTATCAATGCAAATCTGAGCGGATTTTATAGACTTTTTGCCAAATATAAAGATCTATTTCGATCATCCGTAAAAAGAAATATCTCAATACCTTAAAAAATCAATGTATCATCATTAAGTGGGTAATATGTTTTTAATTAGAGATATGTACATCCTGTGTAGGTCTATGTTCTAAACTTAATTTAAGAATATTTCATCCTTAAAATATCATTTCAGTTTGAAATTTTATTTGCTTCATACATTAATTTTATCAAAACGTATAAGAAACTTTGTTCCATTTTATAAATCACCAAAATTTATACCATTTGATGACAGATTGTATCGTTTGAATCCGTTATAGAAAAACTGAGTACTTTTACTGATAATGTAGTTAATTTAAAAATATTACATTGATTTGTATTGAATGTTTGTAGAACTTATCGCAAAAAATGATTAAAAATTCAGAATAAATAAAGCCAGAATTTTCCCTTTAGATTAACATAACTCCAAAAATGTGTTAGTTAAAATGTGTATTTAAATTACAAACATAACAGAAAAACCAATTTTCAATATTTATGATTGTCTCTGTTGTTAATCTATTGAAATTATGTCTAGCAACTATAGATACTGTTTTGTTAATCAAAATGAGATCTTTTAAAACTCATTTGCTTCTTTTTCACTAGATAATTCCCAATATCTCTCTTAATAATTACTCTAAATTGATTTCCTTAATAACTTCCATTTTCTTTTTAAAATATCTATATTTGAATCATATCTTTAATCTATGTTTTTAACGCAGCATTCAAAATTTTTAAAACTTAAAATATTTTCAAAACCCCTAAGATATACATATTTTAAAATAAATCTGCTAGCAAAAAAATGTAGAGTACATATCAATTTGTTAATTTGTACTAAATTAGGTAGAATTACTCAAAAACGCAAATGATTATATTGAGTTTGAAAAACAGCTTTTCCACATGAATTGTTAATTACTCTAGTAATTAGTTAAAATTAAATCAATTAATTCTAGGAGTATAATTTAACATAAAGTATTATGGTGAAATTTTTATCTCTTGGTTCAGTATTGTATATCAAATTTTTAAAGTTTTAAGATTAATTATTTACATCTTAAATAAAACTATGTGATATCTACAAATTATATGAAAATATGTAGAAAATTACAAAATTCTGAATAATAGTTAAGTATTTCAAAAAATATAATTCATTATTTAACGTTTATTTTTATTCTTAAAGACTTCATAATAATTGATTCTTTTTAATCTTAATTTATTAAATTTTTATGACGAGATTTATAAAATGTTTTTCCCAATTATTTTAAAACATATGAAGAAATTTATTTAGTTCTGCTCTTTTCTTTCAACTCATGTAAAAAGAAATTCATTTTTTTATTTTTCACTATCAGTTTACAATTTGTATTTTCATTTTATAACAGTCGTAAATTCAATAAAATTTTATAATCAGGGTTTAAAAGATGTTTTTTATAGAAAATGATTGGTGAGATTCTCAAAAGATCTGTGCAAATAAGATTCGCTGGATATTTCAATAAAAAACAGAAAATAATTTAAAGAAATTTATGGGTTGTGTTTTATTCAGAGTTCACTTATAGCATATTGATGTATACATTCACTAATATTATTTTGATATTTCATTATATTGTTTATAATAAAAGCATAAATGCAATTAATAAATACGTATTATTTTTTCCGATCTGTTTCTTTCACTTAAAAGAAACAGTATATACGACAAAGCAACTTAATTATGCAAAAACATTAGATCTACTTATAGGTGAAATATACAAGATGCAAATTTTATATGGATGTTTCTTCTAAAATCTGGAACATGAAATTTAAAAATGTAACCTAATTAATTAGTGTGTCGTATGCCTTTTTTTAAATGATTAGATATTTTTGTTCAATTATGGCGAATTAAGGCATATTTTTTATAAAAAAAAGCAACATGAATAGGTTCTATTTTTACTATAATATTTAATAATATTATATTTAACTATTTTTTCATTAATATGTTAATTCCGTATCCAAAGAAAAAATACTTTAAAATAATAAACAAAGATGCGAATTTTTAATCACACTGCATTTTAAAACATAATGTATTCTCGTTTTAAGAACTCAAGAACTTGCCATGTTTCTTTTACTTAAAGTAAAAACATACATTATAAGATAATTATACACATTTACATTATTATTGAATGCATAATAAAAATAATATAAATTATAATTTTTGAAGAGAAACGAGAGCATAATAGTTGTAATTGATTTTCTCAATTAAAAGAAGGGTAGATAAAAATAATCCTAAATTTCAAATAAAACCAAAGTTTACGTGAACAAGAAAATAGAAAATTTTCAATCTCATGCAAGCATCAAAATAATTTCTTTCGGTTTCCAAGTTTCAGAAGAATTTTAATGATATTAATAATTTTAAATAATTGGGTACCTGAAAGACACCAGTTTTTAATAAATTTTTTCAAAAGTCAAAATATATTAAAACTTTGACATTTAAATTTTACTATTTCTTTAGTAAAACAAAATATTATTTAAGTAAAGTTAGTACTGTTCAATGTTTACGATAAAATCAAGCTTGAAACTAAGTTTTCTAAAGTAATTTAAAACAATTTAGTATTAAATTTTGATTTCTTTTTATGTTTTAAATAATCTTAAGAAATATGCTTGTTGTATAGCGAAAATATGATAGAATAGTGTTTTCATTTGTTTAATATTTCTTATAAAAAGTAATGGTATAAATTTATATTTACATACATTACTTACATAATAAATGTTTAACATTATATTAAAAGTAATGATAGACTTTTATTATGTTAGAAAATGTTAAGCATTTTATACATACAAAATCTCAAGAATTACAGGTATCTTTTGTTAATAGGTAATCTAAAATCTACAGAAATGGCAAGAATTTTAGCACTTAATCTTGAAATTTGGTTTTATCCTGAAACTCCCATTTCTGGGATTAATATATTTGGAGGTATAAAGGTTTAGATTGTTAGAAGGTCTCCTGTTTCTTTATTATTTTTGCATCATTTTCTGCCCAACGGTATTAGATCTGATGAATTTGATTAAAAGCAACCGTTAATAAATAACAAAGATATTCTCTGAAATGTTCTAAACACCTTCCCCCAAGGTGAATTTCCTTTGTTGATTTGTTTGCCACTCAATGATCATTCCATGCCAACAAGAAATTATTAGAATCAAGAGATCTACATTTAAATGTGCATTTCAAACCATCACTCTCATCCAAGCTCGATGTGGTTTTAGAACTCACGAATCGTTAACCTAAAAACCATTGCACTAAACACAGGGCTGCCTGCTCTGCGTCGGAAGGGTGATTATAACTATCAAGCTCTAACACATCAAAGGTTAAAAGCTTAATGAGCTTCTAGCTCATCTTGAAATTGTTCAATCACAATAACAATCACTTTACAATAATTTTTTGGAAAATTTATGACAGAAATAAATATAGGTCATAAAGAATACAGTTTCTTTAAAATATTACTTTGAATCATTAAAAAGATTTAATAAAATTCATCGAAGAATCCTTGTTAAAATATAGTCTCTTTACTAACCCATACTGAGCGATGTTCAAAAAATTAATATTCCCTCCAATATTTTATGTGTTAAATATGGTATTTTTATGAAAGAATATGGAGACGAAATTACAACAAGAATATCACGATAAGTAATTTTTCTCGGTTTATCAAGACCATAGATTTTAATTTATCAAATATTTTCTACGAATAAAAAATTATAAATTTGAATTATAAGAATAAACAGTGCGCGAAAATAGAGTTACAAGAAAATAATGGCGTTTCAGTAAATGTGTGACAAATTTTGAAATAATTTAGTAATATAAATTAGTATTAAAGATAAAATAATTTTTTATCAATAGAGAAGGGTTTTAATCATTAGAGTTAATCCATACTATAAAAACAATTAACATAATATATGCATGTGAATTCTCTATCATTATTCCAATTTTTCATCATTTATCATTTATAAGTATATAGTAAATCTTCTCAATTTTTAATTGGAAATATTAAATATTATCTGGTTTTAATGATAGCAAAGTATAATTATCAGATGAAATTATCTATTTAGTTGCCAATGTAAAAAATAAATACCTACATGAAGAAAAAGCTTTTCGCTCTTTAAAATTATAGCAAAATATTATTAAGAATTTAATAAATAAAACTTTACATTTTATAATTAAGGTAAGAATAAATAACATATTTTTTTAAAATTCAAATATATTAAAAAACCTAATTCTTAAAACAAGTGTAACCATATATAAATTTAAAAACTTAGCTGATTAATGGATATGGTTTTTTTATTATTTAATATAAGATTTCCGCAGACATAATTCATGAGGTAAAAATATGTCTGCGCACGCAAATATTTTACTTCATGAACCTGGTAACATAATTTTTAGAAAGTATCTTCTCTTTCGACATTATATAATAAAATTGTTGCATGTTTCATATTAAAACCTTAGGTAGTATTATAAATTAAATATTTCTCATATTACATATTGGATCTGTTAAGTTTAAATCACAGTCCAGGCTCTCCTACACCATTATGTATTACACACCAGAAATGCTTAGGTATAAATAATTAATGTAAGGAAAATAATATGGAAATTGTGTAAATCAATACAATTTATATAACTATTTTAAAAAAATACAGGAGGAATTATATTATTAAGAAGGATTCTTAAATAATGTTCAGTAATAGTAAAATTAGATTATTATATATTTTACTCGAAACAAAATGACTTGAGAAAGATGAATAACATAGTACATTTTACTGAATAATGTGCATCAAAGGGATTTTTCATTTATTAAAATACCAGTAATTAATTAAAGTACACGAATGGTTTAATATTATACTATTTTTTTTGAAAGACAAGAACCAAATTAAATATTGCGTTTTATTTTTTAAAATTTACTTTTAATAATGATCTATTCAACTAATCTCAAAAGTGTATAAAATTATAATTAGCGCTTGTAAAATCTGTATCACATAACTTCATTTTTGCATGTGATGTCATAAGATGTTATGAAAATAGTCTTTAATTAATTCTTTCTTTTGCTACTTGACTTTGAACTGTAATTATTTGTTTTTTGAACTCTTTATTATTGTTAAATATATTATTTTTCGTCCCTAAATTTAATTTCTCTACCTTATTTGCTTGAAATCAAGTATGTAATTAACAAATGACAGAAGATACATTGTATAAAAACAAATTCATTAATAAAACAACAAAGTTTAATGAAATTTTAATCAAGTTTGTGACTGAAAAATGTTTAAAAATCAAAATTTAGTAAAATAAATAGATAAAATTATCAGTTAATATTTTGCTTAGAATACTTTTTTCAGGGTAATTATGAAACATTCATCTATGGAACTCAATGGAAAAAAATTGTTTTTAAACAATTTTTGTGAAAATTAATCCACTAAATTTTTGAAATTCTTGTGTTTTATTATGTTAAAATGTCACAAAACGAAAGCCACATTCTTGAGTTTTTTTATGCTAAATTGTTGTCACTCGCAACATCAAACAAAAAAAAAAGATTTAATAATATTTGAAAGTTAAAAATTTGTAAAATTGATTTTTCTTTGGTAATATATATATATATATATATATATATATATATATATATATATATATATATATATATATATATATATATATATATATATATATATATATATATATATATATATATATATATATATATATATATATATATATATATATAAATACATGATTAAAGTTCTCCATTGTTATAGTTCTGGAAATATTTTACAAGAAATTTGTTGCACAATCAGTAAAATTTATATTGATAAGTGTTTAATTACATGCACATATTTGATTTATTTATGATTATAGTCCAAAATAACATTCATTACATAGTGTAATTAGCCGTATAAATTTGAGTAGAAATTTTAAATACATATTACTTTGAGTCTTTGACATATTACTTGCTTCAAAGTTATCACAGAGTGTATTTTTTGAATAGTTAAATAATTGGGCTTCTTATAATGGAGCAATACTAGTAGTTATATAGAATATAATAGTACTCAGGTTTAGTATTTTCTAAAAGAAAGTCAAAGTATTCTCAAGAATTTTATGTAGTTTAACAAAAATTCTATATGCCAATAAATGTGCATGAGGAATTTTAAAAATGCAGCACTCATCTCATCTTGTTCAATAGTGGACATAGTAAGACTTAATACTTGTAATAAGATGCCGTAAAATATGTGATAAGAAAGGTTTTATCTAAAATTTGGTAATGCGATTTCATTTATATAATATTGTATATCAGTATTCATATTTTGCTGAGAAATAACACAGAAATGTAAACAACATAAAGCTGTAGACATACATACTCCAATTAAATTATCGAAATATGTATGCTCATGGAATAAAATTAGATAAATGCATAACCAGAAATATTTTTCATAATTCTGTTCAGGAATATTTAGGAAATTTTATATACTTTCCTCTAAAGCTCGAAGTAAAAATTGGTAGAGTATTAAAAAATAAAGAGCAAGTGTATACCAGCAAAATCTTTTGATTTCAAACAAAACATCAACATATTTTACAAAGGCGAAATTTGCATTTATAAACCAATTGGAAGAATATTAGTTGGTCTTTATTGCGAAATATTTCCATTGAAAATTTTTTATAGTGGAAACATATTCCATAACGCTGAAATATTTGTACGTATCTTATATAATATTTGCTAATATTCTTGCAATAAAAAATTTATATTTTGTAGACATTAAAAATGTAATAGCAGGAAGTAAGCATGCACATTATGGAAAATTTATGTTAATGCATAATTTTTTTTTGTTATTATATAATTATTTTCTTATCTCATAGCATTTGCTGCTAAGAGATAAGAAAATAATTAGCTTTGCAGCACATATAAGCGTAATGGACAAATGTAATGTCATATGTAAGCTCTATATAAAGGGAAAAGCGATTGTCTATTTAAAGTACAAAAATTGTTTCAAAGTTCAATAATTTTGCGTAAGAAATTTATCTTTGCCACCTAGAAGACATCGAATGTCTTTCAAGCATGTATCTGAATCCAAGTGAGGAAAAATAGCAGCCTTTATAATCTTTTCATACCTTTATAATCTATATATATATATATATATATATATATATATATATATATATATATATATATATATATATATATATATATATATATATATATATATAAATTAGAATATATGTATATAAATAGACACACAGATAGATATGTGAAATTAAAATAATAACCTGTTACCAATACTTATCAAAGGAAAGTTCAATTTGTGCTCTTATGAAAAAATACCTAAACAATAAGCAAATGTTTTCAGCGAAAGTTTCAAAAAATACCATTAATAATATGGTAAATAATTTTTATGATATGCTTCCTCTATTTTACAAAATTTCTAACTGCAGGTAGATATCACTATTGAATTCATTATCTCAAACATATTTTTTTTACAAACATGTTATTATTAAGATGTTAACAATGTCAAGAAATTTTACATTAAAATAGAAAACAAATTTAATTTAGAAGTAGATATTTTTCAAAATATATTTGGACATTAAACAATAAATAGTTGAACAAGCAGTTAAGCAATAATACCAAATATATGAAAAAATGGGAAAAATGTAAGTGTTCATTTTTTTTTCAAAATATAGATTTAGGATTACATTTTCAAGCCGATAATGTGGATTTTCATTTTTCAGAATATTTACATTATGTTTCTACCACTCTAGTTACAAATAGAATCAAATGTTTCGATATTTACTCAGTTGTTCTTTCGTCCTTAAAATATTCAATTTCTAAATGATATCACACAGAATTTTTAGAGCCCCATAAAAGAAATTTATCATATTTTAATAAACATTAATTCTAAGATATTGTTTTTGGTAAAGTTTATAGCTAGGATAATTCCGCTTGACAGTAGCTAAGAGGTAGAACTACTTGCTTCAGAAAGCGACTTTTTTCCGAAGCATTAAGAGGTCCTACTATAAGTTACAATCAGATTTTTAATCCTAATGAAATGTCTGCAAAAATTGGATGTAATGAAGCTTTAACAAAATCTTAGTATTGTTTGTATATACAGTTATATATGTACGTTGGTGTGACAGGTGCAAAAATGACTGGTTTTTCCAGACGGAGAGTGCAGTCTCCCATTTATAGTACCATTTGACAATTCATTGAAGGCGTCCCAAGTAGTATCTCCGCTTGAATGTTTCTCAGGGCTTCTATATAGTCCTTTGATAGGTTGGAAAAATTCCTAAATACACTCTTTCTTCTGAAAAAACATCAGGATATACTGTTCTGTGAAGCTATGTTTACTGTTGGAACTGGAAAACTGATAATTACTGATTCTCTTAATGCATTTTATCTACTTTTAAGGCAAGCATAATGTAATATTGAAGTATTTTTCCGTGTATTTCAGGACTGGGTTTGAGAAAGGAAATTTATTTACTCTCTGATTATATTATCTCTTTTTCTAAAACGGTGAACCCAATTAAGAGTAATGACTATTTTAGTCACATTTGTTTGCTTAAGAATGAATGTTTCATGATAAAAATAATAATGTATAGAGGCCTGATGAAAAAATAAAAAAAAAGTTAAGAGAAATGAAGGCTAGAAAGACTAATTTATGGTTGAAATAAAAGAAGAGATGAAATTTGAGTTTCAGCTGACACAAAAATGTTAGACAATTTTGGGAATGAATCACGTGTAAGTTTCGGACAAGAGAAGCTGCAAAAACAGTTTGAAGAAATGGAGCTGAGTGAAATAAAATTAGAAACGGAATTAACGGAAGAATAAAGAAATAGTACGATGACTTAGAATTTTAATTTAAATATACGTAAAATAAAAATTTAGAAATATGATAAAATTAAATGGAAAATTTAGTAATTTCTGGAAAGAACTACATATCTTAAATGAAAGTAATATAGTAACCAAGGGGTTAAATATGAATAAGTTGAATGGATCACAGAAAAATTTCGTTATACATACACATGCAAGATTAGCATTGTATAAAATCCATTTTAGTTTCATTTCTTCTTTACTAGAACACCTGTTAATTTCATTTTTTAAAAATAAGTTTGCACTTCGTAAATAAACACGCTATATTCATTAAATAAGTACTGACTAAAAAGTCTGTCTTTCATACCCAAAATAAAATTTTAATGTAATAAGTTATTTTTAAATTTGAATCTGTTGTTAACTAAATATAAAAGAGGAAATAATAGTAAACACACAAAAAATACACAAAACTATGCTTTATAAAGTAATAAAGAAAACTGAAGCAATTTAGTAATAAGAAAAACTGATATGACAAATTATACACAAATCATAAGCAAATGTGTAAATATTTTTACATAGATAAAATATCTTGTTTATTATCAGTAATTTTTCAAAAAGATAAAAATGTATTACCTTCATCGTTGTGAAATATGAAGTTCGAATAATGTTTTCCATGTTATATATATATATATATACATATATATATATATATATATATATATATATATATATATATATATATATATATATATATATATATATATATATATATATATATATATATATATATAATCGTATATATTATATACATTATAGTAGAGTATGATTAGTATTATATTATTACTAAATCTTTCCAATGTTTTTATGTCATGAAAAAATATGTTTGCTTCGCAAAAATAAACATAATTAATTTTTTATTTTTGCCGAGCAAACATTATTTTTCCTGGAATAGAAACAATATTTATTGCTGTTATGAAGTCCATTGATATATTTGTTGGTTATTAATTTTCTTTATTTTTTTATGAAAAATAATCAACAACTTGAATGATACCCATTGTAATGTTGATTCCACTTAAAGTTCAATATTTTCCAAATTTTTTCAATATTTTCTGAAATTTAGATGAATATTTTTAATATTTAACTGTGTATTATATTTGTAATAGCTTAAATATGGTTCTGAATAATTGACCAATGAAATAATTGAAATCATTTCAACCATTGAATGAATGTTTTTAAGATATGAACTGTAAATAGGAAATATTGTGAACTCAGACAAGGCCATAAAAATTTAATAAACTTATTCAAAATGTACTTAAATATGATTCGTATGTTTTTTAAAAATTAATATTTGTATTTTTATTCGTAAAGATAATATTTGTATGTCTAGTTTATATAATTTTTATAAAAAGTTCGCAAAAATAAAGTGTGTTTAATAAACAAGAAAATGAATTTCACAGGTTTGTTTATACACATTGTTTATAAGTTATTAAATATATAAACCAAAGAAATTTTAATTTATTTTAGAATTGAATTTATACTATTTAAACCTATAAATTTAAGCTGAGTTTTTCTCTTAAATCGTCTATTTCCGTGCTCATATTTCATCAATTATGTTGAAATATTTATTGACAAATGGTTAGGAAATTCATAAAATTATTTTTAATAATTTCAAATCTATAAGTTTATTTTTATGAAGCAATGATTTACCACAACAATCACATCGTGAAAGGTTTTCAAAATCTTAGTCGTATATTAAGTTTCTATAAAGAGAATTGAAAACTGCAATACTTATGGTCAGAAAATGATTTTAGCAGAATGCTCAAAAATCTTTGTTAGAAGATAATTATCAATATTTTTTTCTGTTATACAATGCGAAATTTTTGTTCTAAAGTAAGACATATTCTTTTTAAGTTTTCCCATGTTTCTTTTCAGTAACAGTTTATAATAATGGAAAGTTCAAAATATCCTATTAATTTGGAGCAAAATAAAGATAATGTACGATCGAGCTTAAAAAATTGTTAATGTAATTCATTTTTAAAATGTACTGATTACTTTAAAATGACAAGGCAAATAGTTCTATTCCATAAAAAGCAGAAGTAGCTTTAGTATCCAAAAAGTATGTATCCTAAAGAAGTATCTTTAGTATTTTCTATAAACTGAGAATTATTAATTTATTTATATTGGTCCATTTAAAGCATTAATACTTATCTAGAAACTGAAACTAAAACTTATAATAAAAGTATTCATTGACTTTTCAAATAATAAGACTTTGAATAAACTGATGCAATATTCTAGAATCACAAGTATAGCTTTTCCAATAAATAGAAATAGTTACAACTATTATTTTAAACTTTGAGGGATTATGTGGTGTATTTAAAAAAAGCTGTTCCAATTTCTAGTTTATGTTTATTGTTAATTAGGATTTTTAAAAATGAAAAATAGTAGTGGAATTACAGTGAAAAAGTGACAGTTTTCCAAAATAATTTAATTTTCTGGTGGAGTTTCGTTTTTAAAGAAAGTAACCTTGTCGAACCAACTGCAGTTAAAGTGACTGCAGGAAATATCTTAATCAATGAATTACGAAATGGAATGTCATTGGAGAGGTAAGCTTTGAAAAAAGTCAGTCATTTGGTGTCTACAGGTATCAAATACAGTGGTTTCCAGTATATGATGACTTGGAGAACTGAACAAGTTCACCCTAGAATCACAATACTTTTGTAGTATTACAGTATGGTTTTAAATATGTAGCGCCAATTAGATATGAAAACTGTGCAACTATAATCTCTCATGATATGAATCTACATCTAAAATAATGAAATCTTAACAGAACAATGAACAACATTCTTGAACAAATGAAGCTTAATATCATACACGTTTGAGTAACGAGCTATTATGACGAGAGAAATTATTGCGTTAGAGTTATTGGTATCCTTCCATGTAGCAAGATCATGTTGGATAGACATACACCGCTTCAAACATCCTCTACTCATAAATTAAAGGTGAAATCTCTAATTAACGAGATTCTCGAGCCCTACGTGCAATTCTACTAGATCTGTCCGGAGCTAAATCAGGTTTGTTAAATATAACACTTCAATTCCCAGTACAGTGACTGGCTACAATCATCAAGAAGAAAAAGGATACTTATCATATGGTGTTGCCACAGAAATTTTTAGAAATCAACCCTATTGAATGTTTCTGGAATGGTCTAAGAAGAGTCATTTTATGTAGACAACCTTTTTTCAGAATCTGCAAGGAATTAAAAGTGATATTTTTGAAAGAATAGGAATTATTGTGCCATAATCATAGATCAATAGCTTCTTGAACTGAAAAATGACTCTTGTCTAACTGCACGAAGCAGTCAAACCTCATTTTAGAGGAATTAACAAAGAGTTCAGAATTTGAAAGGAATCTTTATGCAACATTTTTAACATGTTGCTGTCATTTGTGATAAGTTTAGATTAAAATTTTGTTAAAAGTTTTATGCAACACAAAGGCTATTAACATAATAAATTTATATACATTAAGTCTTTTATATAATATGTCAAATTAAATACTTATAATATATAATCTAGATATTATTGTATTATAAGAAATCAAATAATGCCAATACAGCATTTACTCTTCTAAACTCTATTAATTTGAATTGAATTGTTATTATATGCCAAAATAAATGTATTCTATATTATGTAAGTGCTAGTAAAACACTTAATTTGGTTTCTATATTTATAATTAAATCATTATTCCGATTTTAATAT
Source organism: Latrodectus hesperus (assembly GCA_037975125.1). NCBI lineage: Eukaryota > Metazoa > Arthropoda > Arachnida > Araneae > Theridiidae > Latrodectus > Latrodectus hesperus. The sequence goes on along the minus strand of CM075859.1, from coordinate 43,689,995 downwards.
GCAGTTCAAATATGACAGAATTTTCAATTCAAATGTCAGTGGAATAGTTAAACAATCAGATGAAATTTAAACATGTTTCTTGCGTAAACATTACTTGTTTTTCACAGTCCAACTTCGATTTTACATACAACTTGTAAACCAGTAATACACTGCTGGACAATTGCTAAGGACGGATAACACTATCATCCATAGCAACCACAAAATGAAAGAAAGCAAAATGTGGAAAATTAGAATAAGTGCGGGATATAGTAAGAAGAAGTATGCGTATACAATTTTTTTTCCATGTCTGTTCATCACGTGATAGCGTTCATAAGAGCTTTAAAGGTTTTGACGTGTGTGGACAGTTGTTGTTTCAAGTCAAAGTTTTACGGAGAGATTTAATAGACGAACTTGAAATTTTTGGCATGTCTTCCCGACATCACTTAGATGATTTTATGCGTGGCCGAATTATTGGAAAGATCGAAGAAGGGCGTAAAATAACAGATGTTACCAGGGAGTTCGACATCGCTCACAGCGTTGTTTCACGGCTGTAGAAGTTACTTAAAACTACTGGAATGTGTAGTGGGCGGCACGTGGGAGGTCGTGTTAGAAGTACGACACCTGCAGAAGACAGATATATCGTCCTATCAGCAAAAAGAAACAGGTGCACCACAGCTCAGCAGGTGGCAAATCATATTCTTGCTGCCTCAGGAAAGCAGGTCTCCCGAAAAACTGTTGCCAGACGTTTGAGGGGAGGAGGACTATACGCCCACAGACATGTTGTGTGTGTCCCATTGACCAGACAGCACCATGCTGCCCGTTTGCAATGGTGTCGTGAGCATCGCAATTGGACTGAACAGGACTGGGCATGCGTACTATTCTCAGATGAGAGTAGGTTCAGTGTGTTATCGGATTGTAGGTGCCAACTGATCTGGCGCGAGAGTGGTACTGCTTATCACCCAGAAAATATCCAGGAAAGGGACCGATATCCTACATGCAGTTTCATGGTGTGGGCCGGCATCATGATCAATGGCCGCACACCCCTACATGTGGTTGCGAATGGAACTATGACGGGCCAACGATACATTAATGAAGTTCTACTTCCTCATGTTCGTCTTTTCCGTGGTGCTGTCGGTGATAAATTTGTTTTTATGGACGACAACGCATCATGTCATCGAACACTCGCTGTTCAGGATTGTCTAGACAGCGAGGGTATTCAACGCCTCGTATAGCCATCACGTTCTCCAGATCTAAACCCCATTGAAAATGTGTTGGATGCGTTGGGGAGGCAAGTTGCTGGTGGAAACTATCCTCCGACAAACAAGAACACCCTCATCGGTGCACTCCCAGAGGAATGGGATAAATTGCCTCAACAGCTGCTGGATAATGTTGTGCAAAGTATGATTTCGACGTGTGGAATGTTGCATCACACTCCATGGTGGACATATGCTGTACTGATACCTTTCTTCAAGGTGCCTGCTGACTTTTAGATGCATTGTTCCATTTTCCCGTATGCAGCATCAAATAAACATTTTTTCTTTCAGATGTTTCACAGTTTTTGTACTTTCCAGAACAATAAATATTCTTTATTCTAATATCTGAACAGTGTGGCAACTATATTTTATCCTACTAGGCCTCATGTCTTGCTTAATGTTATGCTACATTGCAATTTGTGATCCGTCCTTAGCAATTGTCCAGCAGTGTATTATTAAAGCATTCTAAAAGTATATGATTTTATGAATTTTTTATATGAATTTTATGAATTTATTGAATATAATTTTATGAATTAAATGAATTTTATGAATATAATTATATGAATTTTTTAAAGAAATATTTCTTTTGGATATACAATACTGTACAATAAAACTGTACAATTAGTAAATTTGTATTTAAAAGTTGGAATATTTGGTTATTTGATGAGATCTGAATTGCATATTCTGTTCTTATTTCAGATTAAAACCTGTGAAATTGGTTTTACCACATTACATGTTTCTCCATTAAACTTTCAATTAAATTAAAGGAATTCTATTGAAAATCTAAATCTAGATAAAACATTATCAATTAACTTTCCATAAATTTAGGAATGTTATTCTAATAACTTTAAAAATATTCACACACACACACACAAATCTCTCTTTTACTTCATTAATCTTCTCAGTATAGTGCTATAAATGCTGTAACTCACAGATTCATGATCACTGAGTAAAACGCAAGCAAGTACTAATATTTTAGTTTTAATCAATTGAATTTCTTTCTTAACTAAATTATCATCAAAGCTTGATAAATTACAAAAAAAAAATTCACTAATTTTGTAGTATTTGAAGTTTTTACTGTCAAACTATTATTGAAGATTATATAAATTAGCATACACGTTATTTTGTTTAACTTTTTATTTCAGTAGAGTGATTTTGATTGTCGTTTCTTAAAATAATGGGCTATTAAGAATATTCAATGTACATATTTAAGGTTTTGTAATATATCAAGAATCAATACTATATTTACAAAATTTATAGATCAAAAATTACTCAGTAAATTTATCTATGAGAAAAGTTTATTCTAGTGTCTAAAACTTGTTCAGAAAGAATGAATTCTAAAAGAAAAAAAATCCATCAAATTTATTGATTTGTTTGGCATAAAATACGTTCAAGGATCTAATAATTTATATAATTTTTAAAACATTCACATTTTCAAGTTGGAACAGTTTCTTTAAAAAGTTATTGTTAAAATAATAAAATAAATAAAATATCTGAAATATCTGATTTTATTTTCATATTTAAATTTCTTCCACACAATTTTTAAAAAGGATGTCTGAATATAATATATTTTTTAATTTAAAACTATGGTATTGAAATACAATACTAAAGTGTACAAGATTGATTATTTCATTCATTAATTTTTTAATCATCAAAAATCCTCTAGTGTATGCTTTCAATAAGGGTTTTTTAACTGAAACTATTGAGAAAAAATATTTTTATGTATTTTAAGTAAAAAGTCAACCATTATATAAAGAAAATAACATTTTATGCTGACAATTTGCTTATACAATAACATAAAATAAATAAGATAAAATTAATTTGTTTAAACACCGAACATTTTATCTTCATTCTCTGCTAGCTGTAATATGTATTTTTTCTATAAAACACAAAGTTCTTATAAATGCGCTAAACTTTTTAAAATGCCTTATAACACATCTTATAAAAATACTGCTCGCAATATAATCACCACAATATAAAATTTTTATATTTTTATTAAGCTTCGGGAATCTACTTATTTTTGTGACACTTTCATTACTTATTTTATTTTATTTTAAAAGTTGGAAGCACAATATCTCACAGAAACCAGCAAACTACTTTTGTAATTTTTTTCATTAGTGTAATTATTGCAAATTACTGTTCTTTTTGCATTTAATGCTAAATTACCTGTTGAATTTTATTTATTTTAATTTAATTTATACGAATGAAGTTGTATTGTGCAGAATATAATTTAATTTCAAAGTTTATATATGAAATTATTTAAAAAGGAAATATTTGTTAATTTTTTAATATGGGGAAGAATAAACATTTGAAGTAGCTCAAATTTAGCTTATATTAACTGAAACTAATTATAATCAATGAAAAATCATAAATAAATTCATTTCAAAAATTAGTGAGCAGGAATAAAATTTTTTTTTAAGAAAAATAAGTTTATTCTAAAAATTGAGTTGGAAAGTGTGGTGTGGTAGAAAATATAACAAATTTTATCTCCAAGAAACAAGAGAAAATTATCGAATTTGTCTCTCTAAAACTGAAGGCATACGTCGAAACAACTAAGTGATCAAATGATGCAAGATAGGTTTAGTATTGCCTCAAGTTCAGTTCAGAAGAATTTGGGCTCTCAGGTATATGCAAGACATCTGTGGAAAAAATACAAAATTACGCGGAAAATAACAATATTCCGAATTTTCTGGGCTAAAAGATTTTTTTATTACAATAGTTTAATTACTTTATTAAAATGTTTATATTAAATACCAGGTGTGTTTTAGTGATAAATTCATGTTTCAAATTTTCTGATGAATTCAGCTAAAATATTCGTAAACAACCGGAGAGAAATTATAATATAAATGAGTAGCACAGACTGTGTGTGTGAAACATCCTACTCATGTTACTCTGCATAGGATCCAGGTCATGTGCACATTCTAAAAGGAAATGTGAAGCAGGAAAAATATATAAATATTCCCGAAACTCATTTTATACCCCAAGTAAATGACTGATGTCAAAATAGTGATTTCATTTATATGTATGACAAAGCAAACTGTCACAATTTTAAAAAAAATTATTTCAAAATTTTTGCAAGAAAAAAGATTTAAGTATTACCATGGCCTGGTAACAGTCCAAAATCCCATGAAAATTTATCGGTGACTGTAAAGAAAGAACTTAAAAACGGAAGATAACTACAAAGCAAGCTTTAGTTAAAGAGGTCAGCAAAATATGGCACCATAATGTAGAAATAAAAGAAAGTTGTAAGATTCTAGTAAAGAGCAGCCAAAAAGAGTTAAATAATAATAACAAAAAATAACACACACACACACACACACACACACACACACACACACACACACACACACACACACACACACACACACACACACACACACACACACACACACACACACACACACACACACACACACACACATATATATATATATATATATATATATATACAAGGTGATTCTAAATTGTTTTTACAAATTAAAACGGGTGATAGTACCCATCCATACAAGCAATAATTACATAGGATTCCACTCTGAGAGACAGAAAAGAGGAATTCCCTTCTGAACTTACGACACTGTTCGGTAAGCACATGAATAATACCAAAAGTTTCTCTATCATATTTATTATTTAATGAAAACTTCACAGCAAATGCTCAAAAGCCCGAGTACGTGTGTCATTGTACAGTTGACAACGGCAAAGAATCAGCACTGGAAAAGATTGGATGACTTGGAATACGACGAGATAGAAACCACTGTCCTTACAATCTTTGTGCTTCGCGTCCTTTCGCAATTGATACACACTATATGAAGAGCATATAAGTCAATTCTTCGTACATACATACGCCCCCTTAGTATTCATGAAAATGTTTTGACGATGTTATACATATAACACTTGATGCGATGATGTTGCGCTGTCCTTAAAATACAACGTCCATTCTGATTGGCTTTCTCCTGTAACCAATAATTGCAAAAAGCTGTTCCTCTATGGAAATTTGCATACGATAAATTCTTGAAGGATTCTTGATGCATTTCTAGTTTCCTTTTTTCTGCCTCTCAGAGTGGAATGCAACCCTATGTTCCTATGTAATTATTGTATGGATAGGTTCCATCACCCACCTTTAATTTGTAAAAACAATTTAGAATCATCCTGTATATATATATATATATATATATATATATATATATATATATATATATATATATATATATATATATATATATATATATATATATATATATATATATATATAAGATAAAGCATGAAAAATATTGAAACCAGAAATATAAAATTGGAAAAATACAAGCTATATGATGCAAATGATGAGAAGAAGACACAGAGACCACGTCTTCGTCAGGAGGGAGATGGTTAGCTATGGAAAATAAACACTCTTTTTTGACATGCATGAAGGACAAATGTTTAAGAAGCTTCAAGCAATTCCCCCGAAGAGTGTTCGTATTATAAGAAAAATCAAAGTTACAATTAGTTCAAAAATTAGAATAAATATACATGCAGAAAAGTAAACATAGTTACAATAGATGAAGCATACATACAGTATAAAATATACATTATACCAAAATCAGCAAATCAGATTGAATTTATATATTAGAATAATAGAAAAATTGCCAAAGGTAAATTTGAAATTGGAATAAAGAAATAGTTGCCAGGAATAATTAAATTCAAATGTTAAAGTGGTTTAGAAACATGCCGTAAATCTGAAATTAAAATGTGTTAAAGGGGATTTAAAGTTAAGTTAACTTATAAGTCATGAAATACAAGACTGTGGCTTCATGAAATGATTGTTTTGGAAATCTTACATTAAGAATTTCAATACAAATTTTGAATTTTATTATAGTTTAGAAAGTATCACAATTACCTTGGAAACAATCATTCATAAGTAATTACATTTATTTCCAAATTTAATTTAATTTTCTAAACTCTTTATTGTATTCTAAAATACAATGTATATATATATATATATATATATATATATATATATATATATATATATATCATATATATATATATATATATATATATATATATATATATATGTATATATATATATATATATAATACTTCCTAATGTAAACAACAATTTCTTGTTATTAAATTTTCATAGCCAGTTTTATTTATTAAACATACACAGTGTTTCAAAAAAGTGATAAAAATTATTTTTTCTTCAAAAAATACACAAAACTATGTTTTATTAAGTAATAAAGAAAACTGAAGCAATTTAGTAATAAGAAAAACTGATATGACAAATTATACACAAATCATAAGCAAATGCGTAAATATTTTTACATAGATAAAATATCTTGTTTATTATCAGTAATTTTTCAAAAAGATAAAAATGTATTGCCTTCATCGTTGTGAAATATGAAGTTCGAATAATGTTTTCTATATATTTAATATATATTTATATATATATATAAATATATATATATATTTATATATATATATAAATATATATATATATATATATATATATATATATATATATATATATATATATATATATATATATATATATATATATATATATATATATATATATATATATTTATATATATATATATATATATATATATATATATATATATATATATATATATATATATATATTATTGTATATATTATATACATTACAGTAGAGTATGATTAGTATTATATTATTACTAAATCTTTCCAATGTTTTTATGTCATGAAAAATATATGTTTGCTTCGCAAAAATAAACATTATTAATTTTTTATTTTTGCCGAGAAAACATTATTTTTCCTGGAATAGAAACAATATTTATTCCTGTTACGAAGTCCATTGATATATTTGTTGGCTATTAATTTTCTTTATTTTTTTATGAAAAATAATCAACAACTTGAATGATACCCATTGTAATGTTGATTCCACTTAAAGTTCAATATTTTCTGAAATTTAGATGAATATTTTTAATATTTAACTGTGTATTATATCTGTAATAGCTTAAATATGGTTCTGAATAATTGACCAATGAAATAATTGAAATCATTTCAACCATTGAATGAATGTTTTTAAGATATGTACTGTAAATAGGAAATATTGTGAACTCAGACAAGGCCATAAAAATTTAATAAACTTATTCAAAATGTACTTAAATATGATCGTATGTTTTTTAAAAATTAATATTTGTATTTTTATTCGTAAAGATAATATTTGTATGTCTAGTTTATATAATTTTTATAAAAAGTTCGCAAAAATAAAGTGTGTTTAACAAACAAGAAAATGAATTTCACAGGAAATGGCAAGAGAGAATTAATAAAAGTTTTTTAATGATACATCACGCCTCATAGTGTGAAAATATATAGGAAGTATTATTTTTACAAGAACTGATATATACAGTTAAATATTGATACTTTTAGTATTTTTGGTCTCACTTATTTTTTTAAAATGCATTTGAATTCTTTATTAAATATTTTTTTATGCAATGATTTATATTCTTAAATAAAATCTTAAATAAGGCATAGTAATAACTTGAATTTCTTTCTTCTTTATGTTTAACTGCAATTATAAAATCTTTAACCAGAATATTGGAGGCCAAAATATTAATTAGAAATTAATTTATTAAAGTACTCAAATTTAATTAATTATAATCTCGAATATAACTTGCTTTACTTGAAACGTTTTTGTATGATACCTTTTTTATATAGAAAATTTTCTCCATAGTATAAAAGTTAATACGCTAAACTGATATCCCATACATGGATATAATCTCTATTTCAAAATTTTTATTATATTAAAGTCTGAATATAAAGGATAATCAATTAATTTATGATGAGCATATGCAATATTGTTTTTCAATGATTAAGTGTTCATAAAATATCCTGTAAATCTAAGAAAGACTTAGAAATAAATTAAATCCTCATTTAGAAACTTATCAACTGCATCCTTAAAAAATATTTGCAATAGTTGGTTTTTAGGTGGATATACTCTCTTTAAAATTCTAGTGATTTTCAATATTGAAAGAATGTCAGATTTGTCTGACTGGGTTACTTTAATAAAGAAATATTTTTCAATATTCGGGTGAGAAAAAAGGATTTGATTAATACTAAACTGGATTCACTGTAATATCATATTGCATAAGATAGATTTTAGCCGAAATTTCCATTTGAGTAAATATACAAATCAATAAACTGGAATTAGAAGCATGGTTTTTGAAATGCAAAGAAGAGGGAATGTATTTCTCATAATTTCGAGTGTAATATTCTTTTCAGAAACTTTAAATATTAATTTTATGAAAAGAAAACTTCTTAATTGCTATAAAGGAATAAACAAATAAATTTCACAAAAAAATATCTGCCATCTTTTTAAAAGGACTACAATATCAACAGCATGCGGTATTTCAAAAGAAATTTTTATAATGTATGTTTCTTGAAAAATCAAATCGGTGAAAAAACACATGGTACATTTTTTGGAGTTTGTTCCATGAAAAATGCTTGTATTTCGAGAAAGAGTCAACCATTATGTGATTACGTGACTCAGGCAAATATTGTATTTCCTTTTTGTCTTCTACAACAGAATTTATTTGCAAAGGTTATTCCGAGGTCCCAAAAGTTTTTTATTTGTTCTCAAAATTGATACCCATTACTATGCCTAAAAATAAATAAGGGGAAATAAGCCCATAAAGCTTTTTGCTATGATTTTAAACGTGAAATAGATTATATTTTCACAATACAAATATAAAAACTTAGAATACGGATGAAGTGCTTAAAACTGTTTATTTTATTTATCAAATTCAAATCGAAATTGAACTCTGCTTGTATTAATTATATATCAAACAATTTGTTTTAATTGAAGAAACATTTCAAGTATTTTAAGGCAAATGTACCAGGTCCTATATATTTTGTTGTTGAAACATAATTATTTGATATCTAAAACTTATTATAATTTTCCTCCGGGATGTACACAATCATTTCCACATAATGTCCTTTACTTCAGATAAACCAGTAGGAACTAAAAATAAATTACAAGTAATCAGAAATAAATTGTTACTTAGGGAATGAAATCTACAGTAATTTGTTTCAACCGCATCTTCATGATAAAAAGAATTTGATTAATTATTCTATTTTATCGTTTAATTTTATTATATTCTGATGATATTGATTTCAAATATTTAATTTATTTTAGAAAATAAATTTTGCTTAAGCATATTAAAACCAACAGAAAATCAGTCCCATAAGATTACAGACAAAATTTAGATCTGTACAAGGGGATCAATCTAGTCATTAGTATGTGTCACATGACTTACACTCAAATAAATTTCTGGAAAATTATTAAAGCCAAGAAATAAGAAAATATTAATAAAATCCTATAACAAATTATTTTTATACAAGTTATAGTTACTTAAAAGTTATCAGCTTTTATGAATAAATAAATCGGTCATAAAATTCATAAATAAATTTTAAACTAACAAAAAAGTATTAATTTTATGATCACTCATATTCTCTGTATATGGGATCTAATACAATATCTCTTTGTACATCATAATTGTAGTTTATATAATTTGTGTGCATGTTGGTTTATATGATACATACAGCAGACGTAGTAATGGAATTTACTGTTGAAATATAACTTGATAAAACACACACTTTAAAAGCATCCGGGGATATTAGCAAGAGATAAAAACCTCGCTTTTAACTTTTTTGATATATTCAATATACTTCCAGTGAAACAAGAAGACCATAAAATTTTCCTAATTATAATTAATGTTCAGTTCAAAGATAAAAATATTGATATAGTTAATAGATCCAAACTGTCTGGACTGCTCTTAATTAAATGTCTGCTCCTTGTATTTGATGTATAGAATTTTCTATTCTAATATATTTGTGCCTTTCCTAGAGAGACGCTATTGTATTTTAATGTTATTGTAGATATTTTGGACTTATTTTCATTGGTGTCCTATTGATTGAAAATCCCCTTCTATTTTAATGTACATTAATTAATGTGTCCTATTGATTGAAAACCTTCTTTTACTTCAATGTACATTAATTAATAAAAATAATTAATGCAAATATATTAAAGGAGAAGGGAGTTTGAATTTTCTATTTAACACACATGTTTTAAATGTTTAATATAAATTAAATAAGATTTTATTAAATAAACACAAAACGTAGTTAATGAATGAAGTTTTTAGATAAATTTTAGGTTACCTAGTTACTTGCTAACATAAAAATGTAAAATACAAAATCTATTTTAAAAAATATGTTGTAATTATTCACATTGAAAGAAGAATATTGAAATACATAATATTGGTATAAATGTTTTACATTAAATGCATTAGATTTGAATGCATTGTTTTTATAAAGAAGAGAGAGATAGAGATAGAGAGAAAGAGAGTATTACACCTTCATAAAACATTGCTTTACAACTTTATTTTCTACTGTTAAATAAGTTAAAACATGTTTGTCTTTGAAAGTCAATATTTGCTTAAAGATTTAACAAAAGATGACAGTTCTTTTATGCCAAATTTTTGCTACAATAAAATATGTATAGTTAATGTTTCCTTGCAATAAATTATAAGAAAAAATGTATAAATTTGCTACCTTCTTTGAATGCCTAAATGTTGTTTGAATAGCTATGCTATACATTTCAGAATTTTCTGAATTTTGATGAACTTTCTACTAGGTTACTTCCTTACTGCTTGCAAGCCTTTGAAGAGATATTTAACATAATATTCGAGGAAAAACTTGAATAAAAATTTTATAAGAAAATAGGAATAATATATTGGAAATATACTTTTTGTTAAAGAAAAAAACATTGGAAGTCACATTGAAATAGGTACCATTTTATAGATTGAGGAAAAATACTTACAAATAAAACTTAATAATATACAAATAAAAAGAAAATTCGTAAATGTAACACTATAATATTTTTTAAATTTATAAAGCTTTCTTATTCATATGTGCAGCTTATTAATTTTCATTTTCTTAAAAACCAATAATTGATTATGAAATGTGCTTTTATTGTTTTTTGTTCTCAAACAAATGGGTCAAGTACATAAATAATAGTTTTGATGTCATATAACATTACACTATTTTCTACATCTCTAAAAGAGCAAAGAAAATATTAGAATTATAATGATAATATACTCACTTCTAAACATTTAATCAAATATATGCCATATTGTAAGATACATTTTAAAACAAGGTAGACATTTTTCAAAAATGAATGGCATTAAAATAATGAGGAGTTAGAATATGATACTTTACAGAAAGATAATGTAGCAAAAATGTTCATGATTGAAAAAAATTTAACAACATTTAGATAGTTTTTTTTTAAATCTTGGAGCCGTTTTAAGAATTTTATCATTACAGAATATCAATACATAAGAAATAAAAAAGTGGCAAACCGTTAACAAGGTTTGCTGTTTCTCATTAGTCCTTGTATGTCTAAAATAATTATAATCAGATGAATAGGAGTGATTCAATTAAATATTTGAAGAATTTTGTGTCTGTAAAAATAAACTTCAACACTTGAAATTAACGAGAAAAAATGTTCATAAAATATGCCAGAATATTTTGATGAAACACTGCTAGCCAACGAAATTGCAACACCAAGAAAGACAAGAAACATCACAACAAAATTTATTTTGTAGATAATATGTTGACCAAGTATCAAATGAATAAATTTATAGACTTCTGTGAAGTGCGGTTCATACCAGAATCAGTAATCAGAGTAGCCTTAATTATTGTAGATCATCGCTGCTACACGCCTCAGAATTGATTCAAAGAGACTTTGGATGAGTTCTTGGGGTACAGCAGATTAAGCAGCTTCCACACGCTGCCAAAGTAGATCTGGTGTGGCAGCTGGGGATATAATCTAGGTCCGTCGTTGAGCATAAATGGATAAAATGTTTTCTATCGGCGAAAGATTCGGAGAGTGAGCCAGCCATAGAAGAAATTGAATCCGGTGATTGACGAATAACTCTTGGAAAATGCGTGCCACGTGTGGTCGCACATTATCCTGTTGAAATATGGATGTAGGGAAGTCCTGAATGTAAGGAAGGATAACTGGCCCCAACACATCGGAGATATAGCGCTGGCTGTTTAAAGTACCGGCAATGCATGCTAAAGGAGCGCGAGAGTAATATCCAATACCACCTTTTAATACCCGATGCAAGACCAGTGTGACGGTGCATAACGCGTAGCTGTTCAGCATCCTCTCTCCGTGGTGTCTCCAGAGTTGAATGTGACCATCGTGGTGTTTCAGACAGTAGTGAGACTCATGAATAAAGACAATTTCATTCAGTTCTGCCATCCACATCTTTCTTTCATCGCATTATAGGCCCCGGAGACGTCTGTAGTTCTTGCGTCAAGAGTAGACGAAGCAATGGACGTCTTGCCGACAAACCAGTCTGCTGTAAACGGCTTCGACATAGACTGGATGATGCGTTTCATACTGAATGTGCATTGCTATGGTTCGTGATGTGGCTCAGATATCCGTGACGGCCTTGCGCACATTTTGCCTGTTATCACGTGAAGGTGGATGCGATCGAACACGTCAGTCTTTCATACACTCCCGTATCCAACAATCACATAACGACATTACTGTTGCTTGGTTTCGTCAAACACGACAACCAATTTCCCTGAAAGATAATCCACAATCTTAATAGGCCACTATCCTTCTTGTGTCGAACTCGGATACTTAATCAAAAAATGATCGCTGTTTTCTACGAGGCATAATTGATCATATTTTTGAAAAAAAAAACCACAAGAAAAATACAGTTTCCGAACTTGAAATCGTCTAAATCTCCATGCCTTAAATAGCGCCACAGTTACGAGTGATGTCCGTATGAACTTTGCATCTTCTAATCATTTGCATATGTTACCACCGCTAAATCATGTTGTAAATTTTACGTTATTTGCATTCTTCCTTCAAAGTCTTGCATTCATGGTGGTTAGCAGTGTATATTCAAAAACAATTTTTCGCTACATTTATGGAACGTGTAACATGTGATAAAATGTATAGATATTTACTTTGGATGCGTTTGTCAGTCAACTGTCATTTCTTCACTTGTCCACTAAATTATTTGTAATCTGTAATGTGAAAGATAATATTTATTGAAACACATAACAAAGATAATAGCTTATTTCGAGAAAGTGTCATAGTCTATAGGAAAGAAAGGAATCGTAGTCTATAGGGGCCACGTCTTATCCATGAGCTAAATCGGTGATAGTGATAAAAAAAATCCGAAGAGTATCGATATGTGCAGGAAGGACGTGCGGATCCATGTCGTTGCATCATAAGGTATAAATAGGCATTATAAATTGATTTTTTCTTAAAATACTCTAAAGTATAACATTTCAACACATATCCATTTTTTTTATGCTTTTAATTTAAGATAATGTGTGAATTAAGATTGCGATTCATTACTTTTAATCTTTCAAAATATCACGGGCCTATATTTCGCACTATGTGTATTCCTCATTAATTATTATCATTGAATTTTAGGTTAAAATTTACCATTGCCTTAAGGCAGTCTTTCCCAAAGTGGGCGATAACGCCCCCTTGTGGGCGTTTGAGACCTAGAGAGGGGCGTTAAGGGGCCCAGAAAAAAATGGGGGGCGTTGACGTGGGTTAGGGGGCGATGGTAGATTTGTAATTTGATTTACTTTATATTTTAAATTTCACTAGAATTAAAACCTACCTACTAAATAACGAATACTTAGTTTATATTCCTACCCTGTATGATGGTATAAAAACTTAAAAATACTTAACATAGATTTCGTAAATAGACCGCACGCCGTATGCACGTACGTTGTAAAATGACGAAAAGCATACAGCTGTGTAAATGCATGAATTGCCAAATGTGGCAAACATTCCGGGGATAAAGACTAACTGCGGGAGCCGGTGCACTTATGATGTTGTGCTCCGTAGACGCACTGTCCGTTTTCGTTTGCAGAAACCATCAGCGCTTTTTCGCATGCGTCAGGTCTACTTCGAGTTCATCAAAATAGGGTTGAGACAAAAGAGAAATGTTTACTTAACATGCGTGCTTCTGAAAAACCGGTCTGAGGAAAAATCCAGCGTATCCATCCATCCCAGCGTATCGCCCCTTTTCAGAATAGAATGGTCGACAGATGGCGGTTTTGCAATACGAAAATGGACTGTACGTCGTAGCAATCGGCTGGTTCATCAATACTTGTCCTAACTTGCTCAGTACGATTGAGCGTTGAAAGAGATAAACGAGTTTGTGTGTGTTTACCTTATTCCTGTCGGTGCTTGCTGTATTTAAATCCTATATAAAAGCTCGCAATATTTCTTATATTTTCATTAGTGGTTTCGCTCGCTATCTTTAAACGAGTATTTAAGTTCAACATTTTATTTACATATTTTGTTTTAAAAAAAACCATGTCGCAAGCAAAAAAGAAGAAACGGCAATACAGTGCAGAATATATTAAATATGGATTCATTGAAAATTCGACAAACTCATCTTTGCCTTTGTGCCTTCTTTGTTCAAAAACATTTTCAAACGAAGCGATGAAGCCTTTAAGACTTCAAGATCATTTAAATAAAATGCATCCAGATAAGAAGGACAAAAATGTAGCCTATTTTCAAGATCTGGAAAAGAAGCATAATGCTCAGCCAAGTGTATCGAAACTTTTTTCGATGGCTGCTAAGCAAGATGATGATGGACTTCGAGCTTCATACAATATCTTTCTGTTAATTGCTCAAACCGGTAAACCACACACCATCGGAGAAACGTTAATTTTGCCGGCGATAAAAGAAGTTATAACTACTGTGCTCCGTAAACCGGCGGCAGATATAATTCGAAATTCTCCTTTGAGCAATAATTCTGTGCAAAGACGAATTGATGAAATGGCTGAATACATTGAAGAGTCATTGTGCAATCCTCTGAAGACTAGTCAATTTTCAATTTAATTGGATGAGTCCACTTTACCAACTAATGAAGCATTGTTGTTGCTTTACGTGAGGTTCATTAAAGATGAAAAAATATGTCAAGAACTTTTATTTGCTAGAAATTTAGAGACAGACACAAAAGGAGAAACCATATTTAAAACACTGTAAAAGTTTTGTGATGAAAAAGGAATTCCCTTGAAGAATATTATATCAACTGCTACAGATGGTGCTCCAGCTATGACAGGGTGTCAAAAAGGCTTCATGTCGTGCTTAAAAAACAAAATTCCTGATGTGATTGATGTACATTGCGTTATACATCGACAGCATTTAGTTGCTAGAAATTTAAGTGAACGACTGTTTCAATCATTGAAACATGTCATCAGAGTAGTCAATAAAATCCGAAACAACTCTTTAAATGGCAGGTTATTTAATCAGCTTTGTGTTGCTAATCATGAAGATTTCAACAGATTGATCTTTCACATGGAAGTGCGTAGCTGCTCTTACACAAGAAGAATATCGGCACACGTGAGTTCCATAATTTTCCCAATTTATCAGTATCCTGCAATAACGACGACTTGCTCGTCTACTGTCAATATTTGGAAAATCTTCACAGTGATTTCATTGAAAGATTCCATGACATTTTGAAATTGGAAATACCAGACTGGGTGTTAGATCCTTTTTCAAATGTCAACATAGCAATATCACCCCAGCTGGAAGAAGAACTTATGGAACTGACAACGAACGAGGAAATAAAAATCAAATTTAAAAATGGCTACCAACAATTTTGGCGACAAAAGTCAATTCCGCAGTTGTACCCTGGATTGTGGTTTATCGTTCAACAATTTTTGATATCATTCCCATCGTCATATTTGCGTGAAAGAGGATTTAGCACTGTTACAACGCTGCTTACTAAAAAGAGAAATCATTTTCAAGTTACCAAACGTGGCGACTTACAACTGTTTTTGAGTAAAATCCCACCTGATATCAACAAACTTGCTAAAAATCATCAGATTCATTCATCCCATTAGATTAGTTTACAAACTAAAATTGATTACCTATCTATTGTTTTTTTTAATTTGATTAAAATCTATTATTAATATTATAAGTTGCGTTTTAATTGCTCTCACTGGTAAAAATTTCTAGTTAGAATGTAAGTTTAAACACCAGAACCGACCAATATAGCACACTATAACTAAATTAATTAAAGTAATGAAATTGTGGTTTTTAAGTTTTAGGAGTGTATAAAAAATGGGGGGGCAATGAAAAATAATTGATTTTCAAAGGGGGCGGTAGAAGAAATAAGTTTGAGAAACACTGCTTTAAGGCAACACTTCTATTTAAATATAACTTTATTATAATATTTTATATAATAATAAAGTTATAATATTTTTAATAATGCTTTGTATTAATTTGCATTGATAATTCCTATTTTATGATTTTATATGATTAATAACTTATGAAACAGAAAAATAAATTTTTGAAAAATGTTTAATTTCTTATTACCTATTTAATATTGCAATCATTGCATGTTATATTTCCCACGTGGAACCACATATAGAATTAAAGTATGATAAAAATAGTTATGATACATTTAAATCAAGCGAAAATAAAAGCATAGTGCTAAAATTTCTAGTTTATATGAATAAAAACAAAGTGGTATGAAACCAATGAATTTCTTGGCATTCCACCAAATAATGCTTAAGAATAGACGAGAGGAAAAGCTCATCTAGTGTTGAATGTAAGACATTCGTGATTTATTAACTGAATCTTCCAGGAGCAGCATAGCCAGTTGTTTTAGTGAAACTTGCATCGGCAAGTAATGCGGTGGGTACCAAATTTTGTTTAATGCTTGATAAATATAAAAGTAACAAAAATGCCTAATCTGAATAACTAGTGAATGTTTCCATAAAAAGTTTTCCTGTACGAGTTTGTGGCGAATATATCTTAGTTAAAAATATACAAACTCTTGAATAAAAAATTTAAGACATACTCAGCACTTTATGTGTTTTATTTTTTGATTGAAAATTTGAGTGAAAATGTATAATTTATGAATAATGAAAATAAAACATATCTGTAAGAAAATATTACTAACATACACGTTTTTTAAATAAGTATATTACCTTACTACGCCATATTATTTCTTAATATATAGATTCAGCAAAATGTTTTTAAAAATCTTGTCTTCTATGATTGTACCAAGAAACAATTTTGCTTATAATTCTGGATTCTTGAAAGATTTTTTTTTTTTTTTGCACGAGCGTATTTTTCTCAAAATAAACAAATTGATAAAATAAAGTAAAAAAAATCAATTCAATGCATTCCTGCTTACTGAACAAGTATGAATATTTTCATACACTGAAAATATGTTTCACAATTTTGACTATAATTGTGAGTCGTTAAATCTCTTAAAAATTTGCAATTTTCAACAGATAGATTAAAATATACTATTTATGGCGTAAATGATTTTATTTTTGAATTTAATTTATTGATATGTATTGAACTTTCATTACAGATAATTAGAATTCAAATAGGATAAATTTTGATAAAATGATCAAGAATGTAATGTGTATATGATATTAATTTTATAATAAATTAATTTTATAATAATAAATAACTAAAAATACAAAATGCAACTATTAATTTTTAATATTATATTTTCTAAATTCCTTAAAAACATAGAAACTGTCAGAGATCAAAACTAAAATCGGAAAAAATAAATAAAAATTATTTGAATATTCTATTTGAATTTCTTTTGATAAAATTGTCATATGTCTCACTTGTAAAAGTTATTTTTATTACATTGCTTGATTGCTATTTAATTTTATTTCTTCCATAAATTGAATAAAATTTAGTTACTTACTGTTATTTTGCAATTTATATGGAAAAATAAATTTGAATATGATTTTCAATATTCTAAGATAAATTGAAGAATCAACAAATTTTCCACTGTTTTTTTAAATTTATTTAAAGGAATTTTTATATGGAATAAGGCATTACAAAACAAAAAATAACAAATTTGCGATGTTTTACTTGTACTTCTGTTTTAAACAGTTGACAAGGTATAATGTGTCACACACAAGAGTCTTTTAAACAGAAATTATTTAGTAAATTGAAGTAAAACAACTGCAATTCTGATCTTTACAAAGTGTATTTAATTGATAAATTTAGCAAAAAGTTAAACATTATTTTCTAATACGTTGATGTTATGCATTATGAAGATATAAAAGACAACTAAATAATATTGGAAAACAAATAGGATTAATTCAGGCTTATTAAATCATAAATAAACAAAATAGGTTTTATTTTACATTGATTGAAATAATATAAATCCAGTGTAATAAATGAGTTGATATGTTGTATGTTATACAGCGATATTCTATATTGGAATACAGCCCATACAGAAATAAATTACATCCACAATGCACACATAAAGCAGAACTTTTATTGGATTAGAGACTTAATTATTTGCTTATGTTATAAAAGGGGTTCAGTAAAACAAGTAACACGTAACTAAATGTTTATTTTATGCAACTGATGATAAATGAGGGTTGTTAAAATTGATTTTAAATTTCATAATGTAAAATATTGATATAAAGTAAATTTTCTGAAAATAATTTTGTGGGGGTCCTTTTTTTATTATCACTTATATAATCTAAAGAGTTTTGTAAAAATCTCATAAAATGGCATAAAATTCTATCAAATATTTAACTTTGTTTCCAGTTTACTGATAAAATTTACTATACAAATTCTTATTAAAACAAAACATGAAAATTACATAATTTATAGTGTAAGGACTTACAGTTAATTTACATTTTTCATGTATGTGTGTGTATTTTCTAATTTTAACTTAAATATTTCCCACTCAAGGGTGGATATTAGCAAATTTTTTCTATTAAGTATAAAATATTTTTGAATACATTTCTTAACAATTTTAAATATTAAGTTAATGAATGTATAGAATGCTTGTAATACATATCTCAGGGTTGAATTTCTATAAATATATACATAAGTAAACTGCACTATACTGGAAATGCAACTCAAGAAGGAGTTTCCGAAAAATTATGCAAATTCCAGGGTAGACGCACCTTATCGACTTATGCAAGTGAGGTATGTGATATGCGCTGCTCACCAGAGCACATAGGGTATGATATCAGGTGAAGAACAGGCAGGGTGAGCAATATTCCCGTCGTTATTTGTTCTTGGAAAATAATCGTTCAAAGATTGTTCTTATCTCAAAGGACGCCCTTAATTGCAGAGAATGTCATACCATTTTCGACAGAGTCAGTTCCAGCAGACAGATGATTGACAGGACGAGTGACAGACTAGTAGACAAGTTGGTCCTTAAGGCAAATCGTAGCTGACAGACTCCTGAACACACTGTGCACCGGCTGTGGTTTGTCCAGAGTGCACTGGCTGTGGTCAACATGATTGGAACAAGCAACTGTGGAACAATTGAGAGGAGCCGGTGCAGTTGGGATGACGTCAATATGCATTGATTGACGCGTACGATGGCAAACGGTGGTGGCCTTGCAAAGAACGTCTACCGAAATTCTGTAGCCTGTGCAATATTCTCTGAATGCTGCTATATTTAGAATAAATATGTACTGTTGATTGGTTGCTAGACATTTACTGTCGATGGGTTGCTAGCGCTCATGACGTCTGTTCAGAAGATTACCATTGACCCACAGCATAGTTAGCAACGTACAGACTGGTGTCATATTAGAACACTGTGGACCAGTGAGTGGCACAGGATCGTCTTCTCAGATGAGTCCCGCTTCTGTTTCTTTAGTGATAGTTGCCGCTTATGAATCTGGCGTCAACGTGGAGACAGTTCCGGTCCTGCAGCAATTTTAGAAGGCCCCACAGAACAACAATGCAGGATCTTGGTTTAGGGCACTATTGTGTACGATTCCACGTTACCTTTAGTTCATATTCACGGCACTAAGACAGCCCAAATTTACGTGGATGATGTGATGCGACATGTGACATTCTCTTACCTTCAGGCCTTTCACCAGTAGGATAGAGCTTGGCAGTATATTTCTCGCATCAGCCAACATGTCCTGTAAGAACTACAGCTGCTTCACTGGTCAATGTGCTCACCAGATCACTCACCAATCAAACACATTTGGGATAAGTTTGGATGCCATTTTCAGACTTTGCCACTAAGCCTCCTGCAGAAGACTCATTTTGACAAATGGTTCACAGAGAATGGAGAGCCATTATTCCGAACGCTATTCTTACTCTCTTTGAATTTGTGCGTAGACAGGCTGCTTCATGTATCGCCGTCCACAGTGGTCCTACAGCCTTCTGACCCAACGCTGTTCTCGCTCTGTATTATGTACATCATTTCGAAATACAGATCATTTCTTATTCGTTACTGTCCCTCTTTATTAGCTGATATTTCGTCACTTTCTAGCAACTTCTTTTTGATGTAGCATTTTCAAAGTTGGGTAGTACATTTACATAAGAGCTTTTATTCAAACGTAATGAATTTGTATGAATTCCCTTTATTTTTTGTTGATGTTTTTTGTTAAGAACCCGATTGAGAGAGATGTTAACTATAATGGAGCACCTTTAATTGAAGTAATTTCACCATACATCAAAGTGCATTGTAAATTTAAAATTGAACACCCAAAATAAATCAACAACTTGAAATGTTAAGAAATCTCACCCAGACTTAAGAAATGACGCAAAATAATTCAAGACCAGATTTTTGACATCTTTTTTTAGATTCCTGTTTAAATATCTCTGGTGAGTAAAAGTAACTAAAAATATAGATATCTCAACTTATAGTGTAATACAATCAGTCTTATTAAGAATTTCATTTTGTCTTTAACCAACTTTTGATTATTAAACAGAACTATGTAAAACAATGTCTTGATCATATCATTTATTAGTGTTATGTACACAATTCGATAAAGTTGTGAATTTGAAATCATTTTAAAATTCTATCATATGATTATGCAACCGAAAATTTGCAAAGAAAAAAATTTGTTTAGTAATAATAATAAAATGTGCGTTGAGGACAGTATATTCTATTGACTGGAAATTGGCACTCATATAGTCAACATAAATTTGTCCCAATGCTTTTTACACAAGAAATTATCTTTCAGGAAAGCTTTTATGACCTAAATTAGAATTTTATATAATATTATAACAAACCGGAAGAAAAATTATAAGAACAAACAATGACAGACATGCAGGTAAAAGGTTGTAAAATATAATCTATCATTGTTTATAAATAATAATCTATAAATGTGTGTAACCGTTTCTAGTTTTTTTCTCACTGGCTTTTCATTCAGTATTTTATGAAGAAATTATCATTGAAAGATGTTTGTGTGTTATAGTTTATAAGTAGAAATATATATTAACATTTAGTGTCATATCATTTTTTACTTTTCCCCATAATTTTCTCAAATATCTGATAACAAATTTAATGGTATGCCATTTAAAAACACAGTTTTAATAAATTTGTCATACAAATTTCATAAGCACTTCAATCAAAAAATTTTAGAAAATATTAAAAAATATGTATTACAAAAAGATGTATTGAATGTATAATAATGTTATATTTATTGCATTGATCAAAACTATTTTTTACAACGAAATTTAAAAGTTATTTATTTTTTCAATAAATGGTTTTTTGTACCTTGTTACGTAAACATTATCTATCGTTTTTCTGTTTCTAACTTCTGTACATTCTAAGCGTTATCCAATGAATTTAAATATATATGGTAAGATTTAATATTTAAGTGCATTTAGCAAGTTATAAATTTGGAATTCTTTAGTAGGAAATGTCAAAAGTAATGTACCAATGGCATTTCTGGATATTTCTTTCAAAATTGTTTGTATTGTTTTATCTCCGTCAAACTTTTTCAAAATGTACTTTTCAGTTTTGTTAAATCTTTTCGTTTTTAGCTTTCAATTTCCTTAAAGTAATTTAAAATTTATATTTGAAAGGAGAATTGTTGAATTTTTAATTTGGAGAGCAGATAAATAATCAAAAAAATAAGAAAGATATTTCATAATAGTTAATTGAGTCCCAAAAATGTAGATTTAAAATTTAATTTCCTTTAAAATTCCTTTAATGGAACTTTCAGTTGCATTTTCAGTATGAAAATACATTCAACTAATTATATTATATTTAATGTTTTCTCTTTTTGTCAAGCATTGATAATTGAAAAAGTATTTTAAGCTTTTAATTTACTGTGTTTTTACAGCTAAAATTTTCCTTATGCAATTTTCTGTATATTTTCTCCAAATTAATTAAAGCTGATAAATGATAATAATATTCCTTAAATGTGTGTGAGACCCATTTACGTTACAGTTTGATCGATATTTACAGGTAATATATATATATATATATATATATATATATATATATATATATATATATATATATATATATATATATATATATATATATATATATATATATATATATATATATATATATATATATATATATATATATATATATATATATATATATATATATATATATATATATATATCTATATATATATATATATATATATATATATATATATATATATATATATATACACATATACATATATTTTACCTGAAGTTTTTATATATTATAAAAACTTCAGGTAAAATATTTTTTTAAATTGTCACTAAGATTTGTAAAGTTATTTCTTTCTATAATTTTTCTAAGCATTTTGGATATTAGTGTAATTTTATGAATGTCCTAAAATAAAATGTTTATTTTTCAATTTATTTTATGAAATCATTTATAAAGTTTTTCATTTTATGTTAATTTTAATTGTTTGGTGATTTGCTTCAGTTTTTTTATCATGCAAAACGACTTATACTTATTTAGGAACATAGTTGATAGTAAATAACTTTAGATTTGCTTGTTATAAAAATAAATGTAATGCAGCAATACAAAATACCAGTTAATATGATAGTTATTAATAAAACAAGTCAAAACGTATCTTTTTATAATAAAACAAAGTTTAATTAAATTTCTTTTTTCCTTGAGTTTTTATTTTCCATTTTATCAAAGTATTTTCATTCATAAATGTTAAAATTATCAATATTAATAAGAAAAAAATAGTTATGCTGAAAAGTTTGAAAGGATATGATGAATACTTTATTCAGTTTACTTCAGAATTACAAAGTTTCAAAATTTCATTTGTTATTAATGACATATTATTTCCAGAGCCTTTCATTAGCAAGAAAAAACATTGCTATTTGATATTTTTTACAATATAATATATTTTAATATGCTCACTAATATTCTTTTCTCTACTGTATAAGAAAATCTCTAAATACAGTGCTAAAATGACTTTTAAAAGAATTCGAATAAAAAACATTATATTAATAATAATAAAAAATATTTAAATTTTATTTTAAAATTCCTATTAAAAATGATTAATAAATTAAAGAAACACGCGAATATTTGTGAGACAACATCACAGATTAATTTCGAACTCACGGCATTAGACAAGATAAAATAAGACTCAATTAATATCTTATTAGTTCACCTAATTTCCATAAGTGTACATAACTACTCTTTGTCAGACGAATAAAATTTATATCTCTAAATTCAAGTTTTAAATAAAAATATTAACTTATCAAAAACTTTGAAAATACACTTAACAGGAACCTTTATATTGAAAAATTTAAAATCTGGTGAAGAAAAATGCATATTGTTACAACAATTACAATGGGTAAACTTAATTATTCGTTACTGTAGAAAATAAAATCTCATGTGTTTTCTTAATTATGCTCTATTTTAACATTTAATACTTTTATCATGAAATTAACAATAAAAGTTATTTAATTAGTATATACCCATGTATCATTTTCATTATTCAAAATATATGACTTTATGATTATTTTGATTATGATTATGATTATGATTATGATTTATTTTTATTTTAAATAAAAAAATAATTTCTAAAATATTCAGTTGAACTAATAAAGTATTATGGTGTAAGTTAGTTGATGTTTAACTTTCTCAGAAGGCATTTTTTAAAAATAAATAGCATTTGTTGCAGACAGCACAACTTACATAGAAACAATACATTTAGGAGGAATGAAACAGTGCGTCCTCTCAGCATGAGATTTAGAGAGCAAGTGTTCTGTGTTCGGTTCAGATCTACCTGAGAGAATGTATAAACCGTGCGTACAAAGTGTGTTGATTGGTTGGGTACATTTCATGAAGTTAATACCATTGGTTTTTTTAAGATTCAGATTTTATTATTAAGATAAGATTCAGATCAAGATTTTAAGATTCAGAAATTTGATAGACAAGTTTTTAGTTTCAATTCTCAATTTTCAGTTTTACTTTGCGAATTCAAGTGTTTGGTAAAAGGTCAAGAGTTTCTCAGATAAGATGTGATGAGTCACCTCAATTTTGTAGAGCAGTCATGATGAGTCACCACAGTATGCTTGCATACTGTATTTTGTTTTAAAACAAAATATAGTAAACATACACTTTTTTAAAAAAATAGTTTCCCGTCGTGAACTTTCTTATAGTGTTAAAATTATTGAAGACCTGAAATAAATGTTTCAGTGTTTTTTCCATTTCAATTCCATTATAATATTCAAATAATTTAAGAAACACATAATATGCAAACGTAGTTTGGTAATCATGTAAACTAAAAGTTAAATGATTTAAGAATTAAATTTGCTTTATAAAATGTCTTGTGAAAGTATGAAGTGAAAGAAGATTAGAGAACTTGAAATACAACTTTAGGCAGCGTTTTCCCTTTGAATTATGAGAACAGCACAATTTATGACTATCGTACCAAAAGGTTTCATAAACTTCAATTAGAAACTGGGTCGTCGCTTGTCTGTGGGAAGGAAAACCACAGAATAGTATGACTCTTAACAATTTGAGGCTAGTCATGTAGAATAGGATATAATATTTACTTTCTAGAATTAAGTAAATCCTTTGTTTTCTCTCAGCGACCAATGTATTTAGAGGAATGTAAAACAAAATTAAGTCTGATTTCTTATAATATTTTTATATGCAACACATTCCTGTTTCTTTATTCAAATATTATATAATCTTTATTGGACAAACAAATTTATTAATCCAAAGAAATTTAAAGTAATATCTTACTTTGCTAAACCTAATTCAAACACAGAAAAAATTATGTTGAGATATTAAGCTTTCTACGATAATAATGGAAAATATTTAAAAATACTTTTATTTCAGGATTAGAGTAAATCAATGCCTCTGGTGCTTAATTCGCGTAATTATTAAAAGAAACATCAACTGTTTTGTAATTTTGAATCATGAGGTTAACATCTGAGAAAGTACCTCTTAATATTTCTCCTTCCACAACAACTAAGGTTTGTTATATCCTACAAATATTTAAGTGAATGGAAAATGATTTTATAAGGCTGAATGTTTATTTTCCTATTCATTGTTTCTGACATTTGAGGCGGCTAAATAATGTAGATTTTTAAATTACGTTAGAATAATAAGGTCAAATCTTTAATTAGCAAAATACACTCTAATTTCCTCTGCTAAACCAAGGAATGCTACAGCTGGTTTAAAGACAACTTTAATTTAGGTACAGAATACATCGACTTTCTTACAAAATTATTTCATATTTATGTTATATTATTTAATAATAGCTTTGATGTAATGCCAATTCAAAATGTGAAGTAAAAAATTCTATATTTTAATTCAATCATGAAAATGAATTTGTTTAAATATATGCAAATTACGTGGAACATTACATATGAGATATACAGGCTTAGTGAAATTTTTTTGAATAACAAATAAATTTTGCCTTTTCACACATACATATTTATATATTTTAGGTGATTGTTTTGATAAAAAAGTTAATTAAAAGGTATGATATCAGTGTATCAAAGATACAGAAATAAAGGGGACAAAAAATTTTTACAAGCTTAAATCGTAACTTTTAAATAATACTTAGTCATACAAGAAAAACTATTAGAGTAAATATGAAATGTTAAATCTTTAGTATCAAAAATGATATTTGACTCCAACATGGGGATATTATTAAAATCCCAAAATATAGCTCTAAAATCATAACACGATACATGGGTATATACATATAGAGTTTTTAGGATCTCATTAATAATCAAAGATACCCATTCATGTTTTCATCAAAGATACCTCTATGTCTTTTATAAAGAGCATTTTTGGAAAAGACAGTAGAAAGTATTCTGAGCATAATGCATGGCTTGGTCACATAGAATTCATTTAGCCAATAAATTTCTGAAAAATGTAGATAGATAAGCTGGTTTAATTGGTAAATATTATTACTTTTACTCTATAAAGCATGTCTGAAGAATTTTAAGATTGTTCCATTTGAAATTTCAAACACCATACAGGAACTATCTGAGACTTTGCTGAATGAGTAGGAATGAGCACAATAATAAACTTAAAATTGTCTTAAATGCTATATGAAATCATAGAATTTTGAAAAACTACAATAAGAAATCATACCATCGATTGATTTCTCTTCTTGATCTTATTTGTTGACATTTCTTAACCCAGTGAGGGTTGTACACAATCATGCCTGTCAATACTATATATATATATATATATACATATATATATATATATATATATATATATATATATATATATATATATATATATATATATATATATATATATATATATATATATATATATATATATATATATATATATATATATATATATATATATATATATATATATATATACGCATGTATATTCCTGAATAAACATATATGCTATTTGCATACAATCTGTGTTCAGCTAATATAAAATACAACATTCCAAGACTCCAATTTTGCACTTCAATAAAAATACAGATTTCTTCAATTACACTCATCAACTTAAATATTATTTAAATCAGTAATATGTGATCATACATTCATTATATAAAATTTATTTACTCATTCTTTCATGTCAAATTATTCAGATTATCTAGGGATTCAAATTAGCATGCTAGAAGATAAGGACAAATAATTAATTATATATTTTCAGAAAGAAATAGAGTTAAAACATCCGATAAAAATTTGGAAATTGAGACCATTTAACCTCCAACCCGGCAATAAAATCTGTGGAAATATAGCTGAGAAAGAATAAGATTTGGTCAAATACGTGGAAAATCTTTATTTTTTTTTATCAACACTTGATACTGAATGCTATAAATATATATGCTACACACTTGGAAGATATTGCCATTGAATTACTATCGATTTAATAAAAAATGCAGTACCGTCATTTTTCATTAAATTGTTCCCATGGAAGGAATTTATAAAATTTTCATCTTGAATTGCAAATACAATGTTAGTTATAGAAGCAAACTCGGCAAAAAAAAATTTTTTTTACTATTGTGAAGTTTAAGCTGAGGTACACAATTTTACGTCATTACCTGGGACACACTATTTAAAGAACATCATTTAAATATTTTTTATTCTTAAATTTAAGCATCAAGTTTGCTCATTACCAAGCTAATGACCTAAATCTTCTCTCTTAATGTCAGATAGTTGCATACAACAAATATAAAAATACGTTAACTAGAATACTTTTACACTCTAGTTAAAGTTATTTTTTCATTTCATAACTTTATTATTCCTTTAATTTGCGCATGCAAAATTTCGGTTATTTTTTCATCTATTCCACAGGTACCAGGACTTCAATCGTTGCCTGCATATACTAAAGTCACGCTCTTATGAGTACTTGTTCAGCTTGAAACTTCATTTATGTAAATAAAGGATTAATTTTATATAATTTTACTTCATCAATTTAGAGAGAAGAAAAAGAAAAATCATACATATGAGTTCCCAATAAAATATTTGTAATAATCTGGTGACATAGTCGAGCAAATTGCGTATAATTAATATATCACGCTAATACCATTAACATGTTTTTCAATTTTGTATATAAATGCAAAAAAAAATAATAATTACACGAGTCCTAGCAAATGATACTCTTAGTTTTGCGAAATTATTACTATTTGCAATAAAATCCGATTCCATATAATACTACTAATTTGACGTCAAATGTGTTCTCGAAGTTTTATTTAAAAATGTCAAACACTTATTAATGTAAATTAATTAATGTTTTAATAAAGACTGAAATGTCTTGTTTACAATATATTAATGTTAAAATTATCAATTTAGCAATTAGACAAATGATACTGCTAAAGATAAATAAAACGAGATTATAAAAACAAAAATAAGTTTATTTTTTATTATTCTCCTTGTAATATTAATATTGATATTTATATAGGATTCGATAAATTATAAAATTTTATTATATTGAGTAAAACAATACTTTTACTAATAGAATTAATTCATATTTAAGAAAAATATAATTTAATCTCATGGAAAGAAAGAATTATATTGTCTAATACATAAAATAACTTTAGGATAGGTATTTACTTAGATTTGACTAAATATTGTTAAATGCATTGAAGTGTTAAGGAATAAGTACAATTTTTAGTACTCAGCTTACATTTATTGTTAGCTTAAGTCCTCATTTAAAAATTTCTTTATTCACAATTTGTTAAAATAAATACTGCTATTTGTACTTAACATATATGGCATCAAAGTAATTTTTCCTCTGAAAACCTACAGAAAAATGTAACTCTGCAAAAAAGAAATATGTGTATTTATTTTCCCTATCAGTAAATTACTTTTTAATGAAATACAAAATTTGTTATTTGGAATGACTTTTTTACTGTCATAATTCACCATCGTCAGAAAGAAATAATGTAGTTAAAATTTTTAATAATGTGTTATAATTGTTAAATAAAAAATATAATACTCTTGATTATTTTTCTCTCTCATCGCGAATGATAGACAATATAACATTTTTGAACGAAATATGTGTTATCGAAGCAAATTAGCCTTGCCACTGAGGGATTAGAGCTGCTGAATTTGCGCAGAGCATAACTTAATTGAAAGATGGAAAAATTTACAATTTAACTTCAAATACAAAAAGAAAATTAAGCTTTCCTAGTTACAATGTAAAGCATTTTAAAAATATATGTATTATAAAAATGCTAACTTGTTAAAACATTAGATCTTTGGTAAAAAGAAAAACTTTTTAGAAATTAACCACAAACCTGAGCCATTTTATTCTCATGAAAAGCATATTTTGGAAATGTCAGCTATGTATGAAAGAAAATAAATGCTAAGAAGATAATTTTCTACAAGCAGAAATAACGATTGGTATTTTTTAAGTGTGTTTGTGTGTCAAATATTAAAATATACAGATTAAGGTAATTAAAGTATACAGATTAAAATATCAAATATACAGGTAAGAAATTACGTTAAATTGAGACATTACTTGTCTTTAAAAATCAATTTTATAAATAGGATAAAGCTTGATCAGATTTTCTTGTATTTTAGCACAACTATCTAGAAAAGATGTATTTATAGTGTCATATTTCTTACCTCAAAAAAGCATATAAAATAAATTCATATGGATAAATTATTTTGAGCTATATTTAACATTCTTAAGTTATTTAAGTTATTGTAATTTTATTTAATGTAGTATATTCTTATATTTTAGAAAGTACACATTTTTATATCTTATTCATTTGTAAATTATGACCAAAGTTTTAAAAATGTTGATTTTCATTTTCATTATACATTTAATTCCAAGTATTATTTGATGCATTTACAACGCATATAGAAATAATGAATAATAGGTTGTAGAATTCAAAATATAAGCATCATTAATTCATAAAGTAAAATAAATTTTAAATATTTATTTTATGAAGAAATTTTATGAACAAACATTTTGGTAGTTTTTATTACAATAAAATTTTGGAATATATAATATGTATAATAAGAAAGCTAAGCACCAATATTTATACACACAAATATGATTCAATACCTTATCTCTACCTATTTAATGAATTAAATAAAATGTAACTTTTGTTTTCATTTGCTTCAACTAATATTTTAAAATAAAAATGCACAGTATTATTATGTGAAGTCAAGTAAATATTCAAGTATTGCAATAGTTAGTTTCATGTGATAAAATATATTTTATTTATATATAGCAGCATGCGTCTCAAAGATTGTAATTATATTTAGTTCATACTTATAAATTCCCTCTCAGGAAGAATTTTTAATTATATAATTATTTACATAAAGTATTTGAAAGCAGTAATTTTTATCCTATGCTATAATCTTTACACTTCTTCTGATACAAAGAACGATAGTAAATCTTGTTTGAAGTTTTAAGTGTAAAACTACCCTGAAAAATTTATAGAAACTTTTAAGATTTCTTTAGACACTAAAAATTAATATATATTTCTTCTCTGTACACAAAAGAAAAGAAGATTTATCTAACATCCTATCGCCATAAATGCAGTTATTTAAAGATGATAATAAATATTTTTTTCATAATATAAAGAACACTTCTTAATTATAATTAATTATTTTGTAGTGTACGAGCTTTTACATTTCTTCGAAAAATAAAACAAGTCTCACTTATGCAAAGATTGTCACTTGATACAATTTGTCAATAAACAAACTATTCTTTCATAAAATACAAGAAAACTTTCTGTTTGAAGAAGATATTAATTTTGCATAACTTTTTTGTAGTTTCTTAATTATTCATTTTTAAGTTACATTTTTTGCAACTGAAACTTAAAACTTTTTTTAATCAGTTATATTGAATGAATATGATCCATTATGCTTTGCATAATTGTTTTTTTTTCTGACAATGAGCTGATTTCTCTGCTTTTATATTAATAAAGTATTTTTACTAATCTGCCAAATTTTATTAGAGAGATAATGCTGAAAATTCATTAATGAAATCAAATTTATTTTTACGTACCAAATTGATTAATTTATTATAATTTAAAGAAAGCATTTAAAATTAAGAAAAAAAAGAAAATTTTACTGGGTATTTTTAATTTTATGATATTCAAAAATTTATTAATGCGATTAATAACATTCGTGTTTTTCTATAATAATAGAGTCTTTAAATATTCATTCAAATAATATTTTTCAATTCAATTTCATGTACATTAACTAAATATTTAATTTAAACCCAGAAAATTAATATTAGGTTTTCTGCGATATAAATTGTTTACTTCTTTGATGCTGTACTTTAATTACAGTGCTAAGTTTTTGAAGTACCTAGAGCTTTTAGTTCAGTTCTTAAAACTCCTTACTTTGCATACCATGTGATTCAATTTCAGTGATTTTATGTAGCGATTTATAATCAAAACCCTCTCAAATTTTATTTTATCTTGTTTTTCCTTTGAATGTCTAATTGTCTAACTTTTTCAAATAACCAGGCAATTTCTTAAAAACTAAATCACATACTGTAAGAATAAAAATACGTATACATAATATCTAGTCATTTACTAATAAAATATTCTTTAAATATGCTTTTAATCTGCTTAAACTTTATACAATTAAATTTATGCACATCAAAAGTAGTGAATTTTAAAAAATAAATAATTCTGTTACAATAGTGAATTTAGACAAACAAGGCAGATAAAACAAAGAATAAAAACAATACTGAAATCCATCTTTTTTATTTCAGTATACGACATTCTCAAGAAACTTTGAAATTCTATTTTTATAAAGAATCCTTTAATAATTGTTGTTAAAATAAAAAAAATACATTGTATTGTTTCTAGTCAATCTCTGTAGTGCGTAGAATTTAGGCGTGTATAACAAAACAATAAGAAATATATAATAAGATGAGAAATTCCAATATTTATTTTGGTAGTCTAATGGATAAGTATATATGCTTGATTAATAAATTTTAAATGATAGATACAGTTATAAGACATATCTAATAAATTGAAAAGCCAAAATACTTGATTAAAGGAAATATTAAAAGTAGTTCTGCTCACAATTGGTTTCTGTCCAATTGCTGTTTCACAAGATGATATGTATACAAGAAGTTCTTAATTTATAATTTGTGGAAAGTACGCAGAAAAACTTGTTTGACTGAACCATGTTGCAAATCTCAAATCTTGGAAGGTAACCTCAAAGTAGGATCCAATTCATCAAACCATAAAACAACAACAATACAATGGTAATTTTTCTATATCAACATTTTCTATAAAGTTTTAGAAAAAAAAGTGACTTCCCATAAAACATTAATTTAGTACTTTATTGTTTTATAAAAAATTATATGAGTACAAAATACTACTGGAGTACTATTCTCAAAGAAAATCATTAACCTTATTTCATGTGTATCATCATTTTTTGCAATTCTAATTTAATAAAAGTCTTCTAGTTAAAATTTAAATAAATTAATTCTCTTCCTAAAATATTTATTGATTAAATGCCATTTTGTTGAGCTTTCAACATCCATTAATCTTATGAAAAAAAGGCTTTGGTTTTGAAATTGTTTCCAAATTATGTTACAACGGTTTATATTTCAGATACATTAGTACCAGACTGTATATTTCAATTATTTCAAGCTAACAAAATAAATAAATTCATCACTGTGTTGAAAGGCATTACATTTTTTTCCTCTTTTCGCATATTTTCATGCTTTGACTCAAAAAATTAGAGCAGAAATAGAATTCCAAAATGAAATAGTTCAGCACAAGTAGTTAATGAATGCGATGTCATTTTAAATTTGAAAACTCGTGGGAAATTATATTTGTATTTAAATGTCCATTTTCCTTTGCATTTATTATTAATTCAAAATCCAATAAACGATTAAGCAAATGAAAGTAGTGCATATATTAAGTTATTTTCTAAAAGTAAATATAATTAAACAATAACATTTTTAAGCCTTTGAAATATTTTCTTGTTTGGCGTTTTCAGCCATTTTTCTCAAAATATTTCTACTGTTTTTTAGATTATAGAAATATTTAATTTTTATCATTTCTATTACATTTGTCTGATAGAATATTAAATATTCACTGAATTATAAAAGTTTGTTTTTAAAAACGCTTTGTGTTATATTAAATTAATTACTATATAACATATTTGATTACAGATTATGTATACAATCCTTTTTTTTAAATGACAGGTTGACTGCAACATTTATTTCATTAAATGATGCTTTTATTGCACATATCATCTTTAGTACCTAGTCAAAAATGAATTTCTATTGTGTGTATAAAGAATTCAAATTAAAAGATACAACTGATTTATTTGCTTGCATAAGTAGTACTTTTGTTGAGAAAACAGTAAAATTTGTTTAATCTGGAAAGTTAAATATTATCTGCTTCCAATGGATACTTTTTTGTTTATTAAGTATTTAATATAACACATTTCAAAAAATATTGACCTAGAATTTGTCATTTTATTAAGTATGTACGCAAAATATACTAATTGTAAATAAAACATCAGAAAATTTAAATATTACTGAATAAGAGAAACTTCAGACAAAATATCAATACATAATAATGCTTATTCGCAAATTTAGCAAATATTTAAAAATATATATAAAGAAGATTTTATTTATTTCAATAAATTAGTAATTTATATTTCAAGTTTTATCTTATCAGGTTATTTTTAAGTTAGTGAACTTTTTATAATTTATGTACTAGTTACGAAAAAAAAACAGTATTATATTTTACCTTTGACTGAATTTTTGACTAAAAATACCTAAAAAAGTACTCTTTATTACAGTAAAAAACTTAAATTATTAGATATTACATTACTTGGTTGGTCAAAATGAGTGCTTTCTATTACTATGTTGAAAATTTAGTTTGAATTTATTGTGGATCTGCCTTATTAGATATTTCCAATATTCTACAAACTGAAATTCGTTCGAATTGAATTTAGATGACTTAACGAATCGATCAAAATACTTGTTGGTAATATTTTCTTAACAGTATGCCTTCTTGAAACTTCCTTTACGCACCAAGCAATATGGGAATCACCTTGATACATCTACAAAATATGTATCAACAGAGTCAAAAACTATATTTATTACGTTTATGGTTTATTCCAGAACCTGTAAAACTAAATTCTTCAAATAAGCACGAAGCAAAAATAAGCGATGCAAGAATATAAACAAGATTTCAGTTATGTTGGGCGCAAAGCAAAGAATTAAAGATGAATATTTTCTGGTTCTCAAACTAATAAAGAACATGCAGCAACCAATCAAATTAAAATATTCTAAGCATTTCCAATACTTTTCTGTGGTTATTTTAGGCAGTCTTCAATGAATACAGCAATTCGAAATAAGAACAAATTCCAACCTCAGCAATTGGTGACTCAAAATCTGCACAAATATAAATATAAAACATTTCGCTCAGTCTTACGTTGGCTGATTATTTTATATACGAAACTTAAATGAACATAAAATAATTTTATGAATTCAAACTACATTATTTTACTTTAATTTGAAAGTATCTGCTTCATGGCCTAAGTAATTGCGTGAAAATTTGAAATTGTGTCTTGTTCCAACAAAAATACAACAAAAGATATCCATTTATGACGTTTGCAATATTTCTTTTTAATGCACATGATAAGCACTCTAATTACAAATCTTTAAATTTAATATTAATTTTAAGAAAATTTTAGCCTTTTTTAAATTTTTCAATATTAATTATTCCTTTGTAAATTAGCTGTTACTAAACTACTTATTAGGAAGGCTGTTAATATATATATATATATATATATATATATATATATATATATATATATATATATATATATATATATATATATATATATATATATATATATATATATATATATATAAATATATAAATATATATATATATATATATATATATATATATATATATATATATATAATATATATATATATATATATATTATATATATATATATATATATATATATATATATATATATATATATATATATATATATATATATATATATATATTGTACAATCTTATAAACTTAACATAAATATTTTGAATCAAACAAATAAAACATAAGCACATACAAACTTAACGACATCTTCAAATGTACAACATACACACTACTTGATTGATGTTAGAAAACTATTTATATAGCAGGAATTGAAATTAGAATTACTTTTCGGGGTAATGTTGTAACGTTATTTCCTTAAGTAAAATTTTCGTTATTATTTTTACAAAATTTCATAGTTTTCTTCTCACTGGTTTCTCCAGTAACCTTGTTAAATTAATGTTATCTAATCCTGGATGTCTTGAGATATTCTATGGAATATGACTTTAATGGGATGCTTTACCAGTTAACGAAAAATGTTTAATAACCTTGAGAATGAAAAATAGGTTTCAATGAATTAGATAATTATATTACTTTCAAGATATTTTGGATTCATTTCTAGCACGTGTTTCACAATATAGTGCTGATAAGAGAAATATGTTGTAACACATTATATTTTCAGTTTTATGCTACTCAAATGTAAATAATTTCAAGCTACCACACGAAAGATGAAAAAATAGATTTGTAAAGACTTCGAATACTATTGCCAATTTTAACTTGGTATCTTTTAGCATTGTGAAAAGTATGTATAATTGTAATTCTACCATATTTTATTGCATAAAGCAACTTCATTTAATGATGGTAAGCAAAACTATTTTGAGAATTGTTGAAATTAAGTCAAGAAAAATATCATCAGTACGATATTATTAATTAAATATACTTGGATCACCGGAAATGAAGGGCCATAATTTAAAACTTATGCTAATATCAGAAGTGATGTTCTTTTTTAAAAAGGAAAAGTGATTCCACATCATTACTAGCTGAATGACCACCATTTTTAGCATAAACATTTCTTCTTTATTCTTATTTCTGTAACAAAATTGATATTATTTATAATGAAATGATAAAATTTATTTCATGAGTTTAGCTAGCAAGTTAAATTACTTAAATTATGATTTTCCTTAATTTTTACGAAAGAATGAATTGCCTTAATTTTATTCCTATTTATATTTCTAACATGAGTGTATATCGATTAATATCTAAAATGTTATTTACGCATTACTTTTTATCTTGTAAAATATTGTAGATAATACGAAAAGACATACTCTTTATGTACTGTTCACGTACAGAAATCTCTGGCTAAACGTAAAAACGGCGCATTAATGCCAGAAATAGTTTTATTATATTGATAGCACTATCGTTATATTCTTACTGAAATCTTTATATGTTGTCACATGGAAGTCGCTCCAGAAGTATTGATCCGACACAATACCTTCATATTTATCTTGGTGTGACTATAATTGGCAACACCTTTAAAGTGCAGTGAATGATAGTTGTTTTTCAACATTTTTGAATTTATGCTTCAATTTTTAAGGAGTTATCAAAATAGACTGCTCTGGATTGTATCCTGTTCTTAAAATCTTTGAAACAGTTTTAACTGTAGTGAGTTATAAGGGATACACTTGTGAAACGTTATTGTCCCTTTTATCATCCCTAAAATTTCTATGAAATTATCTTCAATGATATGATTGGTATGAATGACACTCTCATGAGCAAAATAAAGCATAGCTATTCTCTGTCATTATAATATGCAAAGACAAATGATTTCTATTTAAACTGACTGTCCAGAAATAGAGCTTTCTTATGTTTCGTTCATAATACAAGCTATAACTTCTGTATAAAGATATTTATTATGAACGTAATATTCAAGAGAAGAGAGGTACGTTTCTCTTACAGTTAGTAAAAAGAAACTAAATCATGATAAGCATGATAATTATTTCTTTTTTTTTCCTTCTTTTTTTTAAAAAAAAAGCTTAATCAAGTAGATTATACAGTAAGCATAGACAGCACTATTTAAACTATTATAATAATGCCATACTTAATTTTTGCATCATTATGATTTTGTTATTTTAAATTTTTATTCTATATTTTCTAAACGTTTGTTAGAATCAATTTTTGTTTTCAAGGAAGTATATTCCAAAAAAATTGTTACATAAAAAAGAAGAATTTAAATATCCTATAGTAGAAATTTATAAATAAATTGTTAATTTATATCAAAAGAACTTGAATTAAATTTATATATTTCCATTATATTCAAAGATCGAATACAAATTTAAAATGTCTCCATTCTTATTTTTAAACAATAATATTAATTTTTTTACTACGAAAGATAATGCGTAAATCAAATTTTTAAGCACAAGTTAAAGATATATAATTAGTTTCTAAATTACACAATTTCAACGAAAGTAAGACTTAATGAACACATTTATTCTCTGTTGAAAGATCTGTAATTTGGAATTTACTGTTTTTTAAGTAGCTTTCACAGAGAACAGAAGAGTAAGTTTCTTCTAAATCATTAAGAAACCTGAAAAATACACATTGATTTCGAGGATCAGTTTCTTGCCTTTATTCATTATTTGAAAACTTTTCAACTTGTTATTAATCAATAAATAATGAATATTAACATTTTTAACAATTTACTAATATTTTAAGTGTAAAATGAATATGAAATTAAGAATTTGTAGGAAATTTTAATTCAGTAACGTTTTTAGCGTAAAATCTATTAATGAAATATCTTCGTGATCGTTTTTCATGTGACACTTTTGAAAACTTTTGCTTAAAAATCATTTCCATAATATTATTTTGTTCTAAATATTTAGATCTAAATCGAAAAACGTAGTACTTAATGAATATAAAATTATTTTTACACTATTGATGCAGCTTGGTAATTAATTTTTATTTTAATTATTTATATTTCTCTGTCTACACTCTTTAAATTGTTTCATGTTTTTTCATTATCAGAAGAAACGTTATTAATAAAATTTACATTTAATAATATGATACGTAGATAGATTATTTGACTATTTATAGTAATTGAACTGGACAAGATCAAGTATCTTAAAAAAGATCTTGATGTAGTTACACATTTCATATAAACAATTTTCACTCTCTGCTTTATAGTAAACCTATACAGATTCTATGCTTTTTCTATACATAATACATTTATAAATCTTTGTTCCCAGAACATACACAAAATCCTTCTCACAAGCATATATATGGAATGGCGATGATTTATTTTCAAGAAACACTTTTCTTGGAATTCATTCAGGACACATATAAAAATCTTTCAACAGCCTCATTCGTTTAATAAGTCCTTTTAAAATTAAGGAAAAAAAGGGATAAAATGAGGTGGAGCAGTTTTCAGCAGCATAAATGGTGTTAAGAGCTACTTATAATTATTCGTTTGATTGCAAGAACTAATATCTAATTAGTTCGTGTGGTTTATGTTTCAAGAGAAAATATTATCGACTTTCCAGGGCAACTTATTAACTCCTTTAGTTTTGCTATTATAGCTAACTCTATTAATTCCGTGACTCTTATTGATTAACCAAATCATAAAATTAATGATATATCACACAATGAGTATTAAATACAAAAAGAGAGCAATGATTAAAGCAGTTAATTTTTATTTGATTCTAACATGCTCAACATAAATATTCCTTCATATTTACGTAATTTACTTAAGTATATGCGCTTTTTATGATATTTCAATTAAATAAAGATATGTATAATCTAATAATGTTGTAAACTTAAATAAGATAATAATATAAACCTAAATAAGAAAAATATGAAACAAAAAAATTGAGAGGAAGTTGATAAGTCAAAATATATTCATATTATATGTCTATGCATGTCAGTCATCAAATTCTAGTCCTTGAAGCAATTATAAATCAGAATTACTTTGTATTTTCGGTTTGTTTTGTATTATAATGTCTTATGTAAGATAATTTCAATAAACAAAGAACTAACATCCTCTACAACAATATCAATTCTTTTTATTTAAAAAAAAATATTGGCTAATGTGGTTCAATAGTTTACCACACTAGGTTGGATATTCTTTTTTTATAAAAAAATCTTTGGTTCTTGCGTAACCTGTTTTCAACTACTTACTGTATTTTATCTACAGATGGTAATTTTTCCATGACAGTTAGAAAATTCATTTAGATATAATTCAAGTCCGACCACCAAAGGAATATTTTAAAAATAACCATTTAAACTCCAACAGCCTTTCTTTGATAAATTTTAAGGTTAGGAGATAAACATTATCTTTGAGGATATAACATTTTGAAACATTTTGCCGGTTAATTACCTTTGGAGGATTAGAAAATGCATTTTGATACTGATTGCGTCAACTGTGGGGACTGTTTAACAAATAATCGCTGTGCATTTATCTGTGTTAAATGAAAATTATATAACCCTTAGTCTTTTCTTTTTCTATTCACCACAAAACATGATGTATATGCTCTATAGGGTTAACAATTCAAATAAAATGATTTTTACATTAGTTCGCCTTGTTATTTTCACAGTACAGACATATTTTTTAAAAAAAAACGTTGGTTTCATGCAATAATTTTCAACTCATTGTTCATTGAATGAATTATATATTTCAGTTAGATAGTATGCCAATGTATTATTTTTATCTAACATTATTATCTTTTTTGTATTTTTTAGCTCTTCTCTAGAAAGTTTGGTTTCTTACTGCACGTAATTCTTAACATTATGCATTTGCTCAGCTAGGGAAGTAAGTAGAGAAAAAAGGTATTTACCATACTTTCAAACATAGATTTTTTCTGTGAACTTTTCCATACGGTTCTGAAATCAACATTATTTCATATATCTTTACCAAACTTCATTTATAATTATGTTGGTAGTGCGAAATATTTTTATTTACTTGTATTTTATAAACAGTAAGTTTTTAGCTATATTTTATAAGTATTTGATGATGCATTTTGTATTTTAATCGTTAGAAATATCACAGGCAGTCTTAAATACTCTTTTTACAAATATAATTAAGTGATGGACACCATTTTATGTTGATGAGTAGGCATCAAAAAAGGAATTTTGACTTTATCAAAAGTGTTAAAATATTGAATAGTTTAATTCTTTTCTTTTGATTAAATATTTTTGATCAATCATTAGTTTCAGTTTGTGTTTCCCATAACACATACAATTTTATTTTAAGAAATTATTTACACAATTTTAGTCCTTAGTGTTATTTGTCAATGAAATGTTTTCTAGTAGGTGTCATGGATTACACTCAAAGTGTATAGCAATAAATAGACTCTTGTTTAATTTTATAACCAGATTTTTTAAATTGTTTGCAGCATTCTAATCAACTTCAAGCAAAATTCAAATAATAAATAAATTCTTCTTTCTCAAAATAATTCAGAGTTAATAACTGCATTTTAATCCTTGAAATTCATGACATGTTTTTAAAAATTAATTAAACATTCTCAATTTTCACAATGCAAAACATTACTAAAGAAAAATATTTTCTGTATTCTAGTTTCGAAGTTAAATACAAATAAAAGATAAAACTACAAACAATAACACTGAATCAGAACTATTTTCAAAATTTAAATTTTGTCTTTAAAATGTGTTTCTTATGAGATATTTTTGCTTTAGGGCATACGTTAAGTCTGTAATATTATTTCAGCATATGCTTTATAATACATGTCTGTCAATTTTTTAAAAATCAATTCACATTTAGCATTAAAAGAAAACAGGCCTTAAAGTTTACAGGCCTCATATATATGCTGAATTTATGTCTCATATTAATGATGTAAAATGCTTAGTTCTCATATTTTTTTTCGATTATACAATTCTCTGTAATTATAAAGTGTTCTCCTTTTTAATGTTTTTTATGTATTGAGTATGGTAGGAAATTTATTTTTATTTTATATAGGTGTTTTTTTAGATGTAAATGTTTAAAAATTTATAATTATTAATCTTTAATCAGGATATCACATTAATTGCTTAGATTCAGAAAGTATCTTCTGGAATTGCAATGTTTTCAGAACATTTTAACTTATATTATTTCAACAAATAGATAATTATTCGTGTCAAAATACTTTTTTAATCAAAATAAAAACTATCTTTGTAGAAAAGGAAATAGTGTTCTCTTTTACATAAATTGCACTTTCTGAGTTATTTTGAAGCATTTGATTTCCCTTTGTATAATTTCCCTAAGGGGTGTAGAGGTTTTTTCTTTGTAAAATTCTGTTTGATTAAAAACAGGAATATTTTTGAATGAAAAATGATATACAGATTTTATGAGTTTATCAGATTCTTGTAAATACTAGTTGGAAATTTTAAAATTAGCAGTTTTTTATATTTTATTTAATTATTCTCCAATATAAATGAAAAATACTTCAACTATAAATAATGCATATTTTAATTTATTCAAAAACAGCATACAACTAAATTTATATTTTAACTAAAATGCCTTAATTAAAATTACGTTGCCCAGAATTCATTCCCAGAAAATTGTTTCTTAAATTGTGAATCTTTTAGAATAAATTTTATAAATATTTATAAAAGAAATAAATAGATAAGTATAATTAACCTATTTAACCATTCTGAATTTATTATTTTTATTATTATTTGAATTATTATTTATTATAATTTAAATTTATTAATTATTTGAATTTATTATTATTTGAATATATTAAATTTTTTTGTTCGTTTTTCAGGCACTGAAATTATTTTTGCATATTCTTATCATTTGTTTGTTTGTTAAATACTTTTTCATATACAAATGAGAACAGTGACAGATAGCTGGTTTAGAAGTAAAAAATAAATTTATACAACTTATCAATTACAGTCTAATTTATATGTGAACTGTTGTTTTATAAAATCTTACGTGGTATATAATATATATTACTTTTTCATTCAACTATCAATAACAATTATAAGTTATTCCTCTTAGTACCATATATCCGTAATTTATTTGTGGGCTTAATACTTAACTTTCGAATTCTAAATATTTATCATGTTATGTATATTCCAATTTTTACACGCTCAAAAATAATTCAAATGATTTAAGGGAAAATCTTTCAAAAATTAATGGAATATTCAAAGAAAACTTATGAAAGTTATGTACAGTTTTAGTGTTAATTAAATTATTACAAAATTTGGATTTTCAAATTTTTTAATTTCAGAATATTCATCAAAATTGATTTAATTTAATGTGCCATGCAATTAATTAAATTTAATGTACAAAAATGTATATTTTTAGAAAGTATATTTTATTTATATTATAGAACATTCATTAAATTTTTCCTTTTTCATCAACAAATTTATTGACAAAAATTTTAAATTTATAAAAAAGAAAAATTAGTCACTCCGTATGAAAGTTTAACAGTTGTTTATAAACTAAAAGTACCCCAATATCATGATATCTACGTCAAAGAAAAAGATATCAGTAATAAAATATGTTCTAAATAGTATGAAAAGTAACATTAATACTTGTAAATAACTATGTATTAACATGAGACTAAAACCTTATACTTTATGGTTATCTAATTGCACACATATACTTTGTAATTATAAATCATTTTATTTGAGACTTTATTGGAAAATTTGTACTTCATTTGAGGTAATAAACAGAATTTAATATTAATTTGAATTGAAATAACAAAGATAATAAAGTACGAATTATATTCTCAATTGAAAGAAATATTGGCAATTTTAGAAATAAAATAAAACTGAAGCGTTCAAACAATTTCATTTTATTCATAAAACAAAGTAACTTTTTTATTTTATTTTGTTTGAAACTTTGTTTTCGCCTAAAGCACTATTATTTGCTTAACTATTAGTCTAATAAAAGGACTTACTTAAAGTTTAAACTTTGCTTAATTTTAGTGTCGGCCTTAAATCACTATCATTTTCTAACTATTCTACTTAAATCAATTTCCTCCAAAATAAGGCTGTTATTTATTTCATTACTACTTTATAAATTAGAAAATTTTATTTTAAGAATCTTGTTCTTAATTCTTTTAAAAACTGTTTTCTTCATATATTTTATGACAAAATCTTCCACAAATGTTAAGACATAACAACGTAAACGACATACTCTTCTTTCTTTATGTACTTGACTTTCTTTATATAC
Organism: Latrodectus hesperus; assembly: GCA_037975125.1. Taxonomy (NCBI): domain Eukaryota; kingdom Metazoa; phylum Arthropoda; class Arachnida; order Araneae; family Theridiidae; genus Latrodectus; species Latrodectus hesperus. The sequence goes on along the minus strand of CM075859.1, from coordinate 43,647,079 downwards.
TTGAAAGACTAATATTTTATGCAACATCTAAACATAAAACAATTATTTTTGCTAAATACATTTAATTGAAAAAATTAACATAAATACTTGCTCATTATCTAATGCATTTTAAGTTTTCTGTAAAACGTCAGATATCTAATACATTTTTAACGAATGATTTAATATATACATTACATATACATACATATATATATATATATATATATATATATATATATATATATATATATATATATATATATATATATATATATATATATATATATATATATATATATATATATATATATATATATATATATACCCAGCAAACACAAAGAAGCCGGGCATCCATCGGGCCGCTGCTGTCAGCCGTCTTTGCCAGCAAGCCCGCCGCTATTTGGCCTCGTCGGCTCCGTCAATAAAGTGTTCGTCGTCATTGCTGCTTGGCCGGCAATACCGTCAACTGTTGGCCCAACGCCGGGTGGCCATCAATGCCATATTGGCCGCGTGTGGCCCATGTAATTGCCAGTACGTGCCCATATATGGTTATCCATCGGCCCTTTGCCCGACGATAGCCACTCTCACCGACGTAGGGCTGGTTATGGTTATTTATTTCTATAAATATTGAATTCATTTTTATGTTAATATTGTATATATTGTTAAAGTTAATATGGAAGTATTGGAAATCCATCAAATTAATATTGAATATACTTTGTGATTCTAAAAGACAATGGTTATCCATGTAATTATCAAATATCATTAAGTGCATTTTTAGTTCGTAATTATATAAAGATTAAAAAAATATGAATTATTTACTCAAAAAACTAAAAAAACAAAAAAAAATAAAACAAAAAAACTAAAAATTTACTTAAAAAATATGAATTATTTACGTATTTTAAATCATTTTTTTGACAATGCTATACTTTTGTTTTAATAATCTAAATTTCATTTAAATAATTGAAATAACTTTTATATTCTGTTTATAAAATAATTTTTTGTTATTATAGAATTTCATTTATAAATTTTTTTCAAAAAAATTCTTGTGTAAGTAAGTGTCAATTTATTGCTAAAACTGAGCTTGAAGGTATAAAAGAATTCTAGTTGTTTTATGATAATTTTATAGAATTATTTTAAAGCACACACACATTTAAGTTTTCTTTGTATATAAATTAATATTTCATTTTCCAAATCAATTAACTCCATGCAACAAGATGTTGAGAAAAATGATAAAAAGTATAAAGATTAACATTTTTTATTACTTATAAAAATTAACAAAACAAAAGCCATAAATAAGTGAAATGTCTCCAAGCAACAAGATGTTGAGAAAAATGATACAAAAGGATACAGATTAAGATTTTTTTTACTTATAAAAATTAACACAACAAAAGCCATATATAATTGAAATGTCTAAATATTAATGGAATTAACATTTCATATTTATGATAATACTGAAAATAAAAAAAAGTATCTATTATTTTTATTTACATTTCAAAATAATTTTTGGAAAAATTTTTTAACATTTTTAATTTACAAGTTTTTTTTTTTATTTTTGTGGTCCACCTTCCGAATCAGTACACTGGAACAAGTTTTTCCTTTTGTGTAGATTTTCACTTTGTTGTAACGCTCTGAAAATAAAAAAAACAGAATTGTTAAATTGATTCAATTTAATTACAATAGAAACACCAGGATGTTAATAACAGCCCAGGGAAAAAACAGAAAAAAATTGAGTAGATATGTTTATATAAATCAGGTGAAACTTCATGCATAACACTTATTTTCACATATTTAGGTATAATTTCACAGTATTAATTATTTGAATAAGGAGAATCCAACATAACTATTTTTAAACTTACAATATTTTTTAATCAAAGCAAAACAAGCCAAGCACTTGAATAATTTAAATAATCTAACAAATATATGTATAGCCCAAGGGTTTAATTCCGCATTTTGGTTGTGAATGCCTATAATAGTGTCAATTTTCATTCAGAATTAATAATTCATAAAAAATGAGTATATTACTAACACAATTTTTATGATGGAATCTTTTACTTAATTTCAGTCTTATCTCTTTAAAAAAGGGAGAATGGTTATTTGTAACATTATGCCCACAATGAGCATGCTTGGGAACTAAACACTGGGTGTTTCGCGTTATGCTGAGCACCTAATCGGGACATGTACTTCGCAGCCCATGGGCTCTCGGTCAGGTAAACAGATAGTTACTGTAGGCCTTGGCCCACCTGGTCTGTTGTGCCCGAGTTTAGTTTTACTTTATATCCTTAATGGTATTTCAATATATATACACACACACATACACATTACAATAAATAACATTAAGTAACAAATGAAAAATTAACATTCATCAATTTTGACAATTCTTTAATTATAAATAGAGACAAATAATTGTGTTAAATGAAAATGATTTCAGTTGAATGACTTAATAGAAATTCTAAACATCTGACTTCAAAAATTCAATGCAATGTTTTAAATAGAATTATTACATAGAATCTTACATTTTTCAAGATTATAATAAAAGTAATTAATTTATAACATACACTTTTTTATATTTCATGCTTTAAAAAATCATATTTTGAGCTAATAAAAAATGGTTAATAAAATATACATCAATGATTATAATTTTTTTTACACATAAACTACGATTACAGATAAGTAAAGTTTATGAAATCATAGTAATTAAAATAAATACTGATGAATTTTAAAACATATTGACAATCTCGAATTATTTATACAATATTCTATGCTGAATCTTACTAACATGGAATTTAGTTTTTTTTCACAACTGATTAGAGATTGATGAAAAAAATTACGTCATTTAATGCAAAAGATTTACAAATTTTGAATACATGCATTCTAGATGTTGCCCAGTAAAATTTACTCCACAAGTAATTAACATAATTATGAATTTTTTAGAAGTAAAAATGTTTTACATAACTTTATAATTCTTATTTTACACATATTGAATTTATATTTAATCCAATATTATTAGAAAATAAGTTATTGATTCTGGATTATAGTTTAAATAGGTGCAAATTTACATTGGAGTGGGAAGATGTTAGAAACACACAATAAACTTCAAAGCTAATGTATAAAATGAAATATTAGCAAGTAGCCATCAATAATGAATATAAGCAATAATTTATTACTTTATTTTAAAAAAATTACCTATATTTACTTGTTAATAGTATTTATAATTACAATTATTTGCAAATCTTATATTAACATTTAATTATATTAAAATTATATTATTTGTTAATATTTTTTACAGTTATAATTATTTGAAGAATTATATTATTTACAAATATTAATTGAAATTATTTGTTAATACAAATAATTAAAAAAATTGTAACACAAAGAAATAAATTATCTGGTTTGTAATTACCAATGATATGGAAAAATATGTATTTATGGTTAGATATGGTCATTGATCAAGACTACATATAAGCATAAAAAAACCTATTAAAATAGATATTGTTCAGCATAATTATATCACTTAACACACAGATGTGAATTATTAAGTATGAAAATGAAATGAATAAAACTCATTTTTTTATTCTTACATATTTTAAAAAAATTGCTTAAAAATAATCTTAAGGAAAGTAAAATGAATAAATAAATTCGATTTTACATTCGAGGCTTACAGTAAATGCATATCAAAACATTACAAAGATTGACTTATTTATCAAATGTTTCCTAGATATTCTCATCATTTATTTTAAAAAAATATTTTCTAAAATGAGCTTAAATAAAACTATATTTGTCATCACATTATAAATTTTTTTAAAATTTTACAACTGGTTAATTTGCATAGTCAGAACTACTCAATTTGTAAATTAAATTTCCCAAGTTACAAAAAAATTTATTATGGAAAAAAACTTATTTCCCTTTGAATATATAAAGTATATAAAATAAGCACTTAAAAGATATCAGAAATTTATACACTGTTCTTAATTTAATGATTAAAAACAAACTCAGCAATATTTCAAAATTTATTGTACATTTAAATATTTTAGATACATATTACTCTTTTAACATTGGTATTACTCACTGGCAATGAGGAAACTGATTCACTTAAAGAGTTCTCTGTGTCTGCGGTATTATTGCCTTTCTCGAGAAGTCATAAGCCTTTGATGGAGACCACATCTAAAAACGGGGAAATAAAAATATCTATTAGTTCCAAATGAAAGATAATTTTAAACAAAAGGTTTTTTGCCTTTATATATGCAGAAGATAAAATGTGCTCAATTGGGCTATGTTGGTTATAGAGGAAAAGGAAAATGTCTTAAAACTGAAAATTGATTAGTTACACGAAAATATATATATAAAGGTCACTTTATAGTATAATATATTTATACCAAATGTTATTGATAAAAAAATTTAATAACATATTCAAGTTTTGAAAGAAGCCAGAAAAAGGATAAAATGTATAAATAAAGAAGACTGAACTATTTCCTTTATGTAATTTGGCAAAATTATTTTCTTATTTTCTTTTCTAAATTTTGATTTCATAACCATTTGCAATCAGTAAACAGCTGATCCAACATGTAACACAGCTGTAAAACACATCCAACAAGTTAATGAATGAAATATCAATTTTAAATGCTTAACTGATAAATAACATTAACTTAAACTATATTCTTTTCTCTAATAAAATGATTAAATTATTCTCAAGAAGGATATCACAAAATTTTGTCTCTCAAGTGGTGTTTTGAATAATTTTGACCAACGTCTGGGCTTTAAATTTATTCATTTTATGTTATAAATTAAAATAAGAAAAACAACAAACACAAAATAATGTCTACTATCAAAATTGGCTTTAACCTCTGTATTTTCTGTAAAATATTCAAATAAAACACACAACAAAAGAGATTGTGCAATTAAAAACAGTTAATAAATTTAGCAATATATACATATATGTTTAGAAGATTAACCTAATTATTCTTACTATATTCAAACAATAAAATAAACATGCAGTTTACAAATGCAATATCTTAAACATTATTTGTTATTATTTTGAAATTATTTAGTGAATTTCAAAATTAGAAGTATCTCTGAAATCAAAACAGATCAACTTTTTAAACTATTTCTCATATTATACTCATTTTACTTGCATACTTTACAAATTTACTTTGTTTAAAATTATGTTTAAGTTTTTTATTTAACTTCAATTCCTTAAAGAGAAAAATTAAAAATAAATAAAAATAATTTTGACAATATTACATGTAGGACAATATTATCATCATAATCAGACTTTGTAAATCGGTAAAGGAGAAAAAATTATGTTTTAATTGTATGTATATATATATATATATATATATATATATATATATATATATATATATATATATATGTATATATATAGATATATATATGTATAGATAGATATATATATATATATAGATAGATAGATAGATATGTATATGTATATGATATGTATAGATAGATAGATAGATAGATAGATAGATAGATAGATAGATAGATAGATATTGGATTAAATATATCATTTACCCATTATCCGATCAACTATTTACTATAATAATAAAACCATTTACATTACTATAAAATAATCAAGGAATCAAAATGTCAAAAATATCGTCAAATGTTAAAAATTTTAATCACTTTCTCCAAAATGTAAAGGGACAAATACTCTAGTTAATTTATATTTTCATTGAAACAAATTGTTTGAAATTATTGTTAATTTATACTTTATTTTTTCAGTCATAAATAAAAACATAAAATATTAAATATAATAAAATATATGTAACATAAGAGTAGCTACTAAGCTGCTACATCTGACGGTATTCGCTATACAGAAATAGTTAACATACAACACAACTAATTTAAATAATTACAAAGAGTTGTTCCATATATAGACATTTTTTCATAAACGTTAATCTTAATTTTCCAACCATAGAATTCCAGATTTTTTTTTAATTTGTGGCAATTAATCTGTCAGATTCCAACAGAAATTGTAAAATTTACTATTTTTATTATCATATTTTTAAGTTTATACAAATTTCGAATTTTAGATACAAAAATGTTTCACTAAGAAATCCACAATGATTTTAATGGTTGACAAGATTATACATAAAAAAACCATGTTATATATGCAATAAAATATTTTGTAATGTTCATGCATTGTAAAATTTTTCATTCTTTAAAACAGATCCTTGAGGAGTATACAAAATTTAAAAACACGAATCCTTTTAAGACAAAATATTTCGGCCAGTAAAAATTGACTTAAAAATAATAGTAAATAAGAAAGCATTTTAAAAATAAAAAAATTTAAAGTTTATATGGAATTCGCGCACAATTTTTTAATCATAAGTGCTACAAGATCCTACATTAATTTATTGAAAATAAACATCTAAGCTCTTCTAAATATAATATTTTTAGACTATTATTTATTTCATAAACTTGCTTTGTAACAAACGAAATAATGTAATAAATAGGTTAATTTTATTCTTCTATTCAAAATTTAATAAATTATGAATTCTTCATTTAATTATTTTATTTTCATTGCTAAACTGAAAAAAGTTTTAAATTCTTTATAAACTGTAAAATAATAAGAAATTATAAAATACCATATGTTATATATAGTTCCCTCATAATTTTTCATTTTCAGAATATTAGAAAAATACGTTTTTTCAACATTTTCATAAAAATTTTCTTGGCGCCGTCATTTTACTGATTATACAAATCTTTAAATTGAAAACGTTAATTTACAGAAATCAAAATGTGAAGTTTACCATATAGAATGTGAAGTTTACCATATTATGGGAAAGTAATGAAACTGAAAGGTATAAAAATATGTATATGGAATAATGGAAAAACCATCCTGCTCTGCATAAATTCATGGAAAAATCAATACATTGACTTATGCCTCGAGAGAACTGAAATCTACAAATTCAAAATACTAGTAAATGATTTTCACTCTTCAGTGGACCAAAAAGAAATCTTTAAAGTATCATCTGCTTCAAAATTGTATACATTTTATTTCAGATTGATAGTATGCCCAAAATTGTGAGTCCTGAGTTTTTTTTATATCACTTTATCTCAAAACTTTATAAATTTTTCCTTTTTTTTACTTTACATTTTTGCATTCTAATTTATTTTTGATTTGAACGTGAATGATGGTATCAATTTATCATATTGAACTTAAATCTATACTGTGCTTTTGGTGTATGAATCTATTTGCATTAAAGTTATCATTATCATTAAGTAAAACAATTCAAAAAGAAGCACGGAGACCAGTGCAAATGTTAATGACTTTATAAAGTACTATACAGAATGTATGTAAATAGAACAATGACATGCAACAAATCACAATAAATGAAACCTCTTTCAGATTCATTGATATAGTTCTTTATGATACACATGTCAATAAATGCAGTTATAATGAAAATTTTAGTTGGGATTTAAATTATGATATTATAAATATATAAATTAGTAATACCTAAAAATTCAATAATATTCAATATTTAAAATTATACAGATTTAAAAAAATATTTATTTCAGAAAGTTTAAATGAAGTTTTTGGTTTCACTTAACAAACCAGTTTTTTAATTGAAACTATAAATAAATCACTAAGCTATTATGAGCGTTAGTGTGTAGCTGTTAACAATTAAAATTTTGACATAAACTGAACTAACCTCCTTACTTGCTCTTACCTCCGATAAGAAGCTTCAGGGAAATAAATAGGATAAAACAGTATAAATTTATTTTTCGCGATTTTCAGTTAGAGCAGTTTATGAATGTGATAAATTTAAACATGAATTATCTGATGTTAACACGAAAAAATATTTTCATAACTATGATTATCACAGCAATTTATCTTATAATGTAATTTATTGTAAAGAATTAAGAATAAAAAACAAAATTCTGTCATCTTTAATCTAAAGCAAATTAAAATTTATGTAAAATAAATTCGCAAAAAATTAAAATATTTAACTTAAAAAAGTTTACTAGCAATAAATATTAGCATTTCTAAACTTAATCAGAGAGTGTTGACTATTAATTACTCAAAATTATAGTTTTTCCTATGCAGCTATATATATATATATATATATATATATATATATATATATATATATATATATATATATATATATATATATATATATATATATATATATATATATATATATATATATATATATATATATATATATATATATATATATATATATATATATATATTCCAATTTATGAACTTATTACGTTCACTTTTATTTCCAAAAATACTAACGTTTTAAAAATCTGTTTTTCACGAAATCGCTTATATTGATATTTTGTTTGCATATATGCGCAGTCATTTATCATTTTTTAAAATTTCTATATTATTTTCTGATTTAAATACTTGGATGTACATTTCTATTGGACAAAATAAATTGTGGATAATTAACTGCTCTGACATTGTTAAGATCCCGTTGACATTTAAGCAATTCGTATGAAACTTTTCTCATCTCATGTATTTCGCATCTTATAGCCCATGCATAAAAATATGATCAGTAGTTTCAAATACAAGAATAATAAGATACTTTTAATTTTTATTTATAAGTGGATAATAGTGAAGTAAAAAAAACAATTTTAAGATCAAACACAATTTATTTTAAATGCTTTCAATTTCAAGAAACATTTTCCCGGGCACAAAAAATTCCACAATACAAACTTCTACTGAATATGTCTTTAAATTTAAGATGCTCTTTGAAAAGGCTAGATTTTTTTTTAATTTAGATGTATTATTAAATTTATTATTTTAAAGATTTTGAAATTTAAAAGTTCAATATTAAAGATCCTTGGTAAAATCTTCTACAAAAGAAGGCATAATTATTCTAAGCTTTATCTACTTATAAAATATACCTTGACTCTTTTATTTCTTTATTTAAATAAATTTATTTATGTTTCTTTTATATTTAGATTATATATATTCAACTTGGACGTATTAATTATAGTTTTAAAAATTGTAGAAGACATATAATTTCTATCTACATAACTAAAGAATATTAAAAATATTTTTCATTATATTAAATTGAAATTTATAGGGAATCAGAACTCAACATGGCTGTACTATAATAAGCAAAGAAAATTTATGCATATATATATATATATATATATATATATATATATATATATATATATATATATATATATATATATATATATATATATATATATATATATATATATATATATATATATATATATATATATATATATATATATATATATATATATATATATATATATATATATATATATATATACATATCGGTTTGTGTGGAGAGTATGTAAACCTAAATGATAATGCTTTCTTCTTTCAGTTATTCCAACGTATTTGAAAATTTGAATTAAAACTTATTATAATCAATTACATGTTCCATTATTTTGTTCTTTTGAATCACAATAGCTTAAAAAATTGAAGAAAATTAAACATGACAAAATAGTTTATAATTTAGGGGTTCACTTATTTTTAAGGGTTTGTTTTTTTTATCTAACACATTGCGACTGAATATAGTAGCAGATATGAATCCGTATAGCAAATTTTAATAAAAATCTGGAAATAAAAGTAAGTATACCGATAAAAATTAAAACGTTTCAATCTTCTTCACTCAGGAAACAAAAAATACTTAACTTTTTTAATCTATTTGTATAAGATGTGTTGTATTTATGAAGAGTATCTTTTTTCACATTAAATACGATTAACATTTTTCATATGTCATGAGATTTAAACGCAAGAATTTTGCTTCATTTAGGAGTTTACTCCTGAGAAAAGTAATTATATGAGTCTAACCTATTAAAATAAATTTCAATGAATATTGAAGTTTAATCAAAATGTCTATACATGTAATAATATCATGTGGATAAATATGAACATTATTTTTTACTTAAAATAAAATTTGTGATACAAATTGGATAATTTTTGTTCTAACTATCAGCTAATTTCTATTTCATCATTACATTCCAATGTAGAATGAGAATTATATTTTTCATTTTAAAATTAATTTCTCCTTATTTTCAAAAGACCTGTACTGTAAAATAAAAAATTAAATAGCATGTATTATTTCTTAAAACAATGATTTAAGAATTATATTCTAAAATATATATGAGATGCCATATCTATTATCTTTGTAATGCAGCACAAAAGTTATCATAATGTATAGCATTTTTTAAGTACATTCACATTTATTTACTTCCTTGTGATGTGATAAACATGAAAAATATAGCAAAATGCTCTTGCTATAGTATTTCGCATCTGTCGAATTTTATGCTGCAAAGTGTGAAGAAAAAATGCATATCCTTTCAATTCTATAGAATCTATAATGAGAAAACTAAATGACTTAATTATGTTGAGACATTTTTACAGTGAGATTTGTTAATGAAAAAAATGTTTTTAACATAATCTGCGGAAAGTTAATTAATAGCTTAAGCTAAATTATCCTTTCTTGGCTTTTTATAAGCTTATTACGAAAAGTTTATTCTTTGTTTCAAGTAACACACAAATTATGTGTTCGTGCAAATTAAATTGCCACACTTTTTCTTTTCACATGTTAATTAAAATACTGTTCCTGGTCCTTCTTTTGGTTACAATGATTCTGAAATAGTTTGCATAATTTTGATAAGTTTTAAGGAATCTGAATTTTTACAGAATTTTCCTTGGTTGTAGCTACGATTAAATATCGTTTTACGATAAAAATATTAATTGTTAAAAGTATATTTTGAATAATTGCCTTACATTTAAAAGTAGAAAAATACGCAAATAATTAAAAATGAAATAAGGAAACAATTATTAGCTTTTAATTTGTCTCATATCTATTAAATAAGATTTTGGTGTATAATTTTGTTTTTAAAATAAAAGCAATTATATATGACAAAATTTCATTTAATAAGAGGAATCAAAATGTATTTTACAAAACCGAAATTATGTATTCCATAAAAATTTAAAATTACATAAATGTATTCATTCGTTTTAAGCAAAAAATCCTAACTTTGTACAACACTCAAAATAATTAAAAATTGTCATGAAATTGGGAAAAAAATAACTAAATTCTCTTTGCCCACTATTTTTTGAACAAATGTTATCTTTATATTTAATTTATACTTATATTCCAGTAATAAGCAACATAAATTTAGGATTAGTATTTATGTTTTAATCGGTTATAATTAAAAGAAAAAATATATAATATGCACGGATTTCAATGATTTAATGCTTGCATAAAATGATTTAATAATTGTTATTAAAGAATTTATTTTATTTCTGTTGAACACAGGCAATCCATATAAGTTATTAATATTTTGCAAAAGAACAAAGCAATAGCTTTTCAGTGGAATTTCTTTTTAAAATTGTGGAATGGCGTATTAAAAAAGGGAGTGATAATAAGAGTAGTGTGATGAAAAGTGTCATTGTGGAATAAAGGTAATTTCTTCAGCATAATGCGAATATCTCCCAATTCTACGTAATATATAGTGTTTTAAATTTAAATATAAGATAATATAAAATTTTAAATTCAGAAATTAAACAAGCAAATTAAATATTATATACAAACATTGGTTTTATAACAGTAAAATGCACAGTGCATGAACCACAGATACAATATATTTGATTAGTTTAAGGAAATATATGACCAAAATAGATTTGAGAACATCATGTATTGAGGAGTTATTACGAGACAAAAATGAGGCTTCATAAACTTAATGCCAAATCACAATGATGTTCTTCACAGCTAATGCCAAATTTTTGTTTTTTTTATTCAAATTTTTACTTTTTACAAATATCTTATTCTTGAATTGCTTAAATTAGAAAAAAAATTGGGGGATATTTTTACTTAATGTAAAAATCTTCATTTTATACACCCCTGGAATTGGATACAAATACCATAAATTCTTCATTTAGAAGTTTTAAAATTATTTTATTTCAAGGAAAAACTGAAGTAAGGTAATCAAATTTATGTAATGCCACTTATAATTTATTTTTATGAAAAAATGTAATTTGCTTACTTTGGAAAGAAAACAATTCAAAATGCGTAGCAATTTTACATATTAAGAATTTCATATTCTTCATATCAAAACATTTGAGATAGTCATAGATTGATTTCTATTTGCTTTTGAAAGGTTTATTTTTGGATTGTGGATAACATTGTGAATTTATTACATTTTTTTCATTAGACTAGGAGCACTATAAGCATCTGTGGTACATATTTGATTTATTAAAACATAGATTGGAGTTTGTTCTTTGTAGTTCGTGATCGATGATTATTACTTTGACTTTGTTGATAATCTCAGCTATATCTCAAAATGAGAAAATTTGAATTTTGTTTGGTATTTCCTGGTAGCATGTTAAATCCTCAGAATTGTAAATTCATTTTGAGTAGAGCATGCAAAAAATTTTAAAAAAAGTAATTTTATTTTACTAGCAGAAAGCTATAAATAAATTTATTTATCCCATTTTATCTTAAAAATGCATGTAACGTTTATATTATTGCATTTGCAATTTTAAGCTGTAACTTTATACGGCTATATTATACAATATTATTTGTTACGTATTTATTTCTAATTAATTATGAAACAGTATGCGTCAAATGATGAAAGGTTACGCATAAGGTATAAATGTAATAATGTGTAGTAAATCCAAAACTAAGTAATCTTTCAGCTTATATTTTCTTTCTTGAATAATAATATACTTTTGTTTTTCTATAACATAAGAAAATGTATTGCTTACAAACAAACGTTTTCTAAAACGTGGATTGGAATGTTAATTTTATGGTTTTCAATGGTTAAAATTTATATTTTAATATTAGCAACTATTAATATTGAAAAAAGATTTTAATGTTAATATATTATTTATTATCATAGTTAATATATTTATATCTATGTATAATTTTATGTTTATATAACTAAATACTTTTTAGTATCAATTTATATTCGTCTGAGTTTTGGTTCTGCTATATAGTTAATTATCTACAGTTTTAAAATGAACACATTGAATGATTAATTTCAATAATTCATAGGATATGTTTTTGAAATAATATATTCTGAGAAATATTAATATAAAGTTTATCAATGCAGCAGTATTACAAGAAACAAATTTTTTAACAGTTTAATGCGTGTTCTGTATATACTTAAAAAAATCTAAATAGTATATTCTTTAAAATATTTCTGAAATTTTTATTTTTAATACCTGGAGATTCATATAAAATGAGCTTCAACATATTGGCGTAATATTTTTCTTCTAATGCTTGTCTGCCCTTACGATTCCCCTATTCAGCGATACAACAAGCGACTATGATAGCATCTTAAATATTAGGTCACTCAGTGGGTGTGTCATCTTCACCCGGAGCGTGAAGGATTAAAGAAATACAAATACAAAGAGAGAAAGGAACACCCATGCACGAACCAGGATTTGAACCCAGAACCTGATGCTTCGATGTTAGAGTTACCTCCGAGGTTATAGAAGTAACCTCTCCATCATTGGTCCGTTATTTGCATAATGTAGATTAAATTATTTTATTCCGGGATGTCTAAAAGAAACTTCCCCAATATATCAGTCCCTAGTGGCCAACCAATAGAAATGAAAGTTTAGATATAGTTATTTGAAAGAATGGGGTTCACACTGTAATGATTTAAAACCATAAGCCTTTAACAGTTAGAATTTCAGTGACAAACAGTCGAACTTTTTGTAAGTTCTCCTTGTAAGTAATCCTCTTTTTTGCGCAAATTAAGCATACCATAGAAAAACTTTAAATGGCGTTGGAATGAGACCAATATGAAGTAAATTGGTGGTGTAATACATTTGAAAAATGAGACATCGTAAAGAACCAAAGATGACAAAAGAGAAGAGGGAGAAAAGACTTTTATTTGAATTACAAGTTTTCAAAGTGGCCACCTTCTCAGACTATAATGCATTGAATAAGGTAGATTGTCGATAACAATAACGAATGTATCATGGCAGGAGGAATTTGTAGAACTTTCCGCGTTAGATCAACTTTCAAGTCTGCGAAATTTCGGAGATTTTATGTGTGCATATAACCAGAAGTCCATCTGAGTGAGGTCAGGGGAACGAGGTGACCACGAAACTGTAATGGAACTCGAGATGACTCTATCACCAACGTGATGTCTAATAGTTCTGACAATGTGTGCTGGAGCACCCTCTTGCATCTCTTGCATCCACACATGCTATTAATGACAATTTGCTACTACAAGTCTGGAATTATGAAATTCCCCAACATTGCTTTATACTATAGAGGAGAGTGGAGCATCCGAAGCGAGCAGACGTTCGTTTTAACTGCTCCTTCATTTGGATCTTAAATGGTGGTTATTTTTAGCATTGTGCTTCGTGAACCATACCATCGGGTAAATCTCAACAAGACCAACAATAGGATATCATTTTTACAAGTGTGAGTTTAATAGCAAATTAATCAATTTTTAAAAATAACACGTGCTAACACTTAGCGAAATCGACTAAGTCCAAGCGAAAAACCTGCTCCTGCCGACGGCACTTCACTGACCTACGGTAAATCACTCCCTTTCTACCGGAGCGCGGACTACCCTTTCACGGCTAGGCTTAGGAGACTTTCCGCGCAGTGGATCGACGACAGATCGCAGAGTAGATTGAAATCGGGATCCACAACTGACCTATCTACACTTGAACGAAACGAGCTAGACTTCAGTACCCAGCTTAGTCCAGCTCAATTTAGTTGCATCAGTAATGAACAGGTCATGAATACCTCTACCAAGATCATGAATAAGTGCCACTTTAATTTGGAAATGAAATGAACATCGCAAGTCTGCTAGAGGACCTAGAACAATAATCTCAGCCAAAACTGGGGATATATATAAGTTCCACCTCCTAGGCAACAAAAGAACCCAAGCTTATAATATCATTATCCAACTAAGAGAAAACTTGAACAAGCCGGTGGCTGCAGAAGAAAATCAAAGCCTGGCAGCTCTAACAGCACAAGTCGAACAAACCAATGATAGCCTCAATGCCATAAAACAAGTGCAAGAGGACACTCAATCCATTAGCCTCAAACAGCATAAACCCCAGAACCAAGTGAAAATGACCTACAGTAAAGCCCTTAAGAAGCATATTGAGGAGGAAAAAAAGACTACCATCATTGCTAAGCTGCCAGATGACAAGAATAAAGAGTCACTCAGGAGCAATCTCCTAAACAGTAGAAGCGAGGTATGCCTGAAGAGAGTGATTTGGGGAATTCAAGCAGCAAAGATCCAATGCTGCTCAGAGGAGGCTAAGCTAAAACTAAAAGAACAACTAACCACCCACCAAATCAATGTTGAAGAGCCAGCTATAAAGCTCAGAAGACTGATAATACTAAATGCCCCGAATACAGTCAACGAAGACAATATCAAAAAGTAACTTCCAAGCAGTACCCCAGATATCCACCCGGATGCTAAAATAAAAATCACAGAAATCAAGACACACAGAGAGAACGAAAACTTGCAGCACCTAGTAATAGAAATAGATAAGGCTACAGGGCATATACTCCTAAAACTAAGGTCCATACACTTTGGCTTCCAGTAGTCATACGTAAGGCCATACAGAAATATTAAAATATGCTACAACTGTCATGCGTATGGCCATTTTAGTAAAGACTGTAAATACAGCAGAACCTGTGGCAAGTGCAGTCACAGTCACAGAGAGGAGGAATGCCAAGCAAACTTCCAAGAGTGCATAAACTGCTTAGTTGCTATCAGAGATGGGGCTAGATTTAGAACAAACCATACAGCGTTCTCAACCGGATGCCCGATGTATCGTGTCCAACTCCACTAAAGACTAGAACAGGATGAGCCAAAACACCAGTACATCAAACGAAAGCTTCAGACAGAACAATGCACGAACAGAGGCTGACCATAGCAAGAACTTGGGCACAACTATTGTACAGATCAACCTAATGAGGTCGAGTGCTGCTACCGATCAGCTGCAAGTCATTGCCAATAGCTAAAAAAGTAAGTTTATTCATCATACAAGAGCCACATCTCAACAAAAGCAGCAGAATTCTAGGCATTCCTAGTGCCTGGAGCTACTGGTTATCCAAAAATGGCAAGTCTGGAATAATAGCAACTAACAGCATAGATGCCGTTGTACTTGGCCAGCAAGAATCAACAGTTGCAGTCAAGATTATGATCAACCAGAAATCATTAACCATAATTTCTGCCTATAGTCCACCGTTCAACCATAGACGGAGATTAAGGCAGGAAATGCAAAGCACAATCGAAGACACCCTAAGGGACTTAGAGTATTTCCAAAGCAAATTAGGAGACGAAAACTATCTTATCGGAGCAGACCTCAACGCACATCATATCCTGTGGGGCTACAGGAATAATGATAGTAGGGTAGAAAAACTAATTGACCACATCACTGCTAGCAATATACACCTACTAAACACCATGGGAGCCCCACCCACTTACTTAACATCCACACAAGTAGGTTGGCCAGACCTTCTAGCCTCCAACTCACAGCTAGCAATGGATTGTACCTGGGAGGTTCTGGACACTGAATCCCTATACGACCACAGCTACATCCAAATGAAAATAGGAAATTCACCTGATAAACTAGAACTAACTAGATCCAAAACTAAGTTCGGTAGCCACCAGTGGCTGCTTAATCATCTGACCCCACTGGTGCCAGACCTAGTCAACAAATTGAACAATTGCCAAACCAAAGAGCAACTAGACGTCATCACAGTCGATCTACAGGACACCATCGTCGAATGTTGCAAAAAAACCTACAAACGGATCAAGCATAAATTCAATATCATGCCCAACTGGTGGACAACTAACCTCGAACATAAGAAGAAGAAGCTAAACACACAAAGAAGGAAGGCTATGCAAGTAAGCAGTGACTGCAAGCTAAAACTCCTGGCTGCCTATAAGAAAGACAAAGCTCACCTGGTCAAAGAGGTAAGACAAGCGAAAAGAGCCTGTTGGAGAGAAATATACTCAGCAGCTACTAGCACATATGGAAGGATTTGCAAATCTACTTTCATGAGCACAGCGCCCCCAAGTAGCCTTTTCAGCACCAACAAACTACTGGAAAAACAGTGAACTTTGCCACCCAAATCCTTCAAGAGCTCTTCCCACTGCAACCACAGAGTAACAACCAGTACACGTATGAGGACGGAAATCCTGAACCTGAATTATATGAAAGCGAAATTAGGAGACTCCCGAATGGTAAGGTTCCTCACTCCCGAATGGTAAGGCACCGGGTCTAGATGGTATAGATAATATCATTCTCAAACAGATCAACAAGCATGTCCCAGAATTGCACACCACCTTTTTACAAACCTGCTGGAAGCTGAGCTACTTCCCGAGGAGCTTGAAGACTGGCCTTATAATAATATTCCATAAAGAGGACAAGGATAAATTTCAAGTGAGCTCGTATAGACTCATTACCCTACTACCAACTTTGGGGAAATTCTTAGAGAAGCTCACAACGACAAGGCTCACCTACTAACTAGAATCTAATAACCTCTTGCATAACACCCAGTACGGTTTCAGGCAGGGAAAATCCGTTGAAGATGACCTCAGCAACCTCATGTTGAACATACAAAATGCAAAATCCAACTCCAAGCACTGCTCAATTATCTCGATTTATATTAAAGGGGCATTTGATTCGGTTCCCCATGAATCCATTAGACAAGCGCTTGCAGGAAAAAATTGCCCAGCCAAAATAAGAAACATCCTGTTCAGCAAACTAGAAGACAGACTAATAGCCATTAATACTAACCAGGGACTTCTCAAGCACAAACAACAAATTTGTTGTCCACAAGTCTCATGCGGTTGTCCGATAATGTGGAACCTACTAGCTGGCGAACCACTGCAACTGGACTAGTCAGAACTAGGGAAAAAATAGACCCAAAGTTCAGCGTTACCCTGCAAGCGTTTGCTGATGATTTTACATTTCTAGTTGCTGCAAGTAGCGAAAGAAAGTTGAGGGCAGTTGCAACTGAAGCCCTTAAACTCTTCAGGTAATGGACCGAGAAACATCAACTGAGAATCTCCGTAGAAAAGTCAAACTACCCACTACTTACGAAATTACAGTGTGGCCCACAAATACACTGGGATTGCCAAAAAGTCAGAAGATCCAAAACCATGAAACTACTAGGAGTCACAATTGACGAGAAACTCAATTGGTCCCAGCATATCAAAATCCGAGGAGCCAAAGCCTCCAGAATACATCAACAGCTACTTGGATTGGCGGGAACTAATCGGGGATTCTCACAAAAGCAGAGATCAATACTATACAAAACTATTGCGGAAAGGATTCTTGCCCATGGGGCCCTAATCTGGAGAATGACTCTTCGAGTAAAGAATCAACTCCTCCTGGATAGAATTCAGAGAAAATTTCTCCTTAACATCATGGGCGCCTATAAAACCACAGCCACTAAAGCACTACAAGTAATAACCGGCATCTTACCCTTGCACTTGCAAATTGAGAAAGAAGCCCAACTGAAACACATTTTCAAAATCACTGGCACCAGCAAAGTCGAGGACAGAGTAGCAAAACTCACAATACATCCGGGTATATTCAATATAGAAAATAAAATTTGCCTAGAAAAGGAAGCCCAACCATCTAATTTCGCAGATATCTGCCACATTTATATGGATGGATCCAAACTGGAGGATAGGGTTGGCACCGCTTTCGTGGCCATCCAAAATAACAGCGTCCTCTACTCGGAAAAATTCCACAAGAGACAATAACAACTATTGTTTTCCAGGCAGAGCTTTATGCCATCCAACAGGCAATCAAGTGGGCAAACCGGCAAAATTACATCTGCATCATTTGGTCGGATAGTCTTTCAGGAATTATGGCGGTTGGAAACTTAACAACTACTAGCCCTATAGCCAGAGCTATCCAGAAAACCTAAACTTGACAAAGACAATCAAGCTTCGCTGGATAAAGGCCCTTGTGGGCTTTGAAGGCAATGAGCCTACTATGGGAGACTTCTAGCAGAAGAAGCCTATAAAAATGGCAGGCAAGTTGGGATCGGGCAGAAACACGAAGGCTGGTACATGATGTCATACCGAAGGTCAGAAATAGAACACAATGCTGGCCAAGACAAATAACCCTGTTTATTACAGGACACGGCCCCTTCCCGACTTACCTGCACAGAATAAGTGCCCTCCCAAGTGAATACTGTGCCTGCGGGGACATAGGGAACCCGATTCATTACGTAACCGACTGCCCAATCACGAGCTCATGGCATTTCACCAAGCCCAGTGCCCATCTAATAAGGGAATGGACCAGAAACATAATAAACAAAACCCATTCAAGAACCAAAGTGGTTGCCTTAATGAACTTTTTAATAAATCACAGAGATCTGTTTATACCAGAGTACCAAGGAGAGGAGAATGACCAGCAAGGAGAATTGGACCTCCTGGACAATGATGAACAAGTACAGAGAGCTCAAGCCTTGTAGCTTTGTGCAACGTAACAACCTTTTTTGTTCTAATTTTACTAACACTTTATTACTGTCCAGTTTGTACATAAGTTCACTTTTCTTTTTTCTTTTTTATACTGTAGTTATTGTAGCTAATGACCAATCCATCTGCATTATTCTTGTTGAATTGTAAACTATAATTTTAATCTGTATATAGCTTTTGTTGTTAGTAAATGTAAGTAATGTGTAATGTTAAGTATAACCTAGCCTTTCTCGAGAGAGAACCATATTATTTATATTTATATTAAACTAACCTAGGGAATAGCAAGGAGAACTAACAACCTTGCTGAACCAAATCTATTCAACAACCTATTTCTTTTTCAAACTTTACTAATTTTTTATTAATATCTTGCATGTTTGCTTAAGCTAAATTGAATACGCTGATGTTAAATTGTATATCTTGTAATTTCCATTTTGCCAATGTTTTATTGCAATGTATTCTGTTTTGATGTTCCCTAAACTTGTCAATTGGGGACAGCCAGAGGCAGCAGAGGGGTGCCCTACACATGTATCTGGAGTTGTTGCGTACGGAGTTCGGAACTGTTGCGGGGGTGGTGCCACCGGCGGTGCCACTTTCTTTTGTTCTTTCTAGCAACTCTCATCTAAAGTGGTAGAACCCTTCTTGGATTAAGTACAGGGGAGTTGGCTGGTGTATACATTGCTTTATACCAAGCACCTGTGGCGAAGTACATTGCATACAACAAGATATGACTTCTACGAAGAAGTAAGGACCCACAATGAATGTCCCTGTGATACCACACCACACAGTCACTTATCTGTCATACAAAGGCACTGGTGTCTCACCGTGAAGATTTTCTTCTGGCCAACAAGCGCAGTTCTTGGAGTTAACGTTCCTAGTCAGGGTGAAATGTGCCTCATTCGTCCATAATACGCATAGCGGCCACCTGATACTTTCATCATATCTGATGAGGAAAATATTCGCAAAGTTGACTCGCTGTTAGGTTTCTTAAAGTGCCTACGCCTGGAAGCACTTGAATCTATAAGGAAACATCTGAAGAACAGAACGCAGAAATTGGAGAACTGTTATTTATGGAACATCCAAATTGCGGGAAATACTTCTTGCTGTATACAATGAACCTGTGATAATCATATTTTGCACTTCCGCAACGATTTAACCAGGAAAAAAGGGTAGTGAATCATAAGCTAAAACGTGGTCTATCACGTATGCATCTCGTTTCTTCAAATTTCTTTACCAAATTACTTACACTTTTTATGGAACATGGACCTCGTTTTAACTTAGGATTTCGACGATAAACTCGTACTGCTTTGAGAGCATTTTTCTTCGCTCAGATAAAACAGCTTTATCAATTCATCTCTTTGTATCCCTGAAAGTGTCCTCTTCTTCACCCGAAACGAGACGAACTAGCACGAACCTGAAGAAACAATCTTCCCGCACTGCTTATATTACAAGCAGTGCTTTGCAAGAGTGTGTATGTGTGTGTTCTGTGATTGTATTTCTACCTATTCCAGTGAATTATGCAAAGTGCATCAAGATACCTTTCCTTTTATTGTGATTGATTCTTTACGATATCCTTCTCTACAAATGTTTTACACCGCCAATGTACTTCATACTTGTTTCGCTCCAATCCCATTTAAGATTTTACCATGCCCTGATCAATTTGAGCATGAAAAAAGTGGGTGTTGCCGTTCTAAAATTTCTACATTTTGTCACAGTAACTCTAACTGTGAGAGGTATGTTGTTTTAAATTATCACAATCTTAACCCCATACATTATAATTACTATATATAAACTTTCAATTCAATAGATTGAACGGTTCGACCACTAGGGATTAATATATAGGAAAAGTTTCTTTTGGACCACCCATTACTTTATCACTGCTATATCTTTTCATTAAACTTTTTATAATAAATATGTTTCTAATTAACATATTGATTAAATTTATTGATATCTCAAAAATGTTTGATATAGAAGGTAACTATTGTATACTGAATAAAATACTAGTAGTATATTAATTTGAATCTGGTTATTTCATAAGTGTTCATAAGAAATTGTAAAATCATTAATGCGAAGAACTATTTATTTATTTTCATCTTTTCTTACTTTTTTGCAGTTTGCCATAATATCATCTATTTAAAACAATGATTTTAAGATGACTAACAAACATATTTAAAACAGACAATAACTTCTACAGGAAACGCTTTTTTCAATAGCCTTTCTTTACTTTTAAACATTAATTAATAATAACATTAAATAACATCAGATTTTAGATCTTATTAGTTCTTCTTTTAACATGATTATTTTGAATGCATCTTTTTCATTTACTTAGAAATTTTAAAAATGGCAGTGAGTTTCTTAATACATTATATATATATATATATATATATATATATATATATATATATATATATATATATATATATATATATATATATATATATATATATATATATATATATATATATAGTATAAAATATTATTATAGTAAAAATAATAATAATATAATAATGTTTACATAATTTTGAAAGAACATGCGATCACACAATTATGAGTTAAATGTAAATAGTATATTACGTTTAACTTGAACACATGATATATAAAATACTTTAATTTCTTACATATGAGTACTTATTAAAACGTATAATGCATTTTCATGCATATATAATTACCATTAGAAATATCCA
The DNA here is from genome assembly GCA_037975125.1 of Latrodectus hesperus. Classification (NCBI taxonomy): domain Eukaryota; kingdom Metazoa; phylum Arthropoda; class Arachnida; order Araneae; family Theridiidae; genus Latrodectus; species Latrodectus hesperus. The sequence goes on along the minus strand of CM075859.1, from coordinate 43,624,961 downwards.
TTCTTTTCTAGATATTTGTTCATTTAAATTTTCAGTTGAATAACAAGTTAGAAAATAATTCCACCAGCCAGCATTTCAAAGTATAAATTGATTAACAAATTGCAATATATAGTTTGTTACACATACATTACGGTATTTATTTAAAACTAAATCAGAGACAAGATTTTCTAAAATTAATATTTACTTTTGATTAATAATTCGATTACAAAATTTGAACTTAAAGTTAATGTAATAAATTATAAAATATATTATTTCATAAATAGTTACGTTGTGCACGAAATATTTTTTTTTACTTACATATGTTTAAAAAATAATTCTAGTACCTTTCATGCATATCAGTAGTAATGTTTCATACTTTTCAGTTGCTTCATTGAAAGCTCAGGAGTTTTAAATAAACGCTAAGCCATTTTCAATCTTATTTTATTTTTTAATTGGATTGGAAACAAATTTAATTTGCGGCAAACATTGTTGATTCACATAAAACATTTATACATTTAAGTTTAATTCACATGTTATACAATAGATGTTTATAAAATTAAACTTAATTTTTCAAAAAACTTCAAAGATTTTAGATTAATAATAATTGTTAAAGTTCGTATGAACACAAGTTCGGTTATGTGAGTTTATTTATGTTAAGATAAAATTCTATTTTTTAAAAAAATATTATAAAAGAATTATAAATTATCCCTTAAACTTGTTTCAACAAAATATGTTATTCAAAATTATAGAAGACTTAACAATCGAGGAAACACATCTACTATACGATAAAAAAGTCAATAAAAGTAAAATTTAATTTTGTTCTGATTTCTTTGAATAAGAATTAAATTTTCTTTTTTATGAATTAGAAATTATATAATGACTTTAAAAAAACTTGGATTTTAAACATTAATTCTAAGAGAGTGTATTTCTTTTATTTAGAAAGAATTTCCATTGTTAACTTTTCTCCCTTTTTGCATCAATATTTATTTCACGAAGTATGCATTTATATTCATTTTCTTGACAATTTCTTCAGAATAAATCCAGAAAAATATATTATTTAACTTTCAGCTATTTTTAAAATTGTGCAGAAAAATAGAATGGAGAATTTTAACGTACTTAAAATAGTCTCACTCATTTATTATTCATTTTTCTGTTTTCTAGACGTCACGACAGAAACATAAAAGCGATGCTTATTAAGTTTGACAAGTTTTGAAAATTTTTCTTCATTTTAAGTGTTTTTACGAAACACTTTCTATAACACCATGGTGACTTGTAGCCTTTGTGTACAAAACAAAGCAAAATAAGAGGATTATCTTGCTTAATTTTTGATAAATCAAAATCTGTAATATCTATTTACCTTATGAATAAATAAATAGTTTTCGAATCTTGTTTGTTTTCCAGAGTATTTTGTTTTAAAATAAATTCATTTTGGTCTTACAAGATTTTTAGACAAATTGAATTACAGAATCAGCAAAATATGTTAATTTAGGCATAATAATATATTTGTAAAGTGATATGAAAAATTTTAATGTTTTGAAGCTCAGATTTAATGTATCACCGGATTGCTATCTTTTATAATGTGTAACTTAGTAATTTTAGTTCGGCACGCAATGCTTTATCTCAAACTTCTTTATTTAATTGAATTCTTGGAATTATTTACTATCGAAGTAAACAATTTTGTGAAACGTAAACAATTACTGCACTATGCAATCAGAACTATAATAGTATTTTTTTATAAATTTAGAAGATAATTCACAAAATTATCAATTTAATCAACAAATGATTTACTTACTTTAGCATATATATCATCATGTTACTTCTCTGTATTCAATACATCTGTGATAAATCTAGCATAGTTTGATTTGTTTTTAGAAATGAATGTATCTTAATATAACGCAAATCAATACACCGCTTTTATAACAAAATTATGCTTTTTTTTATATGAGTATGCATATGATTTTCAGTTCATAATGTGTTGGTTTTTAAAGTCATTCTTTGTAAAAGAGTGGTAAAATTGTATGTTATTTTGTTAAAACTGATTTGAAAATAATATTGGAATGACTTTTACTGTTTATATATATTTTCTAGATAAATTTAAATTATATATAAAAATATGATACAAATATCATCAGCAAAGCATATAGTTTAGTTTATATTATAAAAGGTATCATAATAATTCCTTTCTTACATTTAAAATGTTAAAACTCTCTTATTTGGTATCTGCTACTGTGAAATTTTTATATAGAATTTTTTTAATTCTATGCAATTTTTATTGTTTCTGAACACAAGGATATTTCGTCAGGAGAAATGTTTATTCCCATTCATAAAAGAATGTGACCTATATATATATATATATATATATATATATATATATATATATATATATATATATATATATATATATATATATATATATATATATATATATATATATATATATATACAACTTTTTATGCTTTGATAGAACTTTTTACCAATTACTTAATAATAACTAACATATGCTGAACTTTTTGCTAAAAGTTTTGATTACTAACACGTCAATATTATAAAAGTGCGTTATAATTCTTTTAAGTTTGAGAACTACTAGCTAAAAAATATTACTCAAAATTTGGTATTCATAAAAATAATATTTAAATTATTTGAAACAAAAAAAATGGTATAGTATTTTTCAATATTTCTGATATTATTCTTCTTAAACCTTGCTTTGTCACATTTCTGGAAATTGGTCACAAGATTTCCCATTTATTTAAGAAATCCTATCTTTGTTTTATGATGTAATTAGTTCATTTTCTATTACATTTGTTGATAGTTTAATAATAAATATATAATTCCATGCTCAGTGAGACAAAATTTAATTATATGTTTACATCTATTACGTTATATTTCATGATATCAGATATCTTTTCCGTATTTAACTTTGAAGAATTCCTTTGCGTTTTTTAGTTTACAAACAGCTTAGATATTCTTTCCCCATATTCAGATTTCCGAACGAGAGATAATAAAATAAGTATATATATATATATATATATATATATATATATATATATATATATATATATATATATATATATATATATATATATATATATATATATATATATATCGATAGACAGATATTGATATATTAGGGAAAAACTTAGAAATAACAACCTAGTTAAAATTTGTTACTAATTTAAATACTTTATTTAAAAATTAATTATTTCTAAGTAATACAATCATTAAGAAATAATTAGACAAATAAGAATAGCTATATTTATGTTACATAAAGTAATGATAATTTATCATTAACTTTTCCTACTTAAGAAATCCAAATATAAATCCGGAAAAATTACATTATTCTTTTATATATATTCTTAATTATTTTCCTTTTCTACTATGATATTAAAATCTGTTCTTAAGATGCTAGGGTCCTTATTTTTGTTTCACTCTTCAAAAGTTATTTTGATGGATGCATTTGTTTCAGGGTTTTGAAACAGTTGTAAAAAATAATGAAAACATCATAAATTTTATTGAATTTGTATAACATTTTAGCCAAATTTTATTAATTATAATATTATATAATATAATATTATATAAAACATTATAAAGGATTTCGAAGAATATCGGGAATATTGACGAATCAAAATTTTAGTATGCATATGCGAGATTTCACAAAAATTTATATTCAATGCTTAATTCTTTCAATAAACATGTCTTATGAAGACTAAAAGAAAACTACTTTTTGTGTTCGTAAGAATTTTTTGTAGTTTACAATCATGTACTATTTTTGTCGAATAAATTGCTTTTAACTAAATTTGTCAAATACACTTGAATAAAAGTATGTGAGTAGTGGTATGGATGAAGGAATATATTAATGAGGAAATTATTGATTCATACTGACAGAAATTTTAATGTTCATTACTATGAAATACTGAAAAATGTACAAATACATTTATTAAATAAACATTTTGTTCTCAAAATGAAATTAATAGACAATTCATGAAAGTTGGTTATCAATAAAGTATTCAGAGTTTTAATATTATTTTATTTAATACGAAATACAAAATTTTCTATTGTACAAAACTAAGTTGAAAATACTAATTTGTTTAAGCTACAAAATATGGTATTCAAATAATTTTACAAAATAATATTTTAAGCAGTTCCGAAATAAATTTAACTTTTTTTAATTTTAAAAACCATATTTTTAAATAATGTAATTAATGCAAATAATAATAAAAACTTACTTCGTTCAATGATGCACTTTATAGAATAAATATAATACATATATAAATTTTTTAAACTTAATAATAAATGTTTATTTCAAAGTTATTTTTAAGTGCATTTAAGCAGTTTAAAATGCCAAATTTTAGGAGATCAGAGCATTGGAAAATGTTTATAAATTTACAAAGTTATTTTTATGTTAAAAAGTGATTCTACCCATTCGTATTTTATCAAAGGCGAATTCTTCACGACAAGGCAGAAATAAAATGGTCTTATAGCTCACTCTCTTTTCGAAAGGAGATTCCTTTCGCTAGTGCAGATCAGCATTTCAATGGAGCAAAAAGAATGATGTCAGGAAAAATCTGAATAATTTGCTTTTGAAATGCTTTTACTACTTCAGCTTTTTGTCAATTTTATTGGTATTCAAAATAGGCAATGCTTTGTTTTATCCAAACTTTCAGCTTTGCGTAAGATTCTGCTTGTAATTCCAGTCGCATTTTTTGTGATGCACTCCTAAATTTTGTATTATAAGGCCTGCTTATAAATAAGAAAGTGTGATATTAATTTACTATTACCAATTAATACAGCAATATATTAACAAAAATGTTTTGTTAAAACCGTTAGTGCTACAAAATGAATTTTATTTATATTGTTTACGTAAGTGCTATTTTTAAACATGTGTAGAATAATCTTATATTATTCGAAAATATAAAATTAGCATTGCGCTTTTTTCAAATAACACGAAATAAATCAAACAAGATTTATTTTCTTTAAAGTGATAAAGAATGTGATATAAGAATGTGATCGCCTTTATAAGTGAATACTGTTCATAAAGTTCTGACATGAAATTACAATGTTCTACTTTTGCTTAGAAAAATATGATTTATTTCTAAAATGCATGGATATTTAGACTGATCACAAAAGAAGGTAATGGAAAAAATGTATTTTTTCAGTAATATTAATTATCCCTGAGATAACTAATAATGGAATCTCAATTTCTGTTCAATTTTAGAAACTGAGATCATATTGAAATTTTATATCTGTTAAATACTCAGAATTAATAATCATTATTATTTAGTTTATTATTTAAAATAAGAATAAATATAAGAAGAAACAGGGTATAATAGTTAAATATTTTCTTAAAACTTGATATTCTATGTAGATTTCTTTAATTATGCAGATGCAATATTAATTTTTAGAAAAATTTAAATATTTTCTGCAACTTACTCGTATTTATTATAGAAATAAAAAATGTTGTTATTAGTTTCTTAATTAATTTAAAAATAACAAGTAAATCATCTTTATTATTGCAGCAAACATAGTAAATTACATTAAGTTAAGATAAAGTGTAATTTTATGAAATTGTAATATAAGTCATTTGAATTTTTAAGTTTTGATTTGTTTAAATTTATTAATTAATAATTATCTGCAGAACGTTGGAACGGGCTTAACGATAAATAATTTAATTTATATGAATAAGTTCGCTGCCAGGAATTATTTAATGTAATTTTAAGTTAAGTAAATTGATTATATAAATGTATTATAATAATTTATAATTTAATTAAGAGTTAAAAAATAAAATAAACTACCTTAATTTTAAAATTTATCTTAATTAAATTTGAATACGAATTGACAGATTTAAATAAAAAAATATATTTTATATTGAGTTTTATGTTTCAACTATTGTTCAAAACTTAATATAATAAATTAAAATAAGAAAATCCGTATTTATTTCATTTTTATCAGGACGTTATTATTTTAAGGTATTACATTTTATGTAGTTAGTTTTAAAAAAAGTAAAATTTGCAGTAAAATTATTTAATAACTGTTTTGATGAGCTTTATTTTTAATATCAAAAAGTATGTTAAGGTCTTTATTAATTAAGAATTCTTTTTATCACTGAAACTTTTCTAATATATATATTTGAGAAATATTTTCCTCATTTTTTTAGTCTACATACTGTATTAAACTAAAAGTTCATTGAGTTAATTATGTCGAAACCTTTCCTCACAAAAATATCAGTAAAGAAGTTGATTTTAATCCAATATGTTGTAAACTAATTAATAACTACGTAAAAATTATAATTTCGAAACATTCATGGGCTTATTAGAAGGAACTTTAACCTTTGTTAATTTGTACACAAAGTAAAAGCGAGTAATTTAGAAAAAATGATATCATTTTAGCTCTTCTATAAGTCTAAGTTACGCCGTCCCACCCGAAGGTATACGGCGGATTAGCTCTTCTATAAGTATGCCCTAATAATTTCACTATTCAGGCATAATAAGGTTTATTTCCTTAAGAGTTATATATAAATTTTAAACACTTTGTAAAATGTAAATGATAAAATTCTAGTACTTTTTTGATTTTAAAATATGTATTAATAATAACGAAACCAATTTCAAAAGAGTTAAAGAAAAGTTTTGTTATTAAACACGTAATTAGAAATATTTGAATAAAAATAGGTTAGAAAATTATAAAGAATATAATTTTATTGCATGCAAATTGAATGGAATAAAAGTTGTAACTGTTACTTTATAATTGTGTAAACTTCCTGTGATGTAATTGTTAATTTCATTTTGCAGAGTTAGCATTTGCTAAGAAACATTAATCAATGCAGTATGAGATGAATCATGTAAAAAAGAAACCCATAACAACCTTACTAAAATCAGAAAATTAAAAAATTGACTATTGTAAGTTAATTAGTTTTTATCTAACAGTTTTCTATTTTTATTGTATTGGAATATTATGGGCTAATATTTAAAAAATGTTAAATCAGATAAAATAAATATTCACGTATATGTATTTCATTGCGAGTTTTGAGCCTATATATAAAGAAAAATTTGAACTACAAGAAATGTTTGCGGTTATGCAGTATACACAATAACAAAGAAAATATTTAATACAATATTCTTTAAACTAAGTTTTCTCTTGAATCTCTACGCTCATGATATTGTGTTGACTAATCATGACTTTTCTTAGAAACTGTGGTGACTCATAACATCTTTTCTGAGAAACTCTTGACTTTTTACAAAGCACTTGAAGTCGAGAAGTAAAACTGAAAATTGCAAAGTGAAACTAAAAACGTGTCTTTTAAAATTCTGTGCCAATGGTATTAACTTCACGAAATATACTCAACCAATCAGCACACTTTGTAGGCGCGGTTTATACAGTCTCTCAGGGAGATCTGAACCGAACACAGAACACTTGCTCTCTAAATCTCACGCTAAGAAGATGGGCTGTTTCCTAAAATTCTTTGCTTCTAGGTAACTTGTGTTGTCTGCAATAAATGTTATTTATTTTAGAAATTACCTTTTGAAAAAATTTAAGCATCAACTAACTTAAGCCATAATGGTTACCCGGAAGTGATGAATCACCACAACATCATGTGTCTGTAAAAGTCTTCAGCATATCATGGTATAATTTGTGACAAAAAGTGTATGTATACCATATGTATTTATCTCCTTAAAAATTTGGCTCAACTTTGAGAAAGTCCACCATACCACATCATGCTACCATTTTTTTCAGGATATAATGTTCGATCCAGGATGTCCTGAAGGTTTTAGAAGGTTAGAAAAAGAATGTTTATTTCAAGAACTACAGTATGCTGGAATTTACATATATAGTGTTTTATAACAGAAACGTATAATATTTGTTCCATTTCTTTGTTTATAAAAATTTACTGTTATAGCATATCTATTAGGTAAAATTATTCTTACTTTTGCAGACATATTAGTGAATTCGAGAAGTAAGAAATCATAACATCACGAATTAGAATATATTAATTAATAATTATATAATGTTCCATACACCAAAAATCAGTAAAGCGTAAATGCACCAATTCTCAGCTTATAAAATCTGAGTATATTTTAAATTCATGTTAGATATCATTATCTTATTATGAATTTGATTAATTTAACTGTGCCTATTTTAATAGTTAAAAAATTATTTTGTTAAGTTCATTTCATAATTGGTAATTTCACATAAGAAAAACTACTTTTTCATTACTATATACACACACATACATTACTGGTAAGGAAACACTTTAAAAAATTATAAACTTAAGTGTTCTATCTATGAGAAGAAATTTATTTCCAGTGGCCTTTTTTACTTTGAATTGGTGCAAATTGTTTTGAATCTAGGAACATTATTTTAGAAAAAAATATAATTAAAAATTTATTTTGATAAAAATATGATGTCATATTCTTTCACCTGTATTATCAGTCTTTAATAATTTTACTTTTATAGTTTTTTTATTCTTAAAAAATATCCTTTTATTAAAAAAGATCTTAATTTGCAAATGAAATTTTTTCTCCAAAATAATGTTTTCTACCAGAACCTTTCTCATCCAGGAAATCCAATCAATATTTAAATGGGAATATCGGGACTTTCGTTTCAGAATTGATAATTTTGTCATACTAATTACGGAAATTAGGAAACACTTTATGATTATGTGATATGTATTAATTTTAAATATATCTGTGCGCATTTTTCTGTAAAAATGTTCAGAATTCTAGTTTAAATGTATATTTAATTTATATCACATAATTATTAAATTAAGCGGTTATTTTATTTTTAAAAACTGCATTATCTCTAAAAGTACAAACAAAAAGATGAATTTTGATTGTGATAGTATTATGAATTACTATATTGTAAATAAAAATAAGTCTTATCCCTAAAATAACTAATTTGTAAGTTTGTATTGTTATAATAAATATATTTATTTGAAATGTTGCAAATCATAATGTTCTTAGACATAAAACAGAAACATATTTATGTCATACAAAATATTTTCAACTAATAATTTCAACTAAATTAATTTATAATTCAAATGTTATCTTGCTGATAACTTTTATTGATAATCTAGCTCATATTGAATGGATATTTGAGAGTTAATTGACCGCTATTTTAATTCATTTTTGCCTGAATACGTTTTAAAAAGAATCTGATTTTTTCTTAAAGAAAGTATCGATTTCAGTTATATAATTCTCAATAAGGCATATTTTATTAAACATTAATTCCACTCATTTGACATTGAATTATATTTTATTAGATTGCTAATATTGTTGAACATATACTAAGCACTATATATATCCTAAAATGCAGTTTTTCCTAATTATTTTCCATTAAATTGATTTGAGTTTCATAAATGTTAATGCATGGCTTACTTCACTGATTTCTAAATTTTTAATCTAAAATGATAAGTAGATTATAGAGAATAATGCCATTACTACTTGAAGTTACATTAATAAACACAGTAATTTTAATAATACTATTTTTAATCGATTAAGGAAATGTGTTATTGCATAATACAGTTTAGCGATACGGAACTTGTTTTTAAAATGTAATTCTTATTTTATAGATTTATAAGAGATAGATTGGAAAAATTGTCTTAATATTTTATGAATTAGAAATATTTTATCAATGTCACATTTTTCATGATAAAATTTCTAATTTAAGAAATATAAAACTCTTATAACTAAATTCTTGATTTTTTTAAATAAATTTATGTATTAAACTCTAAGATACACATTTTAATAATTAAAAAATAAATTGAATACTTTCCTATGAAACTAAAACCAATACTTGAAAGGTTAAAATAATCAAAGTAACTTGATGAATCGTTTTTTTTTTGTATTCAATCCACATAGAAATTAAAAGTTGAATCATGAGTAACAAAAAAGTAATTGATAACTCGATTCTTTTAGGTATCATGTTCTGCTGTGTTTCTTGCAAAATGTGCCTGCAAAATTAAATAAACTGCAAAAAATAAGCTAATTTTTAAAAAAATAAACTAAATTCTTGAGATATTTACTTCATATAAGAACAATTTATGTTACTTCAGCCTGAAAAGTAATTGTAAATATGAAATTTCATAAAAACTTTATACAAATATTTTATAGTTATTTCATAAATGGTAACATAATAAATGTGTGTGAAATAACTATTACATAATAAATGAAATAAGATCCGTAACATAGCATCATAATTCATCAAATATCGAGAAATATTTTTACCCGGAAAGCTTATATTCATTTTCATAAAAATGTAATATATTAATTTAAAAATATCATATGAATCATATTAAGAAAATTATAAATCACATTAGAAATTCATTTCATTTAAAATGATGGAAAAATTAATCAATAATATATGAAATGAAAATATTTTAATTAATCTTTCATTATAGTTTCACTACAGCTTAAAGTTATTTTTAATATTTGAATATTCATGCTTTATAAATTGCAACAAGGAAGCTGGGAAAAAAGGATATTATGTTATGTAGTTAGCTTATTTGTTATATTCTGCTTGAAATATTTCCGTTTAAAATGATGAGTGTAAACTTCTGCAAAATATAGTTTTAATACATATTTTGCAGAAGTTTACACAAGTTTAGAGTTTAGAGAGAGAGAGAGAGAGAGAGAATTATTTTAAAATATAATTTACCTCCTTCAAGACTAATTGATTGCAGTTCTAGAATAGTATCCCAACTTAGAAACTGCATAGAACTTTAAGAAAAATTATTCCTTGGTATGATAAGGAGAAATAGAAAATTTGAAAGAAGAATAAGGAAGTTGTAACTTTAAAACAAACATTTCAGAAAGTCCATATATAATTACTGGTTGTTTCTTTTTATAATTTCATGCTGATGTTCATATCAATGGATTTATGTTATTGGCGTGAAGAAATAACTTAAGAACGATGGATAAAAACTATTAGCTATTACAAACACATTTCAAAGATTCATTAATGTAACGGAATTTGCAATTCAATATCACTCAATTAAATTTTGCAAAAATCAGTCTTTATTACATATCAGTAATATTTTCATGTATACTTTTCCAGATATTTTATCATTTTGCACTTATATAATACATACGACACCCAGTAAAGTCCTGTCATACTTCTGAAATGCTGACAGTTATGTTAAAAAATGCGTCGGGATAACGGAAAGTGGATGTGCTTTTCAGAGCGTGATTAGTTGTTTGGCCTATTGCAGTAAAATACCTAACTTTGCTGTTATATCACAAAAATTAATAAAACTGCTGGAAAAGGTGAATTACTTAGTTTTAGCGCAGTAACAATTTAATACCAAATAACACTTTGTGCACATAAACATAAGTCATGAAACATTATGCAAAAAAAGAACTAGCTGTCAGTTGGCTCACTTCCCTTCAGGGCACAAGATGATTTTTTCATCCATATTTATATGAGTTTCTATATGCCTCTCAGTGACTTTGAAGCATTCAGGAGAACGCAGACATAAAAGAAAGAGCTTAGGTTATATCCGACACACCTGACTATGAATAAAGAGCTATGTAAATGTTTTCTTAAAGAGCAAATAGCTCCCATTTGAGACTTTGTGTGACATTACAGTTTTGATATTCACGCGCAAATCAGTGCACATTATCTATGTTCTTTTTCGTATGCTTGTGTACAAGGTACTAAATCACTATTACTTTAAATTCTCAAATGTTTTTTTCTTATTTTGTTAAATATTGCATAATATTGCTAACTTTAAATTTTCCCACTTGATAAGTTGTAAATTTTATTATTTAATAGCATATAGCACATTCCTTTGACATATTTTTATGCAAATGTTTTCCGGCGTGCACTTTAAATATAAAGAAACAACATTGTGTTTCTCTGAGCCAAGTATATGATTTCTCTATTTTGATGTAATGGACACTTCTCTGTACTAAAAGGTATGCTAATATACTATAAGCCTTCCTGGGGAGTAATGTTTATGATCACTTTATCATAAATTAAAATAATCATCAATTAATTTCATATTATAATATTTTTATACACATAGGCTGATTTAAAAAATTTTAAACGCATTTATGTGTTGGGAAGAGAAATTTTACGAGGAAATAATCATATAATTAACCTAGTTAACTTGTTCTCAATAATTCTTTGAAGGTAAAATTTTATGAAAGAAACGGAAAAAAGTGATTTGCTTTTGCAAAGTAACATTTTATTAATGAAAAAGCAAATTAATTTTGGGACAAGATTCTAAAAAGTTTTAACTATAATATAGTAGTTTTATAATAAATATTACTAAAATTATTTTTATAAATTAATATGCGTGAGTGATAAGTTTTAAAATTTTAAATGGTTTTTTATGGAATAAAATATAAATGATGATACATGAATAATGTATTTTTAAAGAAATTATCTGAAAATATTTTTAAATTTTCTTTAGTAAAAAAGAAGAGAATTTAATGGGCGCTCGTGGCCATTTTTTTCTTTCACAAATTTTTTTTTAATGTATAGCACTAAAAAAGAAAAAAACTGATAATTTACTATTATAACGATATTGAAAAGCAAAACATTATGAAGTATCAAATAATTAGTACTTAGTTTTTAAATATTTGCATCCCCTTAATCGTTTCTTAATTGTATGGTTATAAAACAGCAGTAAAAATACACACTTATGTCATTATAACCTCTTTAGAAAACTATTTTTAACTTTTTGACTATTCTTATTACATAATAGATAACTAAATATTACTAACAATCATCTTGAGATAAAATTCGCATTTTTAATCATGATAGTTAATTATTTTCTTATTAGAATAGAAATGCTTAGTATCTGAAGAATAGTAGAGAAGCATTTATTAAGTATTCCAAATTTTACTTTAATACCAATCATTTAAAATTTTATAAACTATTGTTCAAATAATTTAAAAGTAGTTTGTAGTTTTTTAAATATCAAAAATTATTTTTGATATTTAAAAAAAATAAAAAAAATGCTTCAGTTTTCTAAAGTCCTTTAATTTTCTGAATATTTACAAATTACAAAATGCTTTGAACCTAGGAATATAATTCACTCGTTTATTTTTGTTTTATTTTCAAACTGTTTTAAATTATTATCGATTTGTTTACTAATTTTTAATTAAATAGTTCTTAAAAACTAAAATTTCAAAATTTAAATTGTAAAAAAAAAATTAAAGTTTGTAGAGATTAAATTTTGAAACTTTAATCCAATTTTGTAAAAGAGAAAAATTATATTTTGAATTATCTTCCACAGAAATGCGATAAAAATAATAAGCCTCAGTTTCTTGCTCACTTGTATGTAGCGAAACTTTATCTAGAGAGTAAAATTAATCCTTTTATAACAGCACATTTTCTTACAAAATTACAGCTAAATCAGTCAATTTTTAAAAATTATATGACATTACTTAGATTGTCCCACTTTCTTTTTTTCCATAATTATTAGGGACTTTCTTGACATAAAAATTTTTGTAAGTTATAGTTGATTCATTTTTAAATCAGCTTAATTTTCAAGTATAAATTATTTTATGTTAAATAATATAATACAATGTTATAATTATATGAAATTAATATTATTTTTCTTACAATGCTTGAAATTTTATCGAGTAGAAGAATTTTAACAAGCAATTTATTCATCGAGAAATAATTATTAAGTATATAAATATATTTAAAATTATGAATGCATTAAAATTTGCTCACAGTAATATAAGTTAGAAGTTCTAGTTCTTATCAAGATTTTATTTTTTCTTCTTAAAATTGTCACTAAAACTATATTTGCGCATTGAATATATGTATATTAAATATTCATAAATATTTTGTGATTATATTTTTAATGAAATTTATTTTCTGGAAATGGTAATTAGTAGTTCAATTCTATTTTATAAAATAAAAACATTAGTTTATTTTAATGATAAAATTAAGGAAAAACATAAATTTAAGAACAAAATATTTTATGATGTAAGATAGAAATGTATTTATTGATTTATCTAAAACCACAATGCATTTCATTTAAATAAAATAAGGAAGTATTTGAAAGTTTTTGACATGAGACATTTTATATGTCAATAAATTCAAACTGCAAAAGTTATGCGATTTCAAATACCAATAAATCTTTTTTGTTCTTTTAATGTATTTTAAATTTTATTATAAAATAAATATATTTTAATACAGTTAACAATTGAAATATAATCACTTGAAACTTAATATATTTTATTATTTTTAGTTTTTAAATTGAAAATAAAACAAATGTCCTCATTTAAATAGAGACATTAAAAATTTAAATATAAACTCTTCTTCCATAGTACAAATTTTTTTAATAAAATATCGAATATTTCCTTTTAAGTTAAAATGGTATTATTGATGTAACTTACAAAAATTTCTAAAAGTTGATAAGCGACAAAAGTTTACTTTTGAAACACCATTTGCTCATATTTTATGATTAAAAACGGATATTTTTAGAAACTAAAACATAATAATGTATTTTAACTTCCAAAGTATGTAGCATGATATATCAGTCATTATTTGACAATGACCACCAGGTAGTTTATCTACATTCCTTGATTAAAATTTTATTATTCAAAGAAAAAAACCAGTTCTAAATGTTAAACTGCACAATGTTTCTCAGTCGTTATTTATTCTAGATCAAAATTTTCCACTGCTGTCCCTATTCTACTTGACTATAAAAACTATAAATAGGTGAGTCATTTCACTCTTTGAAACTGCTGAAATAAATGACTTCAGACACAAAAATGTTCATAATTTTTGATACTTTGGAATATAGTGAGGCAGTTTCTTTTACATATAAAGATATTATCTTAAAGCAATTATTTTTTGTTATAAAGAATGAAACCCATTTTTTATACTTATTAAATCATTTTGCATACCAAACTATTGTTTTATATAACGAATGTTTTAAAATGAGTATGCAACAAATTTTATAAAATGATTTTTAAGAGGAAAGATCTTTTCTCCTGAAGTATTTCTACTAAAAGCATTTTTATAAAATATTTCTATACAAGTTATTTTTCTGTTTGAATGGATATTTTATAATAATTTTGAGTATCAATATGTAAAATTATGATAATAATATCACACTTATACTTCTGAAAATATTGGTGATATTTTTTCACTATTTAAATCATATTTAAATATTAATGCAGTTTATTCATAATACATTTCTGTTTAAATATAAATTTACTTTTATATAGAATTCGTTCACTATCTGAATAAGTTTCAGAAAACTTATATAACAATCATATTTATTTTTTGAAAACTGTCAATTAATGATTTCCACGCATAATTCCAAATAAATTTAAACTTCATTATAAATTTGTATAATAATAAAAAATGTTTTATGGAATTTGAAAATAACAGCATTTTTACATATGATCCTAAGCGTTTCAATTAATTATGTATAGTTATTTTATTAAAATTTAATTAAATTTAAAATTCTACTCTTTCGGAATACTGCTTTTAAAATATGATATTTATTCTCCCTAGGAGTTCGTATTTATGATATATTGCCTTTAACATATCATCATATATTGGTAGTAAATTAAATAAAATCAATCTCAAAATAATAGGGTTTTATTTGGAAAACAAATCTTGTCTTCAAACTTTTGTATGTAATGTAAAAGTGCTTAATTTATTCTTTAATTTCAAAATTGCTTTCATTTCGTTATTGAAATATGCAAAAGAAAGTTAGTTTGAAATAAGTGAAATCTTAAAAAAATTATTTTGAATGTGTGTAGTCAACACAAGGATTCTCTCTTCTCGTAATATTCAGTATCCATTTACCTTATCTGACACTCAAAATAAGAAATATTTAAATTTAATGTAAATATAAGGGAACTATTAAACAATACTTGTTTAATAGAATATATATTTAAAATAGCCTACTTACGAAGTTTTTCAATTTTACAAAATATAAATAATAGATAATTGAATATTACAGTTTTCACACGCATTGTTAATCAACAGTAAATGTTTTCATTTAGAAATATACTAAGTGCTGGCTGACATAATAAACTCCTTTATTTCGGACAAGGATCACTATAATGTCATCTTATATAAAATTTTGGAAATATCTTTTTAAAGTTAACTGTTAGATTCTACACTTAAATATACTATACAGTCCTCATACAACTTTGCAAGTGACGGTTGCCGTTTGCATTGTTGATAGGAGTTTAAATATAGCTTTTACGATATTTATTATCAATTATTATACTCGCAGCAAACACATTAATACTGGTTACAATAAGGGCCGAATTGACTTGCAGATACGAGTAGTATTGTAATGACACCAGCAAACGGTACCACTACCCTTGAAAACATATCCGCTCAAGGCAAATGTGGGTTGAAAATATGGCGCTTTATTGGAACGGTATAGGCCGAATCGACTTGATCGCTATAGCGATATTTTATAGATGTCTTTCTGAATGTGGACCTAATGCTTTTAATAACTGGCACTGCATCGGTAACCTCTAAATGACCGACACAACTCTAATAAGCATAAATTATTCTTTTTAATCCACGATTATTGTTCTGTTGTCTGTAATAGTTGCTTTAAAAATCTTAGCACAAATTACTTATTATGTTGCTCTCTCATGCTGCATTTAAGATTTTTTCTAAAACTAATGTCTCGAAGACTACATGAAAAATCGTCTAAAACTATTCGTAGCTACTGTAGGATATAATATTGACAATTGCAAAACTGAAAATTTAACATTTTTAGCTTTAACTTTCGATAAAGTGTTTCAAATATTTTCGATTATATTCCCGTTTAATTAAAATCAAAGTATTTTCACCTAAAATTTCAGTATCTTTATAAGTATATATACAGGAGAAACGTTTTTATACATTTTAATAGCATATTTCAAAAAATAATTTTTAATGGAATCAAAATTTATACTTCGAATTCTTTTAATTAAATATTTTTCATACTCCAAAATAACATATCCTCATTGTAATTCTTAGATAGATCCTAAATTTATTGTATTTATTTCGCTAATTTGTCATATAAGTAATATTTACTTATTAAAATTTTTTATATAAAATATTTTTTCACTAAATAATAATTTAATAATATCAGAAATAAAACAATTTTATTAATAAACAATGTAAGTATCATTAAATGCAATGATATGAAAAACATGTTTAAATCATTAGTCTTAAACATTTTAAATAATTTTTTAATACAAATTATATTTTACTTTACTACTGCATAATTTACATCATATATAAATATAAGTACATGATATAAAATGTTTTTATTTTTAAGACAAAAATGGATAATTTATATCTTTATATGCATTTATACAAAAAATTGCAATAAATTTATTCAAATAATTAGATATCAGTTCAAATTGATAGCAGTATATATACAACATTTATGTTTCTCTTAAATTTTGATTCTTATATACCCGTTATCTTCACTTATTCAAAACTCACAATTTTTGCATCGTATAAATGATAAACAACAATTTGAGGAAAAAAATGGTACTTTTTAGTCAATGAACAAAAATGTTTCATGCAGTTATGAGATGTATATTCATACCTCTGAAAAGGAATAAACAAATATTTTATAAGCAAACACAGAAGAAATAAAAAATATTTTTTTAATACAATACATAATAAAAATATTGATTTAAGGCATAAAAAAGATTTAATCAATGCTAATTTTTAATAAGGAAAATCATGAAATTTGTAACATTTTAAATTAGTGCAATAAAACAGAAAAAATTCTAATTTCTCTTTAACACTATAATTTAATCAAGATTTAAAAAATAAAAATATAATAAATAGTCAAAAATACTTTTAATTAAAACAAATTAAAAACCATACTTTGCGTTCAATGACAGATGGTATTTTAACATTGGATAAAAGATAAACATGATATAAAAATGTAAGTTAAGCAGCTTTAGTATTCAAATATTTCTCATATGAAAACATTTTTTCAACAAAATTGATCATTAAGATTTGAATAAGTTTCTACACTGATTAGTTTAATTGAAAAATTATTTATACTTTGCATAACACCATTTCAGTATTTATATAAAGTGACGACTTGAGTAAAAAATTTAGGAATATAACATTTATTCAATAAAATGAGAATGATTATTCAAATTTATTCAATTTATAGAAATTAGCAAAATTTTCCAATTTACAGTAAATGTAAAAATAAGTATAGTATTAAAACTTACATCAAGATCTTCAAACTCTTGTTCATTCAGATAACGAACCTATAAAGGAGAGTTCAATTTACATTATAAATGTAATAAATGAATAGTTTTCAGTCAAAAACACAATATATTATAACTTATGAATAATAAAAATGTATGTGATCTAAATTGCTATGTAATGAAATTGCTAAATTCTTGTAGTACAACCATTTTCACAGAAATTTTAATACTTATCCCATCTTAAAATCAACATTTTGAAAGTATGTTTTCTTAAATTGTATTTGAATTCACAGATTTCATCTCATCAACACAGCAAGAATTAATTGCAATATGTAAATAAAATTATTATCCTGGTCTCATTCCTTTTTGGAATGAAATATCTATAAGTTATTATTTAAAAGCAGAATAAGATATCTATAAATTACTTATTTTTTATAGATAATAATAGCTCATTTCTAAGCAAAGGTGAGTATGTGTAAATACAAATTTGATAAATTTTCATTCTGAATTCTAAGGCAATTTGCAATTACGAGTCATGCCTATAATATTTAATGCTGAAACAAAAAAAAAAAAAAACCGAATTTATAAATAAAAAAATTTACAAGCAAAATTTTTCAGATGTACATAAAAAATAATAATGCATTGATATTATTAAAATGATAATATGTTCATTTATAAATTTTAAAATCATTTATTCTAATTCTTGGACACCAAATTCAGTCATAGATTACTAAAATAAAATTCAATATTAAAATTTATGAAAAATTCAAACTATGAATTTTAATTGTAATTTACAATACATATCTATTAATATATTACATCAGATCTTTATTTTTTTAATTGTTTTATCTATATAACAGCAAGGCCTATATTAGTAGCACACACTTACAGAAGTAAATTAATTACTATTTAAGTATCTACTTGTACAAGGTCCACTGAATTATAAAATGCACTGGAGTAAGTAATTTATTACGAAGTTCATGTTGAATCTAAATGAGTTTTAAGATTTAAGCAAAGTGTGTCATTATTTTTATAATAAAAAGCAAAGATGAAACATTTGAAATTTTTAAATTATCAGTAACATATAAACTAAATCTATTTGGAATAGAATCAGAATGAAGAAAATTTTTATTTATAACATTTAATACAACATTCTTATTTTAAAATTAATAAATCAGTCAAGTAGAGAGTTAGAGAAAAAACTAAATTACAGAAAAATGTATGTTTTTTATGTTTAAATGAATACATTTTAAACCCAATAAATAATAGTCAAAGAGAACTAGAATGTCCTAAAACATAACGAATAAAACATTTCAGAAAAGCAAAATATTTATTCATTCTTCAGTACTACAACAATTAATAACTTAGAGAGGTCTCCTAGGCAAAAAGTTACATGAATATAAAAATTGTAACAAATTAACATTTCAATTTAACATCTTAATGATAAATATGTACTTACCTTATAAGTTTAGCTGTAATTCATTCATTTAAGTATTTTTCTTAGTATTTTTGTTCACGTATATTTTACTAAAGAACCTATTGAACAAAATTCAATTTACTTCATAAATAAATAGTTGTGTAATATAATGATACATATAAAACACTCAAATAAGCATTAACACAACAATAAAAATAATTTTGATGTAAATGATTTCCTAATTTAGTATTTTCCAGTTGGAAATAATTCTTCAACTAATTATTTTGGCAGAAATTGTAACATCTATACAATTTTAAAATAACATTTTAAAATACACCATGTAAGTATGTTTTTATATCTTTCACTTGAGATATGTAACGCCATTTTAGCAATAAAAAATAAATACATAAAAAATAAAATAAATAAAAAAAGATCTGAATTTCTCTTCCTGAGGGTAATTTTAAGAAATTAAAATTACTCTCACAAGAACTAGTCATAAATATACAATAGAATACATACATTGTTTATTTTTAGAAGAAGGTAATGGCAAGTTTGTATAAAAAGTAAGATTACTCGTGTAACACATTTAAAGTTTTCTAAAAAAATTTAAATCAAAATAAATATAAAATAATAATGTGGTAAGGCTGCAAGGACTTTCTTATTTACCTTAAATGACAAAAAAATCTGCTATTATGGAAGTTATCTAAACTAATATAGGACAAATTACATTTTTATATTTACGTTTAATAAAAATGTATATTATAGCACTTGAATAGTATTTTCCTTAAAATTATTTAAATACATATAGTATCAGAAATAAATGAACACTTATTTATCTTTTTCTTGGTCTGAATTAATTTTAAATACTTGAAAGACATTAGAAGTTAAAAAGAGATCAAATTACAAAAAACTTTTTAATTTCTCAATTGTGTAGAAGTAGATAAAGTTACGAATAAGAACATGATAGTGTAGAAAATTTCAAGTTATCGTTATAATTAGATAAAAAATGCTTATTAACATCAGAATTTATATCATTAACACTTGAACACTAATTGTCCTTAATACACGATTTAACTTCTTAAATTACTAGAAGATGAATTTCTAGAAGATTTCGAATAATAAATCATAAGAAAATATATATCAAAATATATGACACATTAAGAATTTTTTTGGAAAAAATATGGTTTGTTAAATGTCGAATGAATACTTTATATCAAAATTTCTCACATCTGTATACCTAAAAAGTTCTATAAAAAGTTATCAGTTTCCTCATTTAATTAAAATATTCATTCATATAATTTCCAAAAATAATTCTCTTCAAAAAGATACAAAATACACTAATACATTTCATCAATTTCTAATTCGAAACTCCTTTTTACCAAATTTATGTTTAGAGAATTAAAGAATTTACCAAATTTATATGTAAAGAGTTTATTGGCAAAAACTATAGTTCCTGGCCTCAATAATTCTCGTCTATTAAAATTAAACATTGTAATTATTTGATCTTGTATAATATACTGTACAATCTTTTTGATATGTTAAGAAAATAGATAAAATTGCGAATACATAAAACGTGAATAAACTTTCAATAATCAGTACTGAAACAAAATATCTAAAGTTTCATCTGCAAAATAGCATATATTACTTATTTAATAATTATAATAATTTTAGATTTTGTTAACAATCTATGTAGCTTGAATGTATTATTCATATTATAAACAATAAACATTCCTGATCTATAATTTCTGTAAACAATGAGAAATGTAATTTAGAATGTCTATCATTTCAAAATGTCAGTGTTAGAACGAGTAATTCACTATTAAATAATTATTTTTTCATTATCCTTCATTTTAAAATTAATGTAAATACAAGCACTTCGAAATTTAAGGTATAGTAATTTGATTAAATAACATTAATAACATTTGAAATGCAGCTATGAGACTTAGGAAATTGGAAAATAGAAATGGAATTAAAAATATAATAAGCGTATGTATGTATGATAAATAAGCATATGTAACAGAATTGTATTTGCTCTTACAATTATACAATCACTATTTTTCTATACTATATTTTTAATTAACATTTCACTGAAAGTATGTATTTTATTTAATAAATTACATATGATTAAAGTATTATAACCCTAGTAACAGTAAAATCAAATCAGTTTCTGAATAACTTGCAAACAATAAATTGATCATTTTTGTAAAATTTTGGGAAATTAGTAAACCTTCAGTATTTAAATTCAATTTCGAATAATATCTAATTTCTGTTTAAAAAGTCAAAGTTTATACCATTATATTTATATTTTAGATATAACTTACGTTTTTGTGTCACCAATAACTCATGGTTATTATTTCTTTAAAATTAATTAAATATTCTAGAATAATATCTACTTCATCATTACTGAAATTAATTTCATGTAAAATTGTGGCTTAAATTACATAATTGTAAAAATATTGTATGTCAAGAGTAATTCTAATAATATTTGAAACTTAATGAAGAACAAGGCATTAGTCTTAAATGTTTTACATTAATTAAAAAAATATTTGTCTACAGTTGTATATATTGATTTAAAATTGTTATTAATAAAATAGGAAAAAAGCAAAATATTTATGTAATTGTTTACGACTATTAAATAATTTCATCTGGGAAATACCATCGGCAAAATTAAGAATAAAATTCTTGGTCTTATTTTAAAATTTTGAAGTTAATTCCTTAATATATTCAATCATTTAATAATAATGATATGAAGAAACTTGCCAAAATAATTAAGCAATTGCCTCAGTAAAATAGATTATTTACCAAGAAAAATGTTTTAAGTTAAATAAAAAAACCAATTTTTTTATATATTTTCGGTACAAAGTATTTGATTGTCTAAATACATAATTAACAAAGTAAACATACATAATTAAACTTTCTATTTAAATTGTAAATCTTAAAGTAAATAATAATTAACTATTTATCAAATTTACATTTGTACTGGTTATAAAGTTAAGCGAATTCCCATAATAAATGTCCAAAAATTAAATTTGTCTTTATTAAATATAATTCTTAACTTTGGTACCAAATTTAATTTTCTGAAACTCCCAATTTTCCTTAATTTATAAATTTAATTTAACATAGATGAGTTCGTCCGCAAAATTAGCCTAAAAGTCCTTACTTTTATAAAAAGGTTCTTTGAAAGAGTCATAAAATAATTTGTTTTAGTAATCAAAAAGTCTTTGTCTCTCAGATACGCATAGACTTTTACTTTACAAGAAACTAATATATATGAAATAAATTTGGAAAGTTTCGTATCTTCTATTTTACATAATGAAAATAAAACGTATTCAGTTACTTATAAACCATCGTTTTATTATTTGTTCTTTAATGACCATCATTGTAATAATATCTTCGCTAAAAATGAAGTGATTGTTACTCATATTAAAAGAAACAATAAAGGAATAAGCATTAGCTATACAATAATATCAGTTTTGTATCCATTTTCACAATTTCTGGAGTCAATTTAAAATAGATTATATGCTAGCAACTCTAAATCAGCTCTAAAAATTATGGCTTTTTTTAGAGTAAGAGTGTTGATATTTAGTACGAGAAACATAAATATTATAAAATATTTTAGTTAAAAATCGTTTATTAAGTTTTAAGAAATCGAAAATTCAATCACATTTAATGCACAATGTTTCTAATTTAGAAAGCTCATAAATGTCTCCATTTTTTAAAACGTGAAATTGAGAATGATAAATTTTTAATTTAGGCGAATTAATGATAACAGTAAATATCTTTCACCTGCAAACAATATGTAAACAATTAAGTTTCCAATTAAGTAATTAATAGTATGATCAAGGAAAATATTTCGTGCATAAAATTATTTAAATCATATACTTATTAACTAAAATTCTAACTCTATAAGAATTTTGAAAAGCAGGCGTCAAATACCTCATAATATTTAAATTGTTGAGGATTCTCAGGGATAACTTTCAGCTTAACATAATTTGACAAATAATAACATATTAGCTACCAGTTATTTAAATTTGGACATAAACATTAATAATTCATCCAACATTTATGAACAACTTAATTAATTTAATTTCTATATTAAATTAGTTGAATATACTTTTATAAAAATTGATTTTGATATCATTATTATAAATCAATTAATTAGATTTTACAATAAATTACCTTCTTTTCGTTGTGAATTTTATGCTCATAATTAGCTTCTCAACAAATAATATAAACCTGATTAATGTTTCAATAAAAATAATATATTTTTCATTTTTAAATGCTCTTTCTGTATATAGAAATGTAAATATTTTATTAAAATCAATCATTTGATATCCTTATAACGTGATAAACATAAGTGTAACACGTTATAAGGATGTAAAATAATTGAAATTAAAGCCTCTTTTGAAGCGTGGATATAGACAAAATAAGTAGCTGCTGTAGCCTTCATTGTTAGCTTCAGTCACCTTGTCATAGAATCAACGAGGCTATGAATGTAGCTTTGTGAAATACAATCCAAACGGATTCCTAAAGTAGATCTGATGCAGCAGTATATTGAGTCAATTGTTCTGCAAGCACAGACCTCATGTTTTAGATTGGTGATAGTTCGGGAAAACAAGCAACCCAAGTAGAAGCAATTCCATGTGATAGCTAAAGAAGATTACTTTAACAGTACTTTCAACGTTTGTTCGCACTTCATATTGTTGGAATAAGGCTGATGGTAGGTGATGAATGTCTGAGAGGATACAGGATACAACATCTCAGAGATCTGGCTTTAACATATCAGAGTTCCGGCTGATTACTCAAACCGTACACGAGGGATGCGAGAGTCAAATCCAATGCTAACCCAAGTCAATGCCAGGTACAGGACCAGTTAGCGATACATAAGGTAACAGTCTCTTCCTACGGTGCTTCCGGAATTGAATCTAACTAGCGTAGATTTGCAGGCAGAAAAAGGATTCGTTAAAAATCCAATACTGTTTCATTGCTTGACCATGTTCGTTGTTCAATGCACCATTATCGGAATACACGCCTGTAATTTTCAGTTAAGGGCAAACGGATCAATGCTCATGTATTGCTTCACATGTTATCACATGCAAATATTCCACAAATATACATACGATGTTGAATGGTACGAGTGAATCTTGACTGAAGAGTAACATACTAAATCTGACGTGCTATGTATCGTGATGTGGTTCAGCGATCATGTTCTGTGGTGCAATGAGATTGTTACTAATGGTGTCGTTCGTCAGATATTCCCTCCTGCATTCAGCGACAACAGATCCACATCGTAGTTGCTTGGCTTCGTCTAACACAATCACTAGTTTCTATGGAAAATAATCCAAAATCCATATAGCCTACTATTCTTTGATAACCCAAATCAGATAGTTGATTGAAAGACGCTTGATGTCTTCGAGAATGCATAGTTAAGCAATTTATGCAAAAAAAAAAAAAAACGCGTGAAAAAACAACTGCCGTACTTTAAATTGGTGATGTCTTTTCAGCTTATGTTAGTTTTATGTAGTGCTTCCAGTATGCACTACAATCATCTGCAATGTGCATATGTGCTGTAATGCTAATGAATCGCATTTTTGCTCTAAATTCAGCTATATATGAATTTAATGCTACTCACAGAGGACAATGCTCTCATACAAAACTTTATGTCGCAGATTAAATTTAAATCTCATCGCAGAAAGTTCATGATGTAAATTAGATATTGTTTGCGTACTTTTTTTAGAGTACTGCATTTGAGTGTCCAGCATTATATATAAAATCCCCAATGTTTAGACAGTAACTTCTCACATTCAGTGACAAGTATTTTAGATTAAATTTTGTAGATTTATGTCATTTGAGAAATGTATTTATGTCATGAGTAATGATTAACATTTTATTGAATTTAAAATATTATTTATATCTATACATAAAATCAGTAATGTAATTTTGTTATTTCCATAAATTGGATCAAAGAAGCATTAAACATTCTAAGCTGTTTTAGGAATCCAAATAAATGAATATTATATATTTTTGAAAACTGTGAGTAAAGTATAAAAGTTTGGGCAGAGTTTCTATTTATAAGGTGGAACTTCAAAAATAATTTTTTTGAATATTTTTTGAGATTTTTATATCGCATCTGGCTACTAAAATATATCTTTTCATCATCGTCTCACTCTTCAATAGCAACGATTCAACAGCAACAAATTATATTTGGATAAGTTTGATCTTCTTACTCTCATAAATAAGTGAAAGCATATAGATGGAAAATTCGTATTTCGCTTTCATCCATTTTTTATGAACGTTTATCTTTTTTATGTGTGTCTTTTCGCTTTACTGACTTTATCAACCTTTCAGAAATAATATACCTTGAAGCAAGTTCTTACATTTATATTGTATCCCGTAAACTTTCAGAGGAAGAACATAACTTTATAATGCTTCTCATCATTGAAAACATTAACAAATGTTCAGAGTACAGTTAATTAATGGTTTCTGAATATTTTAATCTTTTATACTTTTTTCTGTTTTAAATATATAAATTGTTATGAGGTTGAATTCAGCTAAAATATATGAAAAACTAATTTGGATAGTAGTATAATTTGTCAGCTGCTGTAAAATTCAATAAGAAATTTTTTGACAATAAAATTTACTATAATAGAATTGTAACTTCAAATTTTGATCAAAGTCATTACAATTTATGTATATTTTTTATTCGGAAAATAAAATGATTTTCCAGTTTTATAAGTTCTTAAATTATTATGAAAACAATTAATGATGTAGAATATATTCGGTTAAATTTTTCACGAATTTGGCAAAAACTTGAGAAAAAAACATACAAATTTTTATACCTGTAACTCTACTCTACATATTCAACATCATACTTATGTTATGTATTATTATAAAGAATGTTTTAGGTAATACCCTAATAAAATTCCAAATAATGGATACTAAGCAAAGGTTAACTTTTAAAATGTTCTACTTTAATTATTTAATTAATATAATGTTTCGTTATTGATAAAACTTCTTAAAATTAATTATAAATTTAACTTTGGTTCTTTATGACCTATTTAAAATATATAATATATAAATGACACATTTTACATTATTTTTTTTCGCTGAAATGGGTATTGAAATTTAAAGAAAATTATTCCCATTAAATCATTTATTGAAGCATTTATTCATAATAAATACAATTTGAAAATGTAATTATTATTAATTTTTTGAAAAATAATCTCTTAGTTCTAACAAACGGGTCAAAAATGAGTATCGCAGAAACGTTCAAATACGTCTATCCTCCCTTCTAAGGCATGTAATGTATCTTTGAGATTATAAGTTAGCTTATGAATTATTGCAAAAAATTCAGTAATAACGACTGTGAAATTAGAAAAAATGTTTTTTTCAAAATTCATATTTGCTACAAATGGAATTTAATAATAATATTAATTTTAGTTTAATGCGCTTTAAATTATCACAGGAAATATAGCTTAACAAGTGATAAAAATGGACAAAACAATTCTTATATTTCTAGATTTTTCAACAAAGTCATAAAATATAATTCAATTAAAATACTGTCATTGAATTTGATTTAATGAATCATGATTAGTATTTCAATTATTTTTCCTATTAATTTTGATGATGAATTTTACTTATATACATACATATATATATATATATATATATATATATATATATATATATATATATATATATATATATATATATATATATATGGCACACACTAAAACCCTTCGTTATAATGAAAACATTTTACTGGAGGCACTTATTGCTTATTTTGAAAGGCTTTGGGTAAGTGAAATATATAATTAACTGTAAAATTGTGTTATATAATATCATTACTTATATTACTTTCTAAATTATTAAATAAAAACAAATATTTGTTGTATTTATTGCAAATATGTTTCGAGTCACTTTAATTTTAACTGTTAACTTGGTTCAACTGTGATAAATTTTAAAACTTTATTAAAATGAATTTAAAAAAAAATTATTTATTACAAAGAATTTCCTTACAAAATTCTATTTCTTTAATTTAAAAAATAAGCTACTATCTATCCTTAAAAACTTTAATGTTTAATATTGTGATTAATATAAAGTTTATGTCATAAGTTTCTTTAAAATGTGGCTTTTTAGAAAATAGGAAAGTTTCTGATAAGCAGAGATTTCAGAAACTTTTGTTTTGTTCATATTTACTATGGAAAACAAGCTGAAGTATTCTTAAAAAACCATTGTTGTTTTTATAATGCTTCTCTGTAAACTTGATGTTTTATGTACTAAGGCCAATGTATCTGAAATATTTCCTACTAAAGGCAAGCTTTATTTTTACCCCACTGTACTTACTTAAAAGCAAAGAAAAGTTATTTTTAAAACAAAAGGTAAAACGATGGAAAATATCAATGGAATTTTAAAAAAAATGTAGTACAAGGAAGTAAATAAAGAACTTTTTTTAAAACGTGAAACTTAAAAATGTCCAGAAAAATTTCAAGAATTTAGGAAAATCATTTTTATTTACATATAATGTACATCTTAACTAATGCTTTTAGTTTACTATCATGAAGTAAATGATCTATCAAATGACAGCTATCTCATCAAAAATTCGATATAAGTACATATTAACTAGAATTATTAAAACCACAAAGACTGAAATTTTATTATATGTTTAAAAAATTTTTCATATAAATTTTTATTTTTAACTGTGATGTTTACAATTTGTCATGTTTAAGCACATACCATATTGAAATCAACAGTCATAATATTCTCAACAGAGAAACGGACATACATTATATATAGCATGTTTAATAACAAAAGTTGGAAACTAAATGTTCAATTCTGCAATTTTTAAACAAGCTCCACCCTATTATTTTGATATTTTATGTTATTATGATGTATGATAAGTGATAGCTTCAAACGAACCCTTAGTATTTGATGATTTAAAGATTTTAAAACTGATAGTTATGTTTTAACTCAAAATCATTTAATACAATCTGATACAAAATATACCAGTATTAGTTTGTCTTCACCATGATAATTATATAATAGCAGCTCAGAAATATCCGGTTTGTAAATTTTATAATTTCATCTTATTATTCTTTTTTTATTGCATTAATTCAAGAATTTAATGGAAAAGTTGTTATAATATGAAGGGTTTCAATAACAATCATTAATGTACCAAGTATTCGAAATACTGCTTAAAACAGCAAAACAAATGTTTCATTATAGATTATAAAGAATTCCTTGGTATGAGTTAATTATACGCATAATGCATCCCTTAAACTTTATAAGATATAACAGATTATAGAATTAATAAATTTACTCAGATTGTACTTTCAATTTATTTAAAACGGAGAATTAGCTAACGTTTTTTATACCATAAGCCCGAATCCAGTGTCTATAGCATGAATTTTTTATGTACATAAATAACAGATATATAGTCCAGATTTATAAGAATTGCTGCACCGTGAGTGAATTATCAGATTTAAAGGAAATTTCGTACACAGCTTAAACAGTACAATTTCCGAAGTTTTTTTTCCGAAGAAGAAGAAATTAAATTTCCGAAGAAAAAAACAAACTATTAGGTGATTAAAACTAGCATTTGATGTAAACAACACATGCCATTGAATGGCGGGGAATCGAGTGAAGCAGGTTTAAATATTTCCCAGGGAAAGAGAATTCCACATTATTTGCTCACCCAAAATTCCTCTGAAAAAGCTGTAGAACAAAGACCATGAGTGAAATGGAGTTCATTAATAATTTGTTTTTCCTGAAATATTTTATTCGTTATGATTTATAACACTCTAGCTCTCTTTTCTTACTATTTACTTGTGTTCAAGCTTATATATTTAAACTTAAAAAAGATTGAATATTCTTCTTTCTGTAATATATTTTGTTCTTAAATTCCCTGTTTGATTTATTTATTTTAAA
This sequence comes from Latrodectus hesperus, assembly GCA_037975125.1. Lineage (NCBI taxonomy): Eukaryota > Metazoa > Arthropoda > Arachnida > Araneae > Theridiidae > Latrodectus > Latrodectus hesperus. Next base: position 43,595,483 of record CM075859.1, on the reverse strand, counting down.
ATGAAAATGCTTCATTAGCATGTTATGAATAAAAATTTCTTTCATTCTGATTCCATTAAAAATGGATTGTAGTTTATATAGCATTGATAATCCCAATATTTAATGTTTCATCTTTGTCTTATTTTTATATTAAAAATAAGACATACTTTGCTTAAATCTTAAAACTCATTAAAATTCAACATGTAGTTTTTAAAAAATTCCTTACTCCAGTGCACTTTATAATCTTGTGGAACAAGTACAAGCAGATGCCTTAATGGTAATTACTTTATATGCTAGTGATATAGACCATATTATTCTATAGATAAGATAATTAAAAAAATGAAAATTTAAAAGTTATACTAATATATTTTTAATTATAATTAAAATGTATAGCTAGAATTTTTCATAAATTTTGATAGTTAAATTTTATTTCAATAATCTGTAACTATGTTTAGAAGCCAAGAATTAGAGAATGCACAAATTCAAAATTTATTAATGTACACATTATAATTTTAATATTATCTATGCAATATTATTTTTTGTGTACATCTGTACGATTTTCCTTATAAAAATATGTTTTTCGTAATTTGGGTTTATATATTTCAGCATTAAATATTATATAGGGAGGTCCTGGGTTCAAATCCCGGCTCGGACACGGATCTACTTTCGCTCTCTATCTATCCTGTCGTTGTCCTTTCCTTGAATGAATGGGTTGTAAATGGTTGCCTACCCTATAAATGTTTACCTATGGCATGAGTGTAGTGAGAAAGTCGGACTCCACACCAAATATGGTTCAGTTGAAAAAGTGAAGCAGCGCAACCCATAATGCTGTCCTCGGTGGCACACGACAACAACAACAACATTAAATATTATATGAATGTGTGTGACTCATGATTTCAAATTACCTTAGAATTCAGAAGGAATATTTTCCAAATTTCTATTTACACATACTTGTTTAGAAATGGGCAATTATCTGCTAAGAATAATTAATTTATAGATATATCAATGTATTTTTAAATAATAAATAACTTATAAATATTTCATTGGAAAAAGGAATTGGACTAAGACACTAATTTTATTTACAAACTGCAATTAATTCTTATTGTTAATGAGATAAAATTTGTGTTACTAAATACAATTTAAGAAAAGATACTTTAAAAATGTTGATGTAAGATCGGATAATTACTAAAATTTCTGTATAAGCAGCTTTGATATAGACAGTTGTGCAACAAGAATTACTACTAAGTCAGCAATATTATTACAAAATCATTTAGATCACATAATGTTTGTTGTTGCTAAGTTAACATGTATTGTGCTTTTTGTTATGAATGTTTATGAAGTAAATTGAATTCTCTATTGTATGTCAAATTACTGACCAAAAAGGAGCTAATAATCAGGGTGCCAAATTTAGTTAACGTTTATTTTTACATTTAAAGTAAATTGAAAATTTTTGTTAGAAAAATATAATGCTTTTATTTTTGCAGATAATAAAATTTTGATAACAAATCCCACTTGTAATAAAGGATTTTTTTATACAGAACGAAAATCGAAAATTTTTTATAGAAATGAATTTAAAATGTTGTTTGTATCTGCTGTCAGTTAAAAAAAGGGAAAAAACATACTTAACACATTTTGGAACAAAAAACATTTTCCAAAAGTATATTTTTACCAAGCTACTGAAACCACAGAATTAATGTATTACTACCTCATTTCTGTAAAAGTGTAAGTGATTACCGGTTTCAATGTTTTAATATTTTGTTAGCGAATGCCCTTGAAAAAGTGAAACTTATCTGAACAAATATGTAAGAATTTTCATAATTGATTTCACTACACTGCTGACCACCAAAATTGCAACACAAAGAAAGACAGGAGACATTACAACAAAATATATTTTGTAGATAACATGTTGACCAAGTATCAAATGATTCAATTTATAGATTTTCTGTGAAGTATGGTTCATGTCAAAATCAGCAGATAGAGTAGCCACCATTGTTGGAAATCACCGCTTCCACACACCTCGATATTGATTTAAAGATTTGGGTGTGTTCTTGGGGTACATAAGTCCAAGCAGCTTCAAAACGTTGCCAAAGTTAATCTGGTGTGGCAGCTGGGGCTGTAATCTGGGTCAATCGTTTAGCAACCATGGACAACGTAATTTTTATCGGCAAAAGATACGGAGAGCATGCCTTCCATGGAAGCAATTCAATCTGGCAATTGACAAAGAAACCTTGGACATAGCGTGCCACGTGTGGTTGCACATTATGCTGTTGTAATATGGTTACGAGCAAGCCCTGAACGTAATGAAGGACAATTGGCTCTAACAACGCGGAGATGTAGCACTGGCTGTTTAAAGTACCTGCAATGCATACTTGAGGAATGCAAGAGTAAAATAAAGTAAACACCAGCAGAGATCCCTGTACCTAACCTTGAAAGGGTTTTACCAGATTTGATGGAACCACTGGAAGACATGCAAGAGTGATATCTAATAAGACAATTTCCTTCCATTCTGCCGTACACATTCTTTTTTCATCGCACCATTGGCGGCGGAGACATCTGTGGCTCTGCGTCAAGGATAAACGAAGGAATGGACGTCTTAAGGACAAACCCCTTTGCTGTAAATGGCGTGGAATGGCACGCGCAGAAACTGGATGATGCGTTACATACTGTATTGGCTTTGATGTGGTTTGTACTTTACACTCCTGCGTCCAACGATCACATATCCGCATTACAGTTGTTTGGTTTCATCCAACATGACTACCTTTTTCCCTGAAAGATAATCCCCAATACCGATTGACCACTATTCTTCCTCTGTTGAACTCAGATACTTGATCACAAAATGATCGCTGTTTTCTACGAGGTATAATTGATTTTTTCAAAAAACCACAAGAAAAACACAATTGCAAAACTTTATATCGTCACAATAACCTAGCCTTAAATAGTGCTTTCAAGTAGCGCCAAAGGTGCCCGTAATATATGTCTGCTCTGAAATTCTTATCATTCGCATGCTCCGCTAATGCATATGATAAATTTTATGTTATTTGCATGCTTCCTTATAGGTGTTGCATTTACGATTGCCAGTATTTTCTTAAGACTTCAACAGAACAATTCTAAGTAAAAGTCTTTTTTCATAATTTGTGTTTCTTATTTTCAAATTTAATAGAACTCAAACGTACTGTATATTGATTTTATACAATATAAATTTATATAAGAGAATTTACTTATATGATACTGTTGACACATCTGGATTTTATGACTCTATTTTAGTATTAATCTTTAAGAAGTTTTAGCAGTTAAATTCAGTTTTATGAGGATTTGTAAGAAAATAAGTTAATTATAAGTATAATTTCACGGCTTTATTTTATGCTTTATAATATACAGGGTGATTATAAAAAAACTTTGCCAACATCTGCACTTCTAGCGTCCATTCTATTTAACCGATAAAGATGATATTTCAAATATAGTTCTTTTGAGATATGCGCTCGAGATTCTGTGAATGGCAACACAGTGGCCCTCGCGGTTACAGTTATAGTGACAGAAACTCGAAATTTTCGAATTGCAACGCCTACTTTTTACCATCGCAAAATGTTCAGCACATGCGAAAACCCTAAATAGCGTTGAAACGGTACCGATATGTCTAAAAACGGACGTGTTCTGCAAACACAAAAATGAGTTCTGAAAACCGGCCAATAAAACACGATCTGGGCGCACGCAATAAATTTGCATGTGACAGAGTCAAGAAACCAATCACAGAACGCCGGTCGCCAGATATTCAGCGTAGGAAACCTATAAATTACCAAGCGGGTATGCGAAGTCGTCATTCGGGAACTCGCACATGCCGACGATATGAGTCTTCCTAGGAAAGTTCGCGGTGAACTGATCAAACTCTATTACCAAAATGGGATGAACGCTGCGGAAGCCTTGCGTGTGTATCGCCGCAATCATCGACAACGACGCGGTTCATGTACTCTGCAAGCTCTGCGTGATTTAGTGCGGAAATTCGAAGATACAGGCTGCAGCTGTGACAAACAGCGCTCCGGACGGCCAACTGTTTCTGAGGACGTTGTCATGGAAGTGCACCATACAGTGACTGCAGGACACACAGAAACCGTAAGAGGCATAGCGCGCGTTTTGGATATTCTGAACTCAACGGTCCGCAAGCTCTTGCGCTCGGTACTTCACATGTTTCCCTATCGGTTCCAGCGTGTCCAGATGTTGGAGCCGGGTGACCCACAACAACGTCTGGACTTCACAAATGCATTTTTGTTACGATATGATGCGGATAACAACTGACCACTTCGCATACTATGAACGGACGAGGCGCATTTCACCTTAAATGGCAGCATTAACACAAAGAATTGTGTGCAATGGGGAGAGACGAATCCTCATGCTGTGGCGCCAGTACCATTATTTGACGCCAAAGTGACTGCGTGGTGCGGCATTACAGCTACATTTGTTCTGGGCCCGTTCTTCTTTGAGGAAACGACCCCGACTGGCCCTGCAACATGTTCTGTAACGGGCCCTCGGTATGCAGCCATGCTGAAAAATTATGTCTTACCAGAGTTGCGTCGGCTGAATGCACTCAATGACATTGTTTGGATGCAAGATGGCGCACCTCCACATATAGCGAGGTCAGTTAAAAGGCTCCTGGATCAGCATTTTGGTGATCGCATCATCTCACGCTATTATCCTTTTCCGTGGCCTGCGCGATCCCCAGATCTGACGCCTATGGATTTCTGGTTTTGGGGCTATCTCAAATCCAGAGTTTATCTGTGCAATCCTCAAACATTGTCGGACTTAAAGGATTCTATACGGCGTGAGATTGGAAACATCCCTTGTGCCATGTTGCGTGCAGCGACATTGTCCACCGTGTCCCGCATGCAATGCGTAATTGCCTGTGATGGCACTCATGTGGAAAATGTTTGAAATTAATAAAGATTTTTTTCTCTATGTGTTCTCATCATTGAGCAGTGTCTTGTCTCTGTCGTATGCATTATTCCTCCGTGCGCCTTGAAGAACTGTTTGTATGTGTATAACACGTCGGTTTTCGGACATATCGGTACCGTTTCAACGCTATTTAGGGTTTTCGCATGTGCTGAACATTTTGCGATGGTAAAAAGTAGGCGTTGCAATTCGAAAATTTCGAGTTTCTGTCACTATAACTGTAACCGCGAGGGCCACTGTGTTGCCATTCACAGAATCTCGAGCGCATATCTCAAAAGAACTATATTTGAAGTATCATCTTGATCGGTTAAATAGAATGGACGCTAGAAGTGCAGATGTTGGCAAAGTTTTTTTATAATCACCCTGTATATATATATATATATATATATATATATATCTGTATGTGTGTGTAATAAACGTAATTTTTTTCCGAATTACAATTAAAGTTTAAGTATTTGAATATTTGGTAAGCAACAACTTTTCCTTCATCTTTAATTATTCTTTTATAAATACTAAAATTCGGCATTAAAGGTTATTTATTTAAATGCAAAAATAAACGAAGATGAAAAATATTTTCATCTTAATTGTTCTTAAATAAGCATTTGGTTTAAAAAGGTGCATTCTAAGGTTTAAGTTTTAAAATGACAGATATAAACTAATTTATGAAGTTTCTACGTAAAAGTTTAAACTGAAAAATCGATATAATTATTTGTAATTTCCTCAAGAAAATGAAAGAAGAGTACATTTATATCTATCTATCTATATATATATCTATCTATATATCTATCTATCTATATATATATATATATATATATATATATATATATATATATATATATATATATATATATATATATATAAATATATATATATATATATATATATATATATATATATATATATATATATATATATATATATATATATATATATATATATATATATATATATATATATATATATATATATATATATATATATATTAAAATGATCATGGCATTAGTCTTATATTTGAAGGATAACTTTAATGTAATGAATGTATAGGAATTGAAAAGAACTCATACGTCTCTAGTAAGTGGTTAAAACACAGCAATATATAATATCAATTATTTAATCGTAAAAAATAATATATTTACAAAGACATCCCTTCAACATGTTACTGTTAAATCATAAATTGTAAACATTATCCATATCGAAATATTAAAACAAGAACATTTTATTTAGTTTTTAAATTTACGGTGTGATTAATAATTTGATAAAAAATAAGTTGCTAGAGCACTAGTTTTTTTAGGAAGAAAACGTGTAGTTCTAAAATAAGCTTAAAAAATCACAGAGATGAGTTGGGCTGGCAACAAATTCTGAGGATATTTTTTTCACTAGGCTAAGTTGCAAACTTATAAAATTTGTTCAAACTACAAGAAACAAAATTTCAACTCATTCTTTGTAAGAATCAATTCTCTAAGCATAGAAAAGTAAATTCCCATTTCACCGTACAAATTTACAAATTATTTTTGTATTAAAAAATGTTGACCTCTCTCTCTTATTATTTCAATCACCTAGGAAAAATATTATTAGAATTAAGATGGAAAAAATTATCATGAAAGTTTTTAGAGAGTGTGGCTAGAAATATATATTATCAAAGAAAATGTTATAGAATAATAACTATCTAAAAGAATTATAGAAATACTGGTTTCAAACTATTATTGAAACTCGTTTGTTTTGAAAAAGAAAATACTTGTTTATAATACATTTATCAATTTGTCTAAAATATGCGAAGAATACGATCCCTTCTGGGTAGAAATATCGTATGTAATTTGGAACATTTTTTCAGTGAGTAGCAAGGTTTGCATTTTTGTAACATAATTAAATAAGAATAAGAAGTTCTAGAATTCAACTCATGTACATGGAGAAATAATCTGATAAGAAATTTGAAGAAAAGAAAATTTGATTTTCTAAAATATGTTTGACATATACATTATAAGTTTTAATGTATAAGGGATAAATAGTTTTAATGCTTTTAGATTTTTATCAACCATTTAAGGAATTTACAGCATTTATAAAATAAAGTACAAAAGTAAATATTATTTAAAAACATAATTTTGAGAGCAATTTTAAAACTTCGACATTATTGAATAAACCAAATTTTGAAGTAAAGGTTGCTGAGTGTAACTTGTAAATATATAGAAAAATATTTTAAATTTTATAATATATAATATCTGAAAGAAAAAAATATTTTTAATAAAATAAATTGATTTCGTAACATTTTATCTGTGAAATTAAATGTATATATATATATATATATATATATATATATATATATATATATATATATATATATATATATATATATATATTAATATAGAGAAAATACATATATGAATATAAGGTAATAAATACAATGCTAAAAATATAATGTTGTAACTACAATGCATAATAGGAAATCTAGCCAGCGCAAAAGCAGCTAAAGAAAGATTTGCCTAGATAAATAAGATAAAACATGAAGAAAAGTAAAATCAGAAATATAAAATTGGAAAGATACTAAAGTATATGAAGCAAAAGACAAGAAGGCATAGGGACCATGTCTTCATCAGGAGGGAGATGGTCAACTATGCAAAAATGAACACTCTTTTCTGACATGCTCGAAGGACAAATGTCTAAAAATCTTCGAGCAATTCCCCCGAAGAGTGTTCATATAAAAAAGAACTTAATTAAAAATTAGACTAAATATATATGTAGAAAAGATAAATATATATGCAGAAGAATAAAAATACTCACTATAGATGAAAATACTCACATTAGTAGAAAAATACTCACAATAGTAGAAAAATACATACAGTAAAAAAATACATACAGTAGAAAATACAAAATACAAAAGCCAGTAAATCAGATTGAATTTATATATGAGAATAGTAGGAAGTTGCCAAAAGTAAATTTGAAATTAGAATGAAGAAATATTGCCAGAAGTAATTAAATTCAAAAAGTTAAAGTGGTTTACAAAGTTAAAGCGTATTAAAGGGGATTTAAGTTTTAGTTATGTATAAAATAAAGTGTATATATGTAGGTATTTTCAGGATTCTTGTAAGAACTTCAATGCTTGGGTGGCCCTTCTGTAGTTATAAAAACTACGCATTACTTCAATCTTACAAGCGATTCCCTACTTCCTACATATTTTAAAATAAAATTAATTGGAATATTGTTATTTTTTAGGTGAGCTATTAAGCGTTTAATTTGATTTTTAGTATATTCATAATTGTTACAGATTATATAAATGCGATTAAGCTCATTAATTATAATGTTTCTGTATATTTTTAAAGAAATATTGGAGTTCCAAGAAATTAACTTATTAACATGAAAATTAAACTGTTTAGTTTTGTCGAAAATGTCTATATATGTAGTGGAATTATCAATAGTGGACTATAGAAACTTATTAAATATTAATTTTGATTACTGGAATAATTTAGTTAAAATGTGTATTTATAATAATTTTATATTTAACGGTGAAAATATTTTTATTCAAAATTGTGGAATTCCACAGGGATCCAACTTTTCTAGCACACTAGCAAATTTATTTTTACATTATTTTGAAAAAAACTTCTTTTATCAATATCCTTTTGCTTTTCGATACATAGATGATTTCATTATTTTCAACAATTTAAAATTTGAAGATATTTCTAAAACTATTTACCCTGAAGAACTTTCTCTAATTAAAACTAATTTATGTGAAACTAAAACAGAATTTCTGGATTTATTTATCACTATTGATGCCTTCTTGTCTTTTGCTTCATATACTTTAGTATCTTTCCAATTTTATATTTCTGATTTTACTTTTCTTCATGTTTTATCTTATCTATATATATATATATATATATATATATATATATATATATATATATATATATATATATATATATATATATATATATATATATATATATATATATATATATATATATATATATAACTTTATGTGCTTATTGTTTTAAAGAAGTTTATTTTAATATTCCTGATGAATTTCAAAAAATGTGTGTGTTACTAGTTTCAAAATTATTAGTTTGTCAATATTTATGTGATGCACTAAACTCTGTTGTTTTGAAAAACATAAAGTATGTTTATATTGATAGTAAATTTTGCATTACAATATTAATAATTTTTTTTCTGAACTAGTTTAACACAGTTACTTCTCAATTGAATTAAACGCCAACGCGTGATCTGTTCTTTTTACAAACAAATTGAAGAACAACTCTGTTTAATGGATTCGAGTAATTAAAAATTTTTTTAAATGAAACATTAATAAATTTTAAGACTTATGGAAAGATAACTATTTAAACTTTTGTACATTTTGGCAACGACTTCTTCGCAAAATATTTTTTTAATTGCATTGGTATAAACTTCTTTCAAAAAAATATTGATATCTGAGGATAAACATTCTTGTTTAAGAAAGCCATACAGAATACATTGTTTTTATTTATCACAGAAAAAAATACCTTAAAACTATCCTGATAAATGGCATTCAGCATAAATTTTGAACTTTGTAACCAATTCGTGATATTGGTAATTTGATAACCTTGCATACTTTGAAAGTTTAAAGTGTGTGCATTAGCAATGTCTTTTTCTTATATTCAATAATGACATGTCTTTTTCTTATACTGGAAGAAGACAAAACGTTTGATATCTCGCTATTAACGTAGTAATAAAACACGGCCAGCTGCAAGTTTAACTTAGAGGTAAAATTATCTTAATTCTTTTTTGAAAAAAAATTGTGGATTGCCATTTCCACATATTGTCAATATTGCTAAGTTTCAAAACTCATATTTTCATATAAATAATTGTATTTTATTCCAGCAATTTTAAGGTATTTTTAAAATAAATTAAAAATTCAAACCAAATCACTATTGCTTAACAGTTAATTTCTTCCACACATTCTTGGTAAACTATGTTTTGACATTTTTCTTTACTAAAACGCAGAAGGCATATTCATACTTTTAAGGGCCTATTGCCAGAATATGAATTTGTGTCACTTTATCAAAAATGATCTTCTGAGTTTTATTCAGAAAGTAATAAGAAAAAGAACAATTGACAATGTAGTTGATATATATATATATATATATATATATATATATATATATATGATCAAAAATCAATATTTCAAAATTTTAAATTTCTTTGCTATAGAAATATTTTTTCTTATAATTGAGTGTTTTATGACCTAGAAAATATTTTGGAAAAGCTTTTAGTAAAACGTGTGATCAGTAATGTAACACAAAAATTTCTCCAGTAGAGATTTTATTGAGAAAGCCTTGTTTTAAATAATGGTAATGTGAATTCTGTGAAACACGATGAATATGCTATACATTTTGGAAGCTATTTTTCGTCTAATTACCTTCATTATGAACAAATTCAAGAGTCATCTTAATCATCGTTTTAATTTTATTATAGTAACTCATCTCAATATTTTAAAGCCAGGCTTACATAACAGTTGATAATTTTTTTTAAATTTGACACTGAGATAGTTTAAAACATTTGTACAATTTTTATGCATGTATTTTAGTTTTTATTAGTTTTAATTAGTTCAATCAAAGCTGTGCTTCTATAAGCTATTATTATGATAATTAACAGAATTAGTTTACTATTGTTTTTTATGAAATATAAATTGGAAATAGTATAGAAAACTTTTAATTTTGTAAGAGACTTAAAAAAAACAAAATCAAAGTATAATTTCCTTAATGTAAAAATATGAAAAAAAGCAACTTAAATGTCTAAAAGGAACATTTGCATTATATATACATTAATATATTTAATGCACTTAATAAATAATTTAATATTCCCCATTTCATTATATATTTTCTTAATTTAATTCAGTATTAGATATGATTCTGAAATTTGATGATAATTTATAATAAGAGAACATAAATAGTTAATTATTTATACTTACCTGATCCCCAAAAATAAATTGAATTTATAATTTTATTTTACAGCTAATTTAATTTTAATTTAAATTATTAATAATAAGTTACTATTCAGATCTCCATATGTAACTAAGAGCAAAATAAAAATATGGAAACTATAATAAACTTCAACAAAAGATTCACAAATTTGTTTTGCTTTCATTGCAATTGGTACATTACTAAATTATTAACCAAGTTTAGCACATATTTTATTTAAAAACTTATAATAAAACTTTATCTATAAAATATGAATACAAAATAATTACAAAATGTTTGTATTCGATATAATACATTTACTTTGAAATTAATCAACGCACTAAAAACAACTATTTAAAAATTTCACGATATGATTTTTCATAATAAAAAGCAGATATTAATATATTTTAATCAAAACAAAGCTCAATAATTCGAATATGTATTATCTCCGAAAGTTCTCTTGCCAAATTTATTGAAAATAAATGTCTTGTATTGAAAAAAAATTTAATAGAATTAAAATTTTATATTTAAATATCTTAATTTGCAAACTGAAATTATATTCAACTGATAATCATCTTAAATTGTGTAAGTAATAACTTAATTGATTATAAAATAATATAAAAGAAAGAATTCATTGCTGCAAAATGCAACACCCTGAAGGAAGCATGCTAAACACGTGAAATTTACATCAAGAGTTTTTGGAAAGGAGGTATTTAAATCATTGATTTTGGAACACATAAGCATATTATAGGTGACAGCAATCACATCTAGATGTACTATATAAAGGGAAAAATTACCAATTAGAAGTATGGCAAAAATTCTCTCACAGCAATGGATCACCTAGCCTTTATCCCGCTTCATATCACAAAAGTTTCAGTCCAATATACAACATTCAGTGTCTGCTTATACTACACTGCTGGCCACCGTAAATGCAAGAAGCATGCAAAAATCATGAAATTTACAACATACCTTAGCGTTGATGCGATATGCAAATGATTAAAATTTCAGAGCAGACAAACATCACTCGCACAGGTGGTGCTACTTCAAAGCGCTGTTTAAGGCTTGGAGATTTTGATGATTTGAGGTTTGGCAATTGAGTTTTTCTTGTAGTTTTTTCAAAAAAAATCAATAATCCCTTGTAGAAAACAGAGTTTAGTTTTTGATCAAGAATTCGAGTTCGACAGAGCAAGGATAGTGTCCTAATGAGATTGTGAATTAACTTTTAGGGAAATCGGTAGTCTTACTGGTTGAAACCAAGCAACTGTAATGCAGATATATGATTGTTGGGTGACGGAGGGTAAGATGGGCCGATGTGTTCGAGCACATCCACCTCAGTGCACCAGCTTTCGTGATGACAGGCAAATTGTGCGCATGGCAGTGACGGATCGCTCAACCACATCACGAACCATAGCACAGCACATTTAGCCTGTAACGCATCATCCAGTGTCTGCACGCACCATTCGACGTAGTTTAAGTAGAATTTTCTGTCCGTAATATGTCCATTGCTTCGTTTACTCTTGACGCAGATCCACAGACGTCTCCGCAGCCAATAGTGTCGTGAAAGAAGGATATGGACTGCAGAATGAAAGGAAATGGTTTTTATTAACGATTCACGTTTCTACCTGCAACACATTCGAGTATGGAGAAACCGTGGAGAGAAGATCCTGAATAGCTGCGTTATATGCACCACCCTACTGGTCCTGCAACGGGTATTATGGTATTGAGCGATATTGGATATTACTCTCGCACTCCTCTAGTACGCATTGGCGGTACTTTTAACAGCCAGCGCTACATCTCTGAGTTGTTGGTGCTTGTAGTCCTTTTTTACTTTCAGAGCTGTCCACAGCCATATTTCAACAGGATAATACGTGACCACACGTTACACGCATTGTCTAAGGGTTTTTCGTGAATCACCAGATTGAATTGTTTCCCTGGCTGGCTCGCTCTCCGGATGTTTCACCGATAGAAAACATGTGGTCCATGGCTGCTCAATCATTGACCCAAATTTTATCCCCAGCTGCCATACCAGATTAACTTTGGCAACGTGTAAAAGCTGCTTTTGGTCTGCAGTACCCCAAGAACACATCCAAAGTCTCTTTGAATCAATGCCGAGGCGTGTGGCAGCAGTGATCTTCAACAACTGTGGTTGCCTTGGTTATTGATTTTGGTAGGAACTACACTTCACAGAAGTCTATAAATTTAATCATTTGATTCTTGATTAACATATTATCTATAAAATAAATTTTGTTGTGATATCTCTTGTCATTCTTGATGTTACAATTTGGGTGGTCAGCAGTGTAACTGAAGTTGTTTGCTAATGAGTAATGTGTCCACAAGGACACCATTCCTTCGCTTATCTTTGTCTTAAAATAACAGGCGTTGCTTCACCAATGGAGCAATGAATGAACAGCTCGGACAATAAAATGATACGCATTATCTTTCGTGATGAATTATGCTTCTACTTCCAATACCACTATGGTTGGTTTCGACTCTACAGATGTAGTAGTGAGAGACTATACAAAGGTTGTATAAAGCTTGGCCACAATGATCATAAAACTAGTATCATTGCTTCGAATGGTATTGTATTTTTTACCATTTGAACTTCTGTTTATTCTGGTACTTCTGGTATACTTAACAGACAGTGATACGTCTCAAAGGTGTTGGAGCCCGTAGTCCTCTCATAACTTCAGCGTGTGCAATCAGTCACATTATAACAAGATATTATGTGGTCATCCGTAGCTCAGAATATTGAACAGTTCTTTAACCATTCGATAAAATTGCTTCATTGGACTGCTTGTTCTTTCAATCTATTGCTAATCGAAGCGTTTTGTCTTTGCTTGCACAAGCGTTAAAATAAACACTGCCTACCGCTACACCAGAAATTTGCCAATATGGAGAAGTTGCGTGGGTTGTTTTAACCCAAGTATGCATCTGAGGCTTATTTGATTCTATGCCGAGGTATGAGACAATGTTATTGCCAACAATGGTGGATATATATATATATATATATATATATATATATATATATATATATATATATATATATATATATATATATATATATATATATATATATATATATATATATATATATATATATATATCATTGGCTGGCAATAACAAAAAGTTTTAAGTTTTAAAGTTTACAGCTTATACCGTATTATCTACCGAAAATAAAATTCACAGTGATATGTCTGTTCTTCCTTCATTCAAAATTTTCTAAAAGCATACCAAAATCCTTAAATATGTGGATTCCTATTAACATTAACTTTTAATAATATTCGATATTTTTTTCATTTTTCATTGAATACAGTTTTTTATTAAATAAATTCTTTAATCATTTATTTGTATTGAGAAAATAATCTTATAAGCAATTATTTTATTAACAATTTTGTAATAATGTTTAAACGTCTTATATTTTTTATTGTTTAATTAACCTTTTTATATACACTTTTAATTTAATTGCAAATTAAAATTACATGTGTTGTAAAAAAATTGCATTATATTTTTGTTGAAATAGCAAAGTTGAAATGTATCCTGTATTATTTGTAAAATAATTAATATATTTTCAATATATTCTAAAGTATATTCTGTATTAAAAATTTTCGTTAACATGAAATTTACTTATTCAAAATATTTTTTTTCATTGTGAAAATATTTTCAAAATTCCGAAATAAAAAATTTTCTATAAAATGTAAGTTGTTTACAGAAAAGTATTGATTGCTTTGAAAATTATTTTATATGATTTTGTATCAAAGCAATCATATTTCTCTGCCTAATTTAGTAAAATTTAATATTAAATATATATTTTTATTTTACTTATGTTTAGTTTATTATTTCACTATATTTTAATAGCATATATTAAAGAATAAGACATTTAAATATAATAAATCATTCTAAGTTATAAATTACCGTATTTCAGAGATAATCAAATTGAATGTGATAAGAATAAATATCTGCCTTAAGAGTACTAAGAGAGAGAAGAGGATAATTAAATTATAATAAATAAACATTTAACTTCTATAAGTCGATTTTATCTTTGCACACAGTTTTATTTAAAATTGACAAACTTAAGTAATTTTAGAAATTTTCAAAAGCAAGGAAATTCAAATGAAGATATTTAAATTTAAGTCTACCACATTTGATATTCGTATATTTACACTTCAATTACGTTTAATAAATTATTATTTTATTATCATTAAGCTGAAAATGTTGCATAAATTTTATTCATTTAATTAAGTTATAGGTATTGAAGAAAACACTGAATCTTCCCTAAAGCATTAAAAATTCTTTATATATATTTTATGAAGAAATTCATCAAAATATAATCATTTTTTCTTGTACAATGTTATTCAATTGAAAATGTTCCTAATTTTTAATATTTTATTCCTAAATGTATTTGAGTTTTATAATGGATTTTAAACATAAAATATAGAAACTACAGCGCACGTGCATTACAAATTATATTGATTCGTACAAAAAATATTTTTTTATAATGTGTAGCAATTTCATAACTTCGTTTATGAATTGTAATAATAATAAAATTTTATAAACATTGAAAGGTAATTTTTTCATTCATGCTTTACATATCATTTATCTCTCTCAGTGTTCTTTAAACAGTTTTATCTACCTAAATGTATTTTAAACTTTTTATCGATGCAAAACCAAATTTTTAAAAGTTAATTCATGGGTTACATTTTTTATTTATTTTTGTTTATTTTTCAATTAAAAAAAAGTATTATGTGGAGCAGACATTTAATAATAACCATTACATATATTATTTTCACCCTAAACTCAGTAAATGTAACGATTATTTTGAATGCTTTAACATTAAATCTTTTCACGAATTCAAAAGTTATGTGTGAGTGTAACTACAAGGAGTGTAAAAATATGCGAATATAAAAACGTTTTTAACCATACATGAAATTCACAAGGTTAACATAAAAGGATACGATATGTAAAAAGTAGTGGTTATCTCTTTACATTCATCCAAAAAATATTTGAATTTATGTTTTTGAAATATTTTTCATTGAATAAATTTATACAAATTGTCCCAAAACGCTATAAAAAACCATCTAATTCAGTGATTCATTCCAAGTTGATACCACTTTTTTAACTTTAAGGAAAATTAGTATGATAGTTTATTTTGACTATTACACAAAAAGTGTTCTGAAGTAAATTTTTCCTTCAGTTTTAAATTTTATTTCCATATATTTTATGTTTTATTTTTAAATTGACTTTTAAATTGCATCGCATTTAAATTAAATATATGGGGGGGGGGATTTCCATACACACTATAGAAATACTTTCAACCGTTTTTGAAATCGTTAATCAACTTCACTTCAAATAGTATTTGTGTTACATCCTAATTAATAAATAAAATCATAACATATATGAGTTACTTTATTCGCAAAATAAAAAATATAGTTTTGATAAATGAAATAAATGTAATTTTATTCAAAAAAATAAAAAAATCAGAAGTAATTTTAGAATTACAATTTTACATTTGTATATCGAATGGGTTTTAAAAGGTAATTAGTATACGAAACACAAGATTAGATTCATAATAATTCATATGAGTGTTTCCATCTTTATCATATTTACTCAGTTTTTTGCCTGAAGTGTTTCCATATCTGAATTCATTAGTTTCATGTGTACCATTAATTCAAGAGAGTACTAAAGTAAAATTAATTACAGCACGGTAGATATAGTGACTTTGACTCTCATAATTATTTGGTTATTTGAATCTACATATAGGTAGATTTTTTTTCCTTCCTACTGAGCTTGCATGTAAAACAAGCACATGAGACAAAAATATTAATGTTATTTTTCTTACATTTTTCCCCGTTTTTTCTATTTTTGCAGTGAGATATTTCAGTTTTCTTTTTTAATAAAAGTTTACAAATTTTTTGATAAACGCAGACCTTCACTATGTTTAAATTTTTAACAGGGATAAGAATAAGTTCAATTCAATTTAAATGAAAATTCAAATTTAAATAAAAATTTAGTTTGAAATGATATTAAAAAGTTAGAATTCAAATTGTAAAAATAAAAAAAAAACTTCTACAATGAAATCAATAAAGACAATTTTAGTTTGTGGAGAATATATTTATTTTGTTATTTATACTTTGAAACTATAAATTATTTATCACTTAAATAACAAAGTGGTTAATAAAGTAAGATTATATTATGTGGATTTTTGTTTTGAATAAACTAAATTAATTTTAATTATTTATTAAACTCTCTTATTATGAAAATAAATCAACTTTACAAAACTTCTAAAGGGAATTTAAATGATTTTAAATTGCTAAAGAAAATTATAAACTTTATAATTAAAATTTTAATTTTTAAAAAAATATATCTTTATGTAATGAAATTGAAGCGATTAGTAGCTATTAAAGAAAAATAAATTTTCCAAAGCATTAAAATAACTCAAATAGTTATAATTTAAATTAATTAGAGAGATATGAACCAGTTAAAATAATCTTTATTAAATGTGAGCCTTAGAAACACAAATCAGCATTAGACGCAGCTTATTAACTTAATGTAAATTCTACACCAACAATTTGTGTAACTTCACTCAAATTCATTAAATTGAAAGTAATCTCTAAATTTAATGAACCCTTGTGAAACTGCAAAGACAACACTAAACTCAAAGCGATCCTTCGAAATTAACTAATGAAAATTATACTAGATTAAAATGTGGAAGAATTCTGGTACCAGTTCTTATTAACATTTCATGAAGTTTTATATTCGTATAAAAAATGTTTTCTTATCATAAGAACTTTTAGCGAAACAATTATGAATTAATACCTATATGTTCTCATAAAACATTACGAATATCAATTTTCACTGCGAATGATCCATTAACAAAGGTTTAATTAAAGCTTAAGATAATCAATCAATACCTTATTAAGAACACAATTGTAATTAAAATTTTGAAATAATGCATTTTCATTAGTTAAAAATGCTAGTTTATAGCATAAAAGTCAGAAGTACATCTAATAATTCAGTTATAAATATTTCAGTATTAAAGTATTATTCAGAAATACAGAGTTTGAAATGAAATAATATTAGGTTAAACAGTATTTTAGTCAAGTGGTAATCTCAAAAACAATTTTTGAATGTGATCAAAAAATAGATATAAATTGTCATTCTGAAGTAAATTCCAAAAATATAAAGAAAAATGTTTAAGAATTAATTAACGTCTATATATAATTCCTAGTACACAAGAAAATACTACCAAAAGTAAATGAGCAGAGTACATAATTAGCCAGAATATAGCATTAAATACATTGCGTAAAACAAATGATTTATAATAGTAAGAAATACCATTTCTGTAAACGACCCTGTTGAAGTTGTTATTTCAATTCTATAATTAATTAAGACTCGTAATATTTTCTGTACCTACTAATCGCAAGAAAATTTAGTAACTTAATAATCTGGTTTTGTCTACTATGCAAAGTACAAACTTAAAAAGGAAATATTTCAGCCAACGACCACCATTTTAGCTATTAAAATAGGCATGCATTCAAGCAAAATTTTAATCTGAGATATTCTCATTGGTAATGTGCATTTCATAAATTTGAACTCAGTACTTAAGAGAATAATTCTGTCGCATTTGCAAATTCGTTTGTAAAAGGTAATTTACGTTTGAGTTTTATTTTAAATATTTGTCTTGACAAACCATATAATTTTGTGTCCTTTGAAAGCATACGTGTAAGATGTGAATTTTAACAAAAGTTCAAATTAAACCATTTTCATATCAGTTAATATGTTAAAATGATATGAATTTGGAAACAAAGTAATCTTTTTCAATCATGCATGCAAAAGCTGGAAAACTAAAATTTCATCCATATAGCTTTGTTTAAAAGTGGGATAAAATATCATTGAATTTCAAAGTTATTTTAAACTGCATTTTCATTAAAAGTGTAGAAATATATCACAATATTGAAAATGGTTCCAGAACTAAATTTACCAGTTTTGATGAGTTATATTTCATCGCATGTATTACCAATTAGTCAGATTCATTTAATTTGTTATTTGCTTTATGAGGTAACATTAAATTGTACCAGTCGATGATTTTTTATCCAATTAATCCTATAAATGACATGTTATTAGCTTATATTAGTTTATTTTACTTTATTAAGCTGGGGATATTAGTTTTAACAAATCGCGGTATTCACTAATGAAAACCGTGATTTCCGTTTGCTGACCTAATTGGATGTGTAATATAGTCGTATACTTCATTCTACCTCTGCAATGGATTTCAAGAAATCCAATTCAAATTGAATTCCAGTAATTAATATTTTCAATACTTTTGCTTATCTTTTGAAAGGGAATGAATATAATTTTTAAAAGAAATGATTTTTAAAAGAAATGCGTTTTATTTAACTGTGCAGCCAGTGTTATTACTATCGACAATAGAGATTACACCATTTACTCAGAACAGTTTTGTTTCTACTATGCAATGTGTGTGTAAAAGTTATTAAAATTGTACACATCACGATTCCATTTCTGCGTAAGTGTGCAAATGCATTGTATTTGACTAAAATGTGTAAGTACATATTAGATTTAGGATGCAAATCAAGATGATGGATAAATGAATATTTATTCTCCTACCAAGCATTTTTATTCCTTTTAAAAATATCAAATTTATTATTTATTAAGAATTTAGAAAGAAATATATTTATTTTTGAATCATTGAAAGAGGTAAAAACACATTATAGTTTACATTGGCGTCAACGGTATTTTATTTTGGTGCTACATTTGGAAAGATGCACATACTTTTTTAACAGAGCTCATGTGAACCAATACGAAACCGTGTACCATTTCATTTCGCATGAATTATAATTTCTATAACTCTGTTTAAACATCCATACTGTTATGATACACTTATAAGGTTGGCATTTGTTTCATTATAATTCTTTTAAATTTGCTTTAAATAAATTTTTATTTTATTAAATTTTAATATTGTGTATTTTGAGACATATATAAACTATATATGTTAAGAATGATAATATGAACATGTATATATTTCAGAAAAGCACTCCTATCAAAGCAAATGTTAAACTGTTAAAATTTGAATAGAAAATTTTAATAATAAATATTATTTAAAAATATCATAACTTTCCCTTTTTAATATGTGAGATGTTTTAATACATGTTATATGAAAATTGAAAACTTTAATTGAATTGAATATTTTAGGAAAACACAGTTATTTGGCAAAACATTTAGGAACTGTAGATTCTAGAAATCTTAAAAATAATTTCTTGTAAGTAATCACATTCATAATTTCCCTACACCATTTCTTTGAGTTACAATGTTATACATTTTCTTCGAAACAGATCATCGCAGAAGAAAAATTTAACCCAATTAAATATCTTTTTTTTATTTTACTATTACAAGGTTGTGCGTAAAATCTGTTCAACAATAGAGATAAAAAAGTAAAATAGTTTCTAAATTCTCCTATAATTACATTGTATATTTACAATGCATATTTTTATGAATTTTAAGCATTTGAAACTGAAACCTTCTTACATACAAAAATGCAAAAAAATATACATTCCTATGAAGTCTTGATTTTAGGTGCTATTTACCTTTTTTAATAAATTTATATTCAGGAAGGAAAATTGCTTATACGGCTCTACGTGAATCATATTTAAGACAAAGTTAAAGTAATAAAAGTTTCCACTTAGAAATAATTCAGTATTGTTAACTGAAATTGTAATGTTTTCAAAATATTTAAACTCTATTTAGAAATTGAGTTTTGGAATAGAAATTTATTATGAGTAATGATTAGTTTTTATGAGCAAATTTAAACTTAATAAAAGCTTTCTCAGCAAATAATTTAGCATAGGAAAGAAAACTTTTTTCTTCTATATTTATAATTAAGTTTCTTTGCATTCACTGTTAATTATATAAATTACGTAGTATCACACTTTAGTAAACATTAAAATATTGCTGTAAATTATTAATTTCATTTTAAATAATTTCTAGTTACTCTATCGATGTAAAGAAAGACGTTAAGCCTTAACATGTAAATATATTTTAGTTAAAATTTGAATGAAATTTAATTTTTCTGATGATTAGGTTAACCCATATATATCTGGCGAAACTTAATTAGATTATTTCGTAATCAAATTCTAATGCTACTAATAATTTCATAAATGAGCTCACAAAAATATGACAAAAAAGTATAGTCTAAAATTTTACGTAATTAATTAGTTACGAAATAGAGCAAATAATACAATCTCCAGATAGTAATAAAATTACAGGAGAAATAATTTATCGTAAAAAATAGCTACTTCATAATTTAACTATAAATACAACAGTGTTTGTAATATAACAATGTTTTAATTGCAAAAGCATATTTCAGTCTAAGCCATTACAGCATAAATATATCCAGCAGTTTAAAATTATAATGAAACCATTTTTCTGTCGACCACCCAAGCAACCAATTTAATTAAATATATCTGCCCACATGTTCCTCAATAAGCACAAGAAGAAATTAAATAATATTTCTAGTTTATATTAAAAAAAGTTTCGCTAAAGTAAAGCGCACCTTTTCTTCAGAGAAAATTACGAATCCAGGAATTAAGAAAAATATGTAGGAGGAGTATCGATATAAATAATGATAGACATAAGTTCTACATTTTAAAAATATGATTCTGAATATCCTTTAATTAGTTCATTATTTGAGGATTAATGAACTTGTTATTTTACATCAAATGATAGAAGAGAATTAAAGAATTTTAGATATTGAGAAATATATATTATTGTTCTACTTTTTCTGTCATTATCTTCTTGATTTTCAAAGATATTCTTTCGTCATTCAGCTTTTTTTAACTGCTGATATATTTCTTTCAACTATAATTAAATTGCATCTCTCCGAGTTGTAATATTTAACAATCTTTGAGAAGCAATATATTTATTAATTTAATTTAAAAAAATAGTCAATTTATTTTATTGTCTTCTGATTTTTCTTTGATTTATCACCCACTTTCAGCACTTTCTGAGAAAGATTTTCTTATGTTTTAAAAATGTTTTTTGAAAACATAATTTTCTAAGAACATCACCAAACTCCTCTTGTTCTGTTACAGCGTTTCTTAAATAACAACTAATTACTTTTTGTAATTAATTATTATATTTTTAAGTGGTATTTACTTTTCTGAATGGAGAAAATATTAAATTTCACTTCTTAATTTTCATTGATTTTTATGAGCGCATAGAAAGATGAATTTTATAAAATCAAATTTGGAATTCAAGCAGATTTTATTATTTATTTAATTGTGTAATTTAATACATTAGAAGACAATGAACAAAATAAATCTTTTCAAAAGTCCTAAAAATCTGTTAACATAAGTTTACTTATATAAAATGTGCATTTTACAAAATTCCTTGTATTATATTAATCATTTTACGTTTTAATTTCATTTTACGTAATCAATCACTTTACGTAAATTTGTTCTGTCATATAATTCTCAGAAAAAATTTGCCTTATTTTTCTATTTATTTAAGTATGAAAAAATACAACACCATGAAAAAATAACATAACTAACTGTAATTTTCAGTAAACCAAAATTATTATGTCTTATGCAACACTAGATCTAACTTTAAGCAAGGATAATGTTGTCTCACATATTTCAAAGAATATTAAAGCTGTATTTTAAGATGAATACATACAGATTAATCTGATCTTCAATGAATTCTTTCTTATGTAGACATCTAAGAACAATGAGCAAGCACATCGATGGGCCAGGAAGAGCTGTTGCCATGATAATCCTTCCACTTCAACACTCACCTTCTTAGAACATCAGTCTATTGTTAACTCTGAATCTGGTGGAAGATTTCTTCCTGTCGTCACTGGTGCGTGGGCAAAGAGACTGACACTTTATACGCCCTCAATTGTAACAGGGCCTCTTATACCCTTATTTACAGATTAGCAAACGGCCACGTAAGGGGTCTCTCGTATCTCCAGCAAGAAAATCTTTGAGGCCTGCTCTAAATGTAAAACTAAACAGGCTTCTTCTCAACACATCCCGAACTGTTTGGGACTCTCCTAAGAGGACATCTACTCATACCCTCTTCGGGTCCATGATTTCCTCAGGGTCAATGATCTGATAGACCTTGTCTGACTTCGATATTTGGAGGATAAACTACAACACAATAACAGTAGCAGATTAATCCTTGACTGCTTATTTGTTGAATATTTTATTGATTAAACACAAGGGGATTTTATTTCATTCTTCAATATTACAAAAAAGTAATAATTTAGAAAGTTTCCCCAAGTCAAGGAATTACATGAATCTAAAAATTTTAATATAAATGAACCTTTTAATTAAGTGACATTTCTAGTTTGTAGTAAAAATAATAAATATGTATTTACCTTATAAATTTAGCTGTATTTATTCGATTGACCTTTAGCACTTTTGCTTAAGAATATTTTACTGAAGAACCTATAAAGCAAAATTCGATTTGTTTTACATATATTCATAACTAATTAATTCTGCTATAATGATCTGTATTGAACACATAAATAAACATTAATACAACAGTAAAATTTATTATAATTTAAATGATTTTGCAATTTAGTATTCTTGATCTGTAAGTAACTCTTCTGTAAACAATTTTAACAGAAATTTTAACCTTTATTTCATTTTAAAGTAACATTTTTAAGATACACTATGCAAATCTTGTACTCAAAACATGCAATGCCAGTTTAGCAAAAAAATAAATAAATAAAAAATAGGAAAAAAGTTTTAAGAGATTAAAATTACTCTCGTGGGAACACTAATCATTAATGTATAATAAAATATAAATGTTATTTATTTTCAGCTGAAAATGTTGGCAAGTTTGTAAATAAAGAAATATTACACGTGTAACACATTTAAATTCTTCTAAAAACTTAAATCAAAATAATTATAAAATATTAATGTGGTAATTATAAGATTCAATTACAATCACAATTCATTTGTTCAAGATTCTCTGCTGGAATTGATGGCTTAGGAAATATTCAGAAGAACTTTTCTATAAGCAAAGTCTTCTAAATCTACGCAAAGAAACTATATTGGGTAGGTATCAAGATTTATGAATTGTGATTACATGTATTTCAGATCTTCATAGTAACTTTACAATTATATAGATGTGGATCAATATAAAATCCCACATTAAAATTTTAGTATAACATTTAGCTTCAATTTTTTAAATAAAACTACGGATATAATTGTAAAAGCTATTTGTACCGTCATAACACCTAATATGGAAATAAATTGATTCTAGCACTATTAGTTTAATTATTTTTTAATCATTAAACACAAGAAGGAATTCTTAGGAGTCAAAGTTAATTGCAATTTATCAGCTAATTTTATTTATAAGATAACATTTTATAAACTAATAATATAAATATTTTAAATATAACAGAGTTAGATTATCCTATCATAGGACACTAAAATATGTGAACGTTAGAAACATCCTTATATACATATTATTCACTATTTTTGACATGTTTGTTAACCTGTTAAAAAATTCAAAAATTGGTTCTCTTGTAACATTTTTTTACAATATTTGTTTATTTTTTTCGAAAATGTTTTATACATAAATATTACAAGAAATCAGTAAGAAATTTATTTTGCTTTAGGAAAGAAAGATTAATTTTATTTTGCAAAATAAGATTGTTTTTATTGTTTTCTCTGACTTATCCTTTCAAGTTTATCATGAGAGAAATTATAGGTAAATGAGCAATATGCAAAAATCTTAATGGCATATTTAATATAATTTTCTGTAGTTTTATAATCTCATTAAATATGTAACTAAAAGTAATCAACAACTTTAATATACTTAAATATTTTGTCTTTAACAATTCTGTATTGTAATATAATAAATTTTGGTCAAATATGACAGTAAAATTCCTGATTGATTCATCAGTATATATAATCTGTTGCATTAGAAGTTGTAAAATAAACAGCTATGACCTAAATTAATTATTTAATAAAACAAGGTCCGAAATCCAATGAAATCCAAATTTTATTTATGTTTTAACAACATTTAGTTCATTCTTTCAATAAGAATACTTTATATGGTGTCACATTATACTTTAACAAATGTGTAAATTTAACAATACAATTAATTTAATTATCAATTTACATTAAATTTATTATCAGAATATCACATTAAAATACATTTGAATAATGAAGCTTATAATATAAATCTAAAATAAAATTTAAATAATTTGAAAATAAATTGTTAAATATTGTATCAGTCTTATGCATGTTATTAAATAGGCAAATTTTACCTGATACATATCTCTAACTCCATCATTATGAGTGTGTGACTGAGAATTATTATTCTTTAGCATGAAACTATTATTCTGAAATCGGAATCAAAAATTATCAATTAACCATCATACCAGTAAAATCAGAATATCTTAGACAAATGTACATTAAATAAATAGATTTTTAAAATTCCCTAGATCTTTAAATTTAATTCACTGAAGAATATTTTTGTCAAATCCAGATATCTTACTATAAAAATAACTAAATATAGAATATTTTTGTAGTTTATATTGACAGTGTTTCATAGTTTATTACCATAAATTAACACTGATTATACAAATAGAACAAAAATAATAAGATTTCTTAAAAAATTAAGGTTATTTTATTTTTTAATTATTATAATAATAAAGTAATATATAATAATTGATAAAACACAAAAATAGGGGAAATTGTAATTATTATAATTAAATATATTGGTTATAAATATTTTTATCAACATTTAACAACAATACATATTGTAATACTTTTTTTATTTGACTCTGATTATGTTCTATAAGTTTTGTTTCACAGTATAAATTAAAGCTGATTCCACATATGCTTATGAGAGAAATACGTTTCTAGAAAATAAGTTTCATTTCATAAATAGAAAGCTTATTTCAGTTCATATATTCAGTACAGAAATGGTCAAAAGACTTTAAAAATTATTATTTATGGTTTGTTTTAATGGATGATTCAATTTCACGTGTTTAAAAAAATAAAATTTTATAGCATATTTAATCTATATAATCAACCAATTTTGTATAACATATGTGTTATATATTATATAAATGAAAGGAAATGTGAATTATAAATGAAAATGAATTTTCAAAATGCTCACTAACTATTGCACATTCTAAAATCAAAAATAATAAGTAAAAGTTCATGATATAACACTAATTATTTTTATAATCACAAAGAGTTATAAGACAATTAAAATTTATAAAAGAAATTTGAAATTATTCTTAACATAACTAAGTTCACATATAAGTTAAGTCTACACAAAATGTTAATATTATTTTTATAAAATCACAATAATTTAATATTTTGAAAATAATGAATTCAGAGTTGGAACATTTAAAACTTTTAAACATTCTATTAACTAATTTTTAAAAGCAAAAATACATTTGAAAAATAATGAGAAAATGTACCAGTAATAATGAGTAAAAAATTCTAGTTCAACACGCTAAAGAATCTTCTTATTTTAAAATTAAATAAAAAGAATATAACATTTCAGAACAAAATATTACGGAAATAGATATTCTATACTTTATGATGTTTCATTCCACAAAAAAATCGAGTATAATAAATATAATCATACAGAACTAGAAAATTGCGAAGAATAAAGAATTTTAGAGAAAAGAACAAAATATATTAACAACCAATTTTCAATGTTACAGATGTAATCTATAGTTAAGAAAATTTGTTTTGCAGGCAGTTAAATAAATTTAAATTATAATAAGTAAATCATTCATGTTTAAATTATATTTTTATTCTGAGTAATTCTATAATAATAGTAAATGTGTACTTCTCTTATTAGTCATATCTGTTCGAAATTCCCGGTTTCACTTTAATGGTCGCCAGCTACACAGCAGTTGTGCGTGACGTCTCACTGCCACATGGTATCTTGGCAAATAAACTGCATCAAATCTATGTCACCCACCACATGCCGGCAAACATTCGTATAAGGGCCAAAACCCCTTTCTGATAATACTAAAGGGAAAATTTTTGATCGTTTGCCGCTATAGAAATGATACCGTTGCGAAATCATAGTGCCAATGCCGACTTATATTGATACTGCCGATATTTGGCCCTTAAAGATATACCGATAGGCTTGTGTTTGTTCGGAACTATTTTAGCAATTTCCCCCTCCCCAAATCTAGGTGCGCGTTTTCTATTAGAAGTTATGGCTCCTGATAATTGACACATTTGAATACCTAATTGCATTCAAAATACTTGAAGATAACAGTTCAGCTAGGAATACGTAAAAAAATATAAAAAATATTAATCAGGAGGTTCATTTTATATTTTTGTGTCATTTATTTTAATTTTGTAAATATAAACACCCTTTTAAAAGCACGGATTTTACTTGCACAAAAACTCAAAATTAATTCATGTTATATTAAAAAATACTTAATACATTTTAACATTAAGTAAGCTGTAACATTTTAGTGTTTGGCTTAAAAATACTTTTCATATTTTTGTCCCAAAACTAACATGACTAAAATAAATATTAAATTTACTAAGCAATTTTTATTACTTGTATGTGAATGTAATAAAACTTTTTAAGTATACAATGCCACCATTAAAGTGGATGCTTCTTCTATCAGTTTTTAAGTGTGAAAATGGATTTCTCAGTGTCTGACAGGTCTTGGTACACATAATTACTCTACGATGTCGTTCGGCTCAAATAAAAGTGTATTGTATTCTTCTTTTTAGATGCTTAGATTTCGTAAACGTAGGAAGACTGTTTTTACACAAAGGAATATAATTAAATAAGAATTAAATTTCTGAAACATAATGAAGTATTTAAGAGAGAATCTGTGCCTAATATCACACAAAATGTCTGAAATACTACGAAGAGTATTCCTTCCTTCTTAGCTGCCATCTTATCCAGGTCCAGTTGTTTATTAAAATTTTTATTGTTTATTAAAATTTTTGTATGGAAACTAAATTTTGTTTTTGATCACTTTTCAAGCTGGAGGCGTAAAAATATTCATATACACTGAAACATAAAAGACAATTACAACAAATAATAATTAGGTATTCCTATACATTTAAAAAATGCTTTTTTCCTGTACCAGAAATTAAACATAACTTTTTCAACAGAGTTTCAAGTATTTCTATTCAAATTATAAAAGTTGATAATATAAAAAATAGACACATTACATATTTCATAAATTTGAAATCTACGAGAAAGTACAAGCAATAAAACATTGTATGGTTCTTATAAAATAAAAGCAAAAATTCCATTATTTTTATACATATAATTAATTTTAAAAGTGTTTACTCCATAATAATTTTAAATTAACAAAAAATGTTTATGTGGAAAATTTTCATTTGCCTCCCTTTCTTGTTAAGAATAGAAATTAAAAAGCTTGTGACAAAATGTATATGTCGATCTTTTGCTCTTATATTAATGCGAGGAAATTAAAGCTTAAAAAGGAAATATATAGAGATTCTTGTGACATTAACAATCACAATTAATAATTAAAATATCCTATTAGTATAGTTTTATAGTTTTTCATCTAAAATAGTTTGCAAAGAAGGAAAATTTTATTTTACACACAAATAATATTTTCTCAAATATATAATCCACCTGTCATAAAAGTTTTCACGAAGAGCTCCTAAGCTTAGAGAAATCTTGAATAAATGCATGTTTGAACGTTCAAACAAGATATTATGATGAAAGAATTCAAAAAAAGGAAAAATATTACGCTTTGTGGAATCAAAAACAGATTTTTCTACAATCATTTTACGCATACAAAACATTAAGACAAGAAAAATATATTTTTCTAGAATAATTTGAATTTATAACTGCGTAATATATTTTAAGAACCATCAATTTCTTAAAAAAATGCATACATTTAAGTTAGAAAAAGATTAAAAAAACTTATTTGAAAATAAACTGTGAAAAATAAAAATGGTTAAAAAACGTTACGAAATATAGTTTTAGAAATTATTCACAAGATATAAAATAAGTTTATAGAATGATAAAAATAGTTATTAATATTTATATAATAATATTATTTATGTTCCTTTCACTGATGAATATTACATACATGTATATATATGCACCACACTGTCAAATAATATTTATAAAAATGAAATCTAGAAATGAAGATGGAATGAATTCTACTTCAATAATATTAGTTATATTAATCAACACACGCAATATTAACTACACACATTATCGGTTACATCAGTAATATATGCATGTAATGATACCTATTAAAATAACTAAGCATTGTACCTTTTCAATCCATTATCTCTAAATCTAATTTCTTTCAGAATTAAATCTTTATGATGTGAAATCCTAAAATCGTTAGGTTTTATTCTTCTTTGATACAGAGCTATCTAAATATTTCCCTTTATAGAATTATCTTTACATCGATTTTGAGAAACAAATATTTTCCTCTTTAGAAGTTACACCATAAAAAATAGTTTTCATTATTATTTCAAGCAAGCAGTTAAGATAATATATAAACGACCTTTTAAAAACCTTTATAAGCTCTCTTTCTCAATACACACACACACACACACACACACACACACACACACACACACACACACACACACACACACACACACACACACACACACACACACATATATATATATATATATATATATATATATATATATATATATATATATATATATATATATATATATATATACATTCTTCAAATTACTGAAAAAAAAGAAACGGAAATGAGATTTAGAAATTTATCATATAAGGAATTATGCAAAAATATAATTTTAATATTTTATGAGTAGTTTGAAGGAAAATGAATTATAAAAGAGAAAAAATGAAATATTTTAATAAAAGCACTAATTTACTACTTGCGAGAACATAATTACTTGCCTAAAAGTAATTTTAATGTATTGTGAATATTTCATATTGATAACAAATTGCTTGATTACAACAGAGATCCGGTACATAAATATTCGATAATGTTACCATATATAAATCATGAATTTATATTGAATTTTTAGTTCAGAAACCTGGATATTTCAGAAGTTCAAAGTCTGTATTTTAACAGCTCAAAATCTTCACGAACAAATAAAATTAATAACGCAAGAAAATAAAGTTAATAACGTTTGCAAAATATATCCTTCACGAATCATCGCTAAATATTTCTTTCGAATTAGTATGCTGATCAATCGTTTATCATAAAAGTTTAAAACACGCATAGAAAAATATTCAACAATTATATTTAGCTGCAATAATAAATTTTATTGCTTTGATATATACTAAATAAATATTTGGTATAAAAACATATCAATAATTGATAATTTATAGCATAAGTAATTTCTACTATTTATGTAATTTAGGGTTCTGATACGAATTTTAAGTATCACCTATTACAAATACTAGTCGATTTCTTTCCACAAATTTTTAAATTAACAATCCTAAAAATCTTTTGCTGTTTACAGATATACGTTTAAATCCCATAAAATGTAACCTTCAATAATTTTGCGATCTTCTATTCACTCAACAGAGAGGGATCACTTTATAAATAGTTTCAAAATATTTCAAGAAGACTGAAAATGAGGACATATAATGTTCATTCTTGGGCCAAGATTTGCTTGCAGTCTAATGACGAGTTTGTAAGATTGAACATTTTTAGACTTTCCTATCTTTGTTGGTGATCCGCCATTCTCGAGAATTTTTATTTTGTGACTGATGGTGTATACTTAACACTATAAATTTTTGATCATATAATGGGAACAAAAGTTTTTTTTTAATTTTTGTAAGCTGAATACAGAGACCTGTATACCCTACTAATGTTCTTTATTTCGATTTTCTCTCTTCAATATATTTATTTTTATCTTTGTAATACAACAAAGATAAAAATAAATATATTTAAAATAGGAAGTCAATTTTTTGTTTCATATTTATCACTTATACTCAGTTTCAGTTCATAAATGCACGTATTTGCTGATTTCCTTATTATTGATTATCATTCAATCTATATTGATTTTCCTCATTTAGTCATTCATATTCATATATAATTAAATATTAATTTTAAAATATCCAAATAATTCAAATTGCATCACTATTCGACAAAAATGGAAAGCACAAACATTAATAGTTTCCTTATTTGATTCATATGTAGACATAATATATTTTGATTTATTAATTTTAATGCTTATAGAGATATTTATTCCAAAAATTAACAATTCTAATTTTATGATTAATATATCGTAACCTGAAATAATCTGGCCCAGCTTGCAGCTGATTGGTAAGCATTCCATGCTGTTCCACAGTTTTTGATTTCGCTTGCTACCCTGGATAGTATTT
The DNA here is from genome assembly GCA_037975125.1 of Latrodectus hesperus. Classification (NCBI taxonomy): domain Eukaryota; kingdom Metazoa; phylum Arthropoda; class Arachnida; order Araneae; family Theridiidae; genus Latrodectus; species Latrodectus hesperus. Next base: position 43,564,305 of record CM075859.1, on the reverse strand, counting down.
GTAGTGCAGAAAATAAACACCGAGTAAAAATGAAGCTAAACCATTCATTATTGTTAAAATTTTGTATTTAATTTTAAACCAAATTCAAAATTATAGCTTTCTTCTAAGTTTTATATTCATATATGGGGTGTCTTTTGTTTTACAAACAGCGAAATTTCAATTTGAAACATTTAAATTTATATAAAAATCTTAAAACATAATTATCTCAATGAACTTGTTTCTTATTAATAGGAATTCATACAACATCTTTCTATGCCATCAAAAATCCCTTCTGTAAAAGCTTTGGCTTTGTAATCGAAAGCAGTTACATTGATCCATGAAATCAAAGTAAGATTATACTGATCGAGCAGACATACACACGCATAATTTGCTGGCCTTTAATACATTCGTTGAGGTACGGTGTTGGGCAGAAGTTTAGACAGGTTGATGATACCTCATTTATCGATCAACTAGATTGTAGTTAAGTTTTTCAACTAGTTACAGTGTGCATCTAATATTTGTATTTTTCCAAATATAATGCAAATGTCTTATGTTGTTAATAATTTAATATGAAATTCAAAGAATATATATAACTTCTTAAAAATTAAATCTAAATTTAGTAAAAATATATGAGTTTCCATTTATTTGGAATATTAGTGTTGTTATCTAAATAATGTATTGCCGAAGTTCGTTGCTCAAAATTTATAAATAAATAGGTAAATAATTTAATTTAAAATACTCCATAATTATAAATAATCGATTATATTATTACAACTGCCTGATTACTACTCCAGCTGCCTACTTTATCGTGTCGAACCCATTAAACACAGGCAAATGTGTCGTAAACTTGAAACTATTTCAAATGGCATTATAGACATCTGAACATATACTTTCATCATTTATATGCACGCTCATTACAACAATCTTCAATTGGAATAGGTATGTAACTCACTAATTCTTATCTACAGAAACGACGCTCATTCCATCGAGATCATAACATCCTAAATTAATGTTATTATAAAACATATAACAAATATATAGATCAAATATGTTTGAGATCTACATTTATTTTAGTTGACTAATAATACATTTTATATCATGTTTAACTATCAATGCAGGGTTAAGCAAATAGCTAATACAATGCTGAATTTTTGTTCGAAAACCAAATCCATTCTTATATTCGCAACTCATTAGTGTTTAGAGTTTGCCTTAATTAAACTGATAATTATTATTTCTAATGCTCCATATAATCCTATTTAAAAATATATCAATAATTTCATTTAAGTAATTAATAATAAGTATTTTAAATAAACTAAATATATGAATATGCATGAGAAAATATATACTGTAAGCTGATGATATTTCAATATAATCATGATTTTGGTAACCAATGCTAAAAATATTTCAATTCAGATTTAATTTAAACATAAGGTACATTTTCAGAGAGTATAGATTCGCGGACATGTTATCTATAAAAACTGAAATTATATAAATAAAAAAGCAAATTTAATTCATGATTACTTGCTTCAAGTTCCAAAAACAAGTTCCGATATTCTTTAGTTAAAGTTATTGTCTTTTGTAGAAACCAATAAAGCATTTGTGATTACATCTAACCAAATACTCTTTCTCCATTAAAATAATTTGATTGCTAATGTACATTAAGGAAGGACTGAAACTTTTCAGATATTGAAAAACTATATTTTATTGACTGTGAAGAATTCAATAGCTAATACTTCCCAAATCACAAAACTATCAATCTTCTATATAGTTTTATACAAATACATGTGCCATAAGCACCGTGAGTCACGCAATTGTGGAATTTGTTCTCTTCCACCTTTTATTATTACTTGTTTGTAAGCATTTGGTGATAAAAGTATGAGGTAAATATTAAAGTAAAAGATAATAATTCCTTTTTTTGATTTATATTAAATATTTCTTGAATTTTAAAGCTATTGGAACAAATTATAAGCAACTGATACAAAAATTTTGAAAAACCAAAATCAAACCTTTATAGATATAATTTTTAGTAATAGATTTATAAATTTATGTCAATGAATATTCAATTTAAATAAAAATTATGAAATTGCAAACAGTTTCTTAATACGAAATGAATTTACATTTGATTTCATAAGACCTTTAAGGCTTTTTTTTACCAAATATTCTTAGAATAATAAATTCGGGAAATAATAGAACAAAATAATCGCACGTTTTGAGAAATTCATTTTTTTATTTCAGTTTTTCTCTATTCAGTTTTTTTCCATGTCCTGACCTTTTGCATGTAGGTAGTTAGTTAAAGTGTTTTCCTTTATTTATTGAATTCAAGCATTATTTATTTATACAATATTGCATTTCTATTTAAATGAAAATAGATTGAATAATTGAAGATTTTATAAAATATTAACTGTACTTTAATTCTGATTAACGGATAGCCTAACAGCTAAGTTCAATTCCCGAGTCTTAACTTCCCGGAGGATTTTTAGTGAACAACTTTTAGTGAGCCGTACGTAACATTGATGAAGGTCCGGAAAACTATCAAGCACTTACCCTGAGAAAAAATATGCAGAGAACAAAAATGCAACACTCCCCTCAAGTTGTTCAAATTCTGCTAGGATTGAACTTAAAATCTTTATCTTCAAAAGAGTGATATCATCTTGAATTCGGTTGCGTAGAATGATATCTGCTTCTTAATTCAATATCTTCCATAATATTAATAACTACTAACAGATTTTTCAAATTTTTTTCATTTTAAAATGAACATATTAGTATGAACAAAATGAGCAATTTAAAATGAACAAATGAATTATATATAAAATGGTTTCGTAAAACATATATATTGATGATCTTATTATCAATATTAATTAAATTCTACGCCTTTAGCATAATTTAAAATCACATACTCACAAGCAATTTTTAGTAGAAATTAATAAAGTATATGTGATTTGAGGATGAATATGTAATGGCAATAAGCTGGCAAAACGTAATGTTTCAGTAGATTTCTTTCATAACTTGTAAAAGTTTAGTATATTTTTCTTACGCAAGTATCAGAGTTAGTTTTATAATCAATAGTCCTTTCTTCTTATCTTTATATGTAATACATTTCCCTTACGAGCAAATGGAATACTTTTCTTATTTTTGGTAATATTTTAACATATGTCGCACAGGACTCTGCTATATATTACTTAAGTATATATGTATAAGTATATATATGTATGTAGACATGTGTGGATTTCCTTTTAGGAAACCTCGATATTCCAAAAATTTCATGCTTGTAGTATTTGTGAAATTATGAAAGGATACAATGGATTTACTCCGGAAAAATAAAAAAAAATGCTTGTAATATTTCAGTTATGTAATTTCAGATAAAATTTCTTTCTAATTTTAATTATTTCCTTTATAACATGCATACACTTTTTTATTTTCGTTCACAACTATTCACTGAAGTAAATGTTTAATAAAATAAAAGTTATTTCAATATTTTATTTCTGATATCATGTGCATATTACAATATTAGAAATGAACTTAATTTTACAATATTTTATATTATGCTTCCTTTACTTTCTTGAATGATAAAATATATGGGACAAATAAAAGCAAAAAATTCATTTCATAATTCAATGGGTTCTAGATTAGAAAACTCTGTTTTACAGTAAATTTTTAATACAATATTATACTGAACATTTATTCAGGAAGTCTTTAACCGCATAAAATATTATCCAACTACAACAACATATTTAATTATTTTTAAATAAAATTTTTATTTGAAGATCAAGTATATATAACTATATTACTGGAGATAACATACATTCCTTGCTGAGTTATATATATATATATTTTTATTTATGTGTATATATATATATATATATATATATATATATATATATATATATATATATATATATATATATATATATATATATATATATATATATATATATATATATATATTATTAAATTTGCAGAGTTTGCTAGCATTTTAAAATTTAATTTCTGTTTCAGTTTAAGATTTAGTATGTTTATCACAAAAGAAAATATATTTTGAGGATGGATTATGTGTATACTTTTCTGTATTTTCTAAATTATATGATCGTAACTTTTCATCAGAACTATAGTTCTACAACTATGTATTATTTTATGCAACCAAAATGTGCCTTTGCATCTTTTTTCATCTTGAAAGATGCAGAATAATTATCATTTTTGTCCTTTAAACGATGTAAATAAACCTTTCTAACTTTTTCAAATCATAGTAAAAATATTGCAACATATTTTGCGCTAGATTGGCATTATGAACTCAAAGAGAAATGTTGTTAACAGTTATATTAAAATTGTAATATAAATTTATTTTTTAACATTTTATAAGCCCCTAGAGAAGTAAAAAAAGAAATTAATATAAGAATGTTGGACATAAATTAATAATATACGTCAAGAAAATTTATGGTTATGAACCCTAAAACTATATTTCATCTTTTTTAGTAGGTATAAATGAAATTCAATCAAAAATCAATCATTTCTGCAATAAAAAATTTTTTATTTTAATTCAAAATATTCTCTTTTTGGTAGATTAAAATTCTTGAATTTGATAATTTATTCAATTAATATATTTTGCTTTTCCAGTTTTTTTCAAATAATATCTTTTTGAAGTTTTATCCTGCAGGAGTAAATTTTTATCAGCATAGACTTAATTACAACATGCTTTCTAATTTGAATGTTTTTAATTTCTAAATGTTTTCAATTTCAAATCTGTTTCATAATCATTAAAGAATATTGTATCAAAAACATTTTACATAGTTTTATTATGAGTTATTTTACAAGAGTCTACTTTGATCATTACTCTGAAGTGTAAATACATTTAATTTACAAAGCTTATTATTCCATTTAAATTACAGTCCCAACAATGCAGGAAATAATTGCATTTGCTGTTATAACATCGGCAGAAATTATATATGGAGATTTAACTTTCGAGAAAGCTCTGAAATTTAAACCTTAAATAAAACCATTTATCATAGAAACAAGGTCAACGTATAAAAAATTTAGAAATATATCTCTAGTTATTGAGCAGATATTTAAAGCCCCTTGACTTTAAAATCGTGAGATTCATTGGATTTCTATTCATGTGTCATTCAGAGTAAAATTCGATGTAAGGAAAACCTGTCTAGTGCTGTTAACTGAAGCAGAGTAAGCGCTTATTTAAATGCCCCGCTTATTTCGTACAAATGATGATGATGTATTTCTACAAATTTTAGAGATGGTAGAATTTTAATAAGCATACGCTTTCTGACAAAAACTGCATTAGCATAATATTTGTCAACTGACCATGCATCCAGAAATACCATACTGTTAGAACGGAATTATTATTCAATTTGGAATATATATTTAGAACTGGGAGACCTTTCCTATTTACTCCTGTTTGACGGGTAATTTTCTTATCAACCTTCTCTTTCGCTGATTTTATTAGAATGAGTATATTTTTGATGTTTATTCTTGGTGTTTATTCACACATTTTAAAATATGTTTTCTTATTAAATACAGTCAATTCTACAACTGAATAAAATATTAATAATTTTTTAATTCACTGATATTTTTTTATTTTAAACAAAAACATTCAAGATGATTTTAAAAAATATGGTAAACATTTTTAGGGACCAAATAATGCTTAAGGCATCATTATATTTGAATATACAGACAATTGTTATTAAAGTTAGGCAGTTATATATATATATATTTATATATATATATATATATATATATATATATATATATATATATATATATATATATATATATATATATATATATATGTGTGTGTGTGTGTGTGTGTGTGTGTGTGTGTGTGTTTGTGTGTGTGTGTATATATAGTTTCTTCTAGTTTTCCCTCTTTTAGAGCCTTTTGGCATAGAGATATTATTTTTTGAAAATAGCTTTGCTTTTAACAAAAAAGTACCATGTTTTGTGCTTATTCCTAAATAGGTTTTGCTAACAAATAGGATGTAGTGTGAAAAATACTAACATAATAAACCATAGAATCAACTTCTTAAAGTAAATCATTTTTCAAAAAATATTTTTATGAAAAAATAAGAAATGAATTATGTTTACGGAAACAAATTGTATTAAATGAAACAATCAATTTTTATTAAAAATGATATCTATTGAGAAGTAGTCAATCTCTCTTGTAAATTTTAGAATTATTTAAATTTCTAAGATTAAAATGAATGCGTCAATAAAAAGATCGATGGAGTCAGTCGCAGCAGATAGACGAGTTTATGAGGGGCATGGTGATCGGAGTGAGAAGAACAGGCTCGTCTTTTCAACAAATCGCATATGACAGACATATGGAAGTGTCCACAGTGCGCTGACTGTGGCAAAGATGGTTGGAACAAAGAAATATGGAATGTTTGTGGTGTGCCGGTGCAGTCAATGTGACGTCAGCATCAGTGAACCGACTTCTCTGACCGGGGAAGGTAACGGTCCAGATATTTAAGCGGGAAAACAACAAAACACGCTTAAAAGTTCACATAAATTATCAGAGCTAAATTAATTTATGAGCATAAAGCAAATTCTCAAGAATCGCACAACAGAACAAATGCTATAAAATATGATTGTAACATTTCGAATTCAAAAACATTTAAGGCGCACAATTTTTTGCATTAAATGGGCCCTACATTAGTCAATGCCAATACTTGTTGAAGAGATATTTTATTCTAAAGGAGATTTGTTTGCATAGCATCTTGCTAATATAGAGATTTATCAGCCTACTCGATGTAAGTAATGATTAAAAACTGAGGCTTGAAAAGAATATTTTCATTTCTCCAAATATTTTGAATGGTATAGTGTAAGAGAACGAAATTTGCATGATAAATTATTATACAAGTATCTTAACATCTCAAACGAAGTTAGGCTTAATGTAAAAATAAATATATTATTTGTTTAATTTTTATGCATTTCATTATATTTTATAAACAGAAATTTATGAGATCCACTTTTGTAGAATATTATTTAATAGATCTAATAAATCTAAAATTTATAGGAATGTTTAATTTTGTTTTTATTGGAATTTTAATAATTTATTGGAAATAGTTATTTTTGATGTGATTTATACAAAATTTGTTGAAACAAGTTGTTACGAAAACGAAAATATTTTATTTAAAAATTCACCTAAGCCACTATCAGAAACACCAAATGAAGGAAATAATTAATAATGAAGTTCAAGCAAAACGTTACTAAAAATATTCAACAGATAAATTTGACTCTTAAATAATATTAAATTATATTGTTTTATTAATTAATAATACTCAAAAAGCACATATAGATCTTTAAAATTCTTCATTGATTTTTGCTATTAGCTTTAAATATTTTATCTGTAAATGTTTGCACTGAAAAAATTTAAGTAATAAGTTTAAACACATTTATCCTAAATTACGCATTAGGTTGCAACTGCATTTTTCATATTCCTCGATATTACACAAACATTGTGAGTTAATGAGTAAAACACTAATTTTTCATGATTTTCTATGAAATCAAGTATAATATTTACGTTGAAGTTTATTTTTTCAATATGAAACTACAAGAAATCTCAGTTAAAAAAGATTAATACAAAAAAAAATTTCCAGAAAAATTAAATGATATAAGAATGATGTTCAATTAACATTCATATTATTTGTATTCAATCGTACGTCAGTAGTAAACATTATGCAACCACAATATAGCATAGTCGAAAGAGTTTAAAGTTTGTTCAGAAACTTTGTTAATACAACTATTTATCCTGCAAAACTATGTACAAAGCAAGGAAAATAAATTTCACTTTCTATGAAATGGATTTTGGTAAGATGCCAAACTTTCTTGAATATAAATGCTTCCTGAGCATATATTTTCAAAGTAATTCTCTCAAGTATTCAGCATTAGATTAACCGTGCTAACGTTCAGCACGAAAGACGAATCCATTTTGTGATATTTTGAGCATTGATTTTTAAATATGTTTATGGAAATCAACTAATGCTGGAAAATGTCTGAAGAGTATTTTACATTTTTGCTCTGAAATAACAGTTAATAAGCATCTTTTCGTGTTATTAAATAAGGATTAATGAAACATAGCTAAACAAATGTAAAATTGGTCTTTAAAATTACATGAAAACTCTTTTGAAATCAGCACATTATTATTAATATTAAAACAATAAAATCACATGTCTTCTTGAAAATAAATCTTCTCTCTAAATCGTTCCTGTTGTATTCTAGAATATTAGGAAAAAATGGTTTGTTGAGATAAATAAGCGTATTAGATATTTTAAGCAGAAATTTTGGATAGAACAGTAGCAATTGATTATGAAGTAAATTTATTATGCTCTTAGTTTTTTTTTCTAATTCAACTCTACATTAGATTGAATTTTGTTTCTTTATTTTTGTTTATGATTGAATTAATAAATATATGCAAATTTTTGTCAAAGCACAGAGAATGTATTTATATATTTTAGGTGTTCACATTTATATACATGTATTTACGTGAATAAATCCTATTATTATGACCGTTACCTACCACAATCATTAACAACCCACAAAACTAATTAAACAGAAGTGCATGTTTCTTTTCATATGTTGGATATGAAATTTGGAAGAAAAGTTGGTCTCGGAACATATCTTTATTACTGAAATAAATAACGCACTGATTTATCTAATTTACAACAGAAAGATATTATTATTTCAAGTACTTAAAGCGCTAGTTTTTCTCATATTGCATAGTTTTTAACCAGTTCACGTTTGACTAATATTTAATTATAATAAAACGGACATCACCATTCAAAATAAGCAACATGTAAACTGTGTAAAAATATATATATACTAAAACAATAAATGAACTTGGCTAGGAATGATGTTTCCAAATTGTTGGCATATTGCACAAAAAGATAAATAATATGTCAAAACCACTAATTTTAACGAATATCTACCTCAATTGTATATCTTAGACAACATGAATAACGAGACATTTTACATGAAAAAATGAATATTAAATGGATAAGTATACCATTGGTATGTATGTATCTGGAATAAGGACAGTCTTCATCAAAAATACTGCATTCAAAAATTTTCATGACTGAATAGAAGAATAAAGTATTTGTTTTTTCATTATTTACTACACTTAAAATATTTCATCTTAAAACTAACTAGCTTATAAATACTTAGCAAACGTGTTTTATCTAAATACATTTACAAAATTAGTTTATCAGAAGCATATTGTTGTAAATTTATCTTTTATTTCAATAAAGTTTCATCACTTTCAGAGAATGTTAATATTTCAGTTTGCAAGAAAATTGAAAATGCGAGTGAAAAATATAACATTATAGAAAAGTAGCTAAGATTTTACAAATTAATATGTTGATTTCTTCATGAACTGTAAATATTAAATATTTTTCATATTTTTCTAGATATGATTTAAGTTTAGAGAGCATACTGGTTTTTTTAATAAGCTGTGTCTTATCACAAAACAAGAATGTTCTCTGAAAGACATGTGCATGAGGTGTGATATTATCGTCCTTTAAAAGTAAGGAATCACAGATGGTTGAAACATTTGACATAAGGTTTTGGCATTTTGTCTGCTACCTTTGGGTTATTAGATTAATACTCCGAATGATACCCAAATTCAAAGGTCTGTGTACTTTGATTCCAATCAATATCATTAAATCCAATCATCTGTAAAGTATTATTTCTTTGATGAAATTTTATGTTATTTTGTGTGCATTTTCACCTCCAAACTAAAACACGTCAGATAAAATACATTAAACTGAAGTAGTAATTATGTGTTAACGATACATGTCTTCAATTACATCAACTTATTGCTTTTTTTCATCAGCCCAACGTATTCGGAACACATGGTGTCTTGATGTCAATTAAGTTTGAAAGTGTCTACATGAAACCGAACAGACTATTTCATATGCTGTCACTTGAGTATGTTCATTTTGTTGACAGAAACAGTTGTCTTTGTTACAAAAGGCATGCTCTGTTTTCCCTTCACTGTATTTTAATATAACTGCTATGATAATATTTAATTTACTGTTATGATAATATCTGCTAATTGACACACTACCCATCATTGTAAACTGCTGGACAATTGCTAAGGACGGATCACAAATTGCAATGTAGCATAACATTAAGCGAGACACATGTGAGGCCTAGTATGATAAAATATATTTGACACACTGTTCAGACATTAGAATAAAGAATATTTATTGTTCTGGAAAGTACAAAAGCTATGAAACATCTGAAAGAAAAAAATGCTCATTTGATGCTGCATACGGAAAAACGGAACAATGCATCTAAATGTCAGCAGGCACCTTGAAGAAAGTTATCAGTACAGGATATGTCCACCGTGGAGTGTGATGCAACATTCCACACGCCGCATCATACTTTTCACAACATTATCCAGCAGCTGTTGAGGCAATTTATCCCATTCCTCTGGGAGTGCACGGATGATGGTGTTATTATTTGTCGGAGGATAGTTTCAACCAGCAACTTGCCTCCCACAAACTTTCAATGGTGTTTAGATCTGGAGAACGTGATGGCCATACGAGACGTTGAATAACCTCGCTGTCTAGACAATCCTGAACAGCGAGTGTTCGATGATATGTTACGTTGCCGTCCATAAAAACAAATTTATCACTGACAGCACCATGGAAAAGACAAAGATGAGGAAGAAGAACTTCATTAATGTATCGTTAGCCCGTCATATTCGTCCCATTCGCAACCACATGTAGGGGCGTGTGGCCATTGATCATGATGCCGACCCACACCAAGACACTGCATGTCGGATATAGGTCACTTTCCTGGATATTTTCTGGATGATAAGCAGTACCACTCTCGTGCCAGATCAGTTGCCATTTACAATCCGATGACAGACTGAACCTACTCTCATCTGAGAATAGTATGCATGCCCAGTCCTGTTCAGTCCAATTGCGATGCTCACGACACCATTGCAAACGGGCAGTACGGTGGTGTCTGGTCATTTGGATACACACAACAGGTCTGCGGGCGTATAATTCTCCTCCCCTAAAACGTCTGGCAACAGTTTTTCGGGAGATCTGCTTTCCTGAGGCAGCAAGAAACTGATTTACCACCTGCTGAGCTGTGGTGTGCCTGTTCCTTTTTGCTGATAGGACGATATATCTGTCTCCTGCAGGCGTCGTACTTCTAACACGACCTCCCCCGTGCCGCCTACTACACATTCCAGTAGTTTTAAATGAATTCCACAGCCGTGAAACAACGCTGTGATCGATGTCAAACTCCCTGGAACCATCTGTTATTTTTCACCCTTCTTCGATCTTTCCAATAATTCGGCTAAGCATAAAATCATTTAAGTGATGTCGGGAAGACATGCCAAAAATTTCAAGGTCTTCTATTAAATCTTTCTTTAAAACTTTGACTTGAAACAACACCTGTCCACACGCGTCAAAACCCTTAAAACTCTAAGAACGCTATCACGTGATAAACAGACGCGGAAAAAAAATTGCATACGCATACTTCTTCTTACTATATCCCGCACTTATTTTAATTTTCTACATTTTGCTTCCTTTCATTTTGTGGTTGCTATGGATGATAGAGTTATCCGTCCTTAGCAATTGTCCAGCGGTGTATTTCAAAAGCTTCAAGTATCTTAATGTCTGACTTTAGAAGTTTCCAAAGTTAACATTAGATTTTAGCAATGCATGTTATCTAGGTTGTTAATATATATTTTCGCAAACAAGCAGAACAAAGGAATTTCAGTAATAACAAATCTATATAGGAGGAATTTTCTGCAAATTTCCTATTTCTGCACTCATATACTTTTATAGTTTTGATTATATGTTAGTTGATGTTTAATTTATAAATATTTTACAAATATTTTTTGACATTAGTTACTAATATAAGTATGAGAACAATTTTGTTAAAACCTCAGAAATAATTTGGAATTCCTATGGCCAAAACAAAAAATAGCTACTATTTCCTTAATTTGATTCAATAGTGTAGTAGATTATTTTTGAAGGAAATAACAAATGGGAAGAAAGGTAAATAGAAACAATGTTTTACTTTTAGCAAGTTCTTTGCCTGGAATTATAAATCTCTTTTAGACATTTTTCTTTACTATCAATAACGATTTGACTCTGAAATAGAAATAAAAGTCATGAAACTAGATAGACAATGCTATGCAAAAACGAAAAACAAATTTCCATTAAATTTCACAATATACTTTTTAATCAAGAAATTAACTTGTGATTACTGTTGGAAAATAGCTTTTTCCAAAGAGATATTGGGATTACGTAAGCGTCACTTTAAATAGTTCCATAGTTTCATATTTTATAAAACTGAGTTCGGAAATTCGTATTTTTGCTGTATTTTAGATTATAGAATAAATGAATTAAATTGTTGTGTCAAGAAGAACTGCTTTTAAAAAGATCAAATTGAAAGCCATTATCGTAATATACGGTTTTCAGTTTGATCTGATGACATGTCGTAGCGAAGCTGATATTCTGTTTATTCAGAACATCGGCTTTGTCACGACATAGTGTCACAGTATTATTGAAATATGCTACCCCTAAGAAATTTGTCAATAATTCTTAAAATGCATTATAGATAAATCTTTTGAAAACAAATGGATTGTTTTATAAAGAAATCTGTTTATGAGAAAAATAAATTGTTTATCATGTGTTAAATGTAGGAGTTACAAAAGCAACTTCAGAAAAACAAATATAACATGTTTTGAAATAATTTCCAATCTTATTGTTTATTACTCTACATAAAATATGCAAATCAAACTTCCCATTTTAGTTCATTTTTAAGTAATACTGCATGGCTTGTTTTTTATAGTACAAACACTAGTTAAACTTAAAAAAATAAATGAATGTTAATTGTGATGTGATCAGTATAACTATTCCAAGGGAAAAAATTCTATTCTTGATTTTGTTTTTTTCTATTTGGTAATCATATATTTAATTCTTTCATAATCATCAAAATTCACGATTGAAATTTCGATGTCAATATCATTCAAAGAAATGATCCTATTATCAATAAAGTATTTATTGTTTAAAAAATGAGTAGTGTATTTTTATGCCTAAAATTCACTTAAATCATTTATAGACTATGTTTATAATTGAGTTCACAAAAAAGTCAAGAATTTGTAAAGACTTTTAATGTTGTCTTTTTAAAGAGAATCGGTAAAATACGCAAAAGGTTTATGTTAACAAAATGTCTCTTAATAAAAGCAAAAAGAATTAAAAGGAAAATAACAAATATATTTCTGTGATAGGAATATTCATGAGAACGTACAAAAATTTAATATTGTTTTCATTTCTGAATATAATTATTTATTATTTTATGCATAAATATATATGCTACTTTCCTGCCGAGCAGTATTTGTTCACTTTGTTCACTTCAAAGCAGTGTTTGTTGATTTCTCTGCATTTTACATTTTCGTGCTTAACTTTTGGAAGTGAGTGTATAAGGAAAATAAAGTAAATAATAGGATATTTTATAAGAATAAAAAATTAATCAAGCAGTCTAGCATTGTGTGTGAAGAATTATGTATCCAGATCATTGTCAAAATTGAGGGAGTGGATCCTCTGGTGGTGCCATCTATCGGAGAAGTCTAAGAGCAAAGTCTTACTTTCACCTTCGTGGTGCTCTGATTAAACGAAAAACGCATCTCTCTGACTTAATTTCGTAGCCGTCGGCTAATGTACTTCGATTGTCCAAGTGTCACAAGTAACAGCAACAACATAATTATATAATTATCTATGTTATACTGTCTAATCTAAAAGTTATGTTTTATTTCATTAATGGATTTAAATGACGGTCTTAACTGACTTTTCATACTGCTCTTAAGTAAAAAATAATAAACATCATATCTTGAAATGAAAGATCATTATGATAAAAATATTGGTATATTTATGATGACTTGATCATAAATTCTGAGACAAATTTGATTTTAAATGCACAGAAAAATGAATTACACTTTGCTTTTTAACACTGTTTGGAAAATATATACCAGTCACCAAATATTTAAAATAAGAATATATTAAATAGCTACCTATAGATTTTTCAAGTCATTTTAAAAACAATATGATCTGGATAGCCTAGGAAAAAAATGCAAAAATTTTATTCTTAAATATCTTTTCAATTGTTTCAATTACAATGACTTTAAATGAAATAATTTCCTGTTAATTTGTATCGTAGCAAATGGTATAGAAACGAAAATAATTGATTGATTAGCTATTTGTGTTTCCATTCTTTTTGGAAATATATTTTGAACGCATTTGACAAAATAGTAATCAAATTACTTAGTTTTAAAAGTATAAATATTTTAAAATAATAAAGTAACTATTTTTTTAAAGGTAAAAATATAGAAATTTATTCATAAAGTTTTACATAGCACATTAGAAAAACAAATGTGGTTAATAATCTTTTTTGAATAAGACGAATATACAATGCAAAATATTATATTTATTCATTTGGGATGAAAATATCGAAACAATATTTCTATTAGTAGTTTTTATTTAACATAGTTTAATTTGAATGAATTATATATCCAATATTTCATTTATGAAAACGCAAATAACGTGTCCCAAATGGTTCTATTACTTCTTTCTGCAAATTAAACTAATGTATATAAAAAGCTTTTTTCACAGATACATCCTTTTTATCATTCATATATAATTTAGCTCTTAAAAAACAATCCATTATTTTTCATAAAAATAGTTTTCCTTACAAATTTACGCGTGTTTTAAAATAATTGAAATATTTAAAAAAACACTTAAAATTAAATAACACATGTCTCTAGAGAGAGTACGACAGTTCACTCTGTATTTAATTCCAGTATGTATTTTTATAAAGAAAGAAATTATTGGTGTTTTAAAAACTTTACACCAGCGTAAATAATTATGAAAAGACTGTTCTTTTTCGAGGATGATATAAAAATTTTAATAATTTATTAATTTCATTCATTCTGGATGCATATATTCTATTTATTTATTCTATTTAAATAATTATAAATTATATTTATATTTAGTTAGATACTTTTATGACCACACAGTCTTAAAAGATGTATAGTGACTTGCAATATACGTTGGTGATAAAATCTGAAATAAGATTGCTTTGAAATAACTTATCAATTATTTAAAAGCAATTATTTGAAGTAAAAAGTACAGGTTCATAAAGTTTATTTTGTCCTAAGCCTCTTAAAGTGTATTAAAGCTTCTGTACCTCAATTAAGCTGTACCTCTTAAAGTGTATAAAGCTTCTGTACCTTTAATCATTTGAGTCATTAACCATGAAAGTAGTTCTGCAACAAATTCTGGGCAACTATATCTCGAGTTTTTAATATTTTGAATTACATCTTTATAAAATCTTATTTTTGATTGAATCAAAATTTCAGTTAAATAGATGAATATTATTGTAAATAATATTCCAAAAAATATTTATGTATGTATTTATGTAAATTAATGTATGTGCCAACGTAAGAACAAGATAATCATATTTATTAAAATATTTTGTAAAACCATATTTCATTTTAAATAAACAAAGCTATATAATTTAGTAAATCGAATATAACTGTTTCTTTTAGAACAATTAACTATAGTAATATAATTCACAAAATTAACAAAAGGGTAATTATAATTTTCTGATCGTATTGAATGTATAGTTGAAAAATTAATTTAAACAAATGAAATCAGTTACTGTAATTAACAAATTTATTAACATTTTGATATATACTGAAACTATTGAGAAATATCTTAAATTGTATTATGTTTAATTGTATTTCACGTAATAACGTAAAATACAATTTTTTAAGGTTTTGCTTTTTTTGTAGAATACTTTGAAAATATTGATTTTTTTATAACAGGAACTGCTAACACATTTTTATTTATAATGATAAAAAAGTAACTTTATGAGTGATGAGATTAATATGACTTTATATAAATCATCATGAAAATGAAATATAAATTTTTAATGAGTGAAATTTGTATTCTTAAGAATATATTACAAGGGTTATATACATGGAACAGTTATTTGCTTATAAGAATGTTTTTTAAATATAATAAAATTTCAAAATTTCAAAAATTATACAACTTTAATTAATTACATTATTTTCTTATTTTTATATTCATTAAAAATTAGCATGCTGTATATCTATAAATCGATAAATTACGCTTTTCCTCTCTACACTGCCAACCGAAATCAATTCTTTTAAATATTATATACATTATTGTTATATAAAATAAAACCATTGTAATATATTGCATTAATTTATAAAAACAAAAACGTTGAGGTAAACTAACACACTTATATATTGAATATCAAAATAAATTATGTTTTTTTACACTAATGAATGTTAGTGCTTGTCAAAAATTCTGAGATGAAAAATAATTTTATTCACTGTTAAAACAGAAAATCAATAAAATCAAAAGATTTCATGTGAATTTACCAGATGGTTTCAACAATCAAGGTATGAGAAACAGGATTCATCACATTTTCTATTGTAATTAACTTTAGTACATCAAATAAACTGATTTTTCAGCTACTTTCATAATTATTCTTATTTTTTTTAATTCTTGTTTCTAATGAATGCAAAATTTTCCATAAACCCTTTATTGTTAATAAGTTGAATTTGATTAATACTAAACATAAATAGTAAACAACAGGAAATGTTCATGATATTCAACCAGAAATATTTTTAAATGTTCAAAGCTTCATGAGTTTTTAGAAAGTCACAACTTGTGTGTCTGTGTGTGTGTGTGTGGGAGGGAATTAATTTTATATAGTAATATAGTGTTCTGAACAATATGGGGGATTTTTTTGGTAATTCTTAATTTAATTTTTTTTAATATTTCTTAATTTAATTCATTGTATTCCAAATAATTCACTTCTTACCTGTGGAATGTAAGAATATCATGTATATTCTAATCTTGAAAGTTTTGATGATTTCACAAATAAATATGCAAATTATTTGTACAATATATTGCATTTTTAGGGAAAATAATGCAAGCCAGATGAAAAGTTTTCAATAATATAAGTAAAATTTAATAGATATCAGTGAATGAACAAAAAGAAATGTCACTAACAACCCAGATAATTTTTCCTATTATTTTTTTCTTCGAGGATGGTTCCCAAAAGAAATAATAACCAGAATTTTAAGAAAATATTTCAAAAACGTGTTGATATCATTTAATTGTCAATATATGATTTCATTCTGTGCTCAAAATACTACACAAATTTATTTCTAATTTTTTATTATTAACTCATGATTATATCATGTGCATTAAGCAAGTCACATACTGATGGATATTAAAGAAAGCAATTCATAATCATTTTTACGCATAAACGTATCTTTGCGAAAATTAAGTACATATTTAGTTTATGAAATGATCAAATTATATTAATAATGAAAATACTATATTAGGAGAATAGCTGATAAATGAGATTTTTGGTAAAAAGAGGAAGCATTAAGTTACTAAGTTTCCTATTATTTTTATCAATTTATAACTACTGAGCTTCAACATATTCGTGCGTAACGAAAAACAAGGGCTATAAATTAGTACGTAAAATCTACAATCACTAATCTTCATTTCGCTTTTATGCTGTTAGATAATGAGTTAATCATATTTCTATATACTAAGATTTAATTGTAAATTAATGAAAGAGTGTTACAGTTCTATCATTCCTATTAAATGATAATAACCAAAATTAATGCCATGAAATTTCCAAAGAAGATTTCTTTTGTCACTTTTTGTGTTTAATGTATTTATAAACCACTTAAAACCAATTTTTACGTAATAAGCATTATAAGCGTTGCGTAAGACAATACTTAATATTCTCTGTTTTTTTACATTATCTCACAGCAAAAGATAAATTTAAATGGTTAAATTGGTGTATTTCAAAATATGATGCGTATGAAAAATATAAGAGATGAAGAATGAATTCTAAAAATGAGAAATTACTCCTCAGCAGAGTTTGAAAAATGATTGTTTAAACCTCTTATTTACAATCATTTAAACTAACTTTGTATTACTTGTTATTAGCGTTTTGTCTCTGTAGTAATTAGCCTTAATGTGGGTTTAAAAAGTGCTAATCATGGTATTTTAAAAAAGAAAGCCCTTTTTAAAAATATTTGGGAGATATTTTTTCAATAAACTTAATAACATTACATTAATATAATATTTGAATGCAGTTTTTTTTGTAGCTATCTATAATAAACTTCATTTGCAAGTATGTAAATATAACATTTTGATTTTAATATTATGTGTGAAAAATTATCTATCCTAGTTATCTTAGGTACAAAAAACAATAACATAGATAAAAAATATATGGTTATTATTATTTGTTAATACTGTTTTTAAGCTGCATTTTATCTGAAAGTAACATTTCATATTTCCAAATCTCTCAAATTCAATAATATTCCCAGCATGCACGATATTATGCAACTAAAATTGAGTTCCTTCATGAAAATATAAAATAATTAGTGAAATATATTAAGAAGTCCATGTTGTATAGCTTCCTTATTTTGAGTATAAACTGTTCAAACTGAAAAAACACCTTGTCTTCATGACATAAATATTATTTTTATCAGCAATTTCCTGTAATACATTTAATATGTCATTAATTTAAAACTGATTGCATTGAATATATTAGCACAAATTAAAAATTTCATTTTTAAGTAAAAAATTTTTATTGACAAATATACAGGACTAGACATATAAGAATGACAAATGATAAAAATCTTATTAATAATGATGTGGAATCATTAAATAGAGAAAATAATTCTCTACAAAAGTTATTTTACAGATAGAATTTATTCAATACTCTGTAAAAAGCAGAAGATAAACGAAAAAAATGAAGCTCAAGAGCCTTTCCTTAAACATGCAATCCGATAATAAATGTAAAACTAACAATCTTTTCCATTCATCATATTTACGAAATTATAAGAGTATACAAAGCAAATTTTTATGAAATAGGACTAATTTTTTTATCGATAACTAAACAAAAACATTTTCATTACAGAATAAGAAGTTGAGGCTTCAATATTTGCGTGAACTGGACACTTTGCGACTAAAATAAAATAATGTTATAACTTTCAGAGGAGTAATTTAAGTTTAGAAAAAATTCAAGGATCAAATACTCATTTTAAAATACTGATATTTATTTAAACAGCAACACTTTTATATGCTGACATTCATTAATGTATGGCTTTTTGTATATAAGATGTATTTGATCTAAGATTTTGTATACATTAATGTATCCCTCGTTTGACCTTAGTTTAATTAATTCATTTTAAAGTGAAGAAGACTACGATTCAGATCAAGAGTTGAAGATGCAAGCCAAGCGTCCTACAAGTCATTTGAGAGTCCAATCTAAATTAAGCGAAATACATGTTCTTTCTTTTAAAATAGAAAGAAATTAATAGGAATAATAATCAAAACATATGCAATTATCAATTACAGATTATGGAAGCAAGATGTTTTGAATACAAATTGTTATTTCACGAGTAAAAAAAATAGTATTCTTATCCAACTAAAACATTTTCTATTTCTACTATATTTTTTCAACTGTCAAATTAAAAAAAATGGTTTAAAAATTTTTAGAAATTAAATAATTAGTTTAAATATATATCTTGAAATAGGTTTCTTTCTTTTAAAATTAAAATGCCATTTAATTTATTATTAATGGTATATTTAAATTTCTTTCTCATAAATTATAAAAAAAAACAATTTATTTGTGCAACGAGAATATTAATATCTTTTGTCATTAAAATTTCATTATAATTAAATATGAAATCATCAAGATATAGTTCTGTAATTGATACCACAAAGTAAAAATTAAGATATTGTAAAGTTTTAGTTCATATATTATTTGCATTAAGTGACTATTTATCAAATGTTTATTAGTAAAAAAATAATGTAATTAATAGATAAGCTTCTTATGAAGAAGTATAATAAATAAGTGTAATTGTTAATTATTAAAAACCTTTTAATTAAAGAATCTGGAACAATCCTGATCATTACTGATGGTATTTAATTTGTATCTATCACAGTGAAAAAACTAAATAAAATTATTTTTAAAATTACCTTGGCATTCTTTCCAGCTAGAAATTCTGATTTTTTTCTGATAAGGGATTTGGAAACAAATAATAGAATATTTGCGGACACTCTAACAATTATAACTTAGCTTTATAATTTCCCTGCTAGGTTATAAAATATTTTAAATGAAATACTAAGATTTGTGTTAATTAGATTTTGCCTTGAACAGTTTACAGTTGCATCAACTCAATAATATAACTGAAGTGACCTTATGTTATTTCGCAATATGTCATAGTTTAGAAACGTATTCAAGAAATAAAAATGCAATCTTTTCCATATCGTGAGTAATGGTGTAAAATTAAGACTAATATTCCCAAATAAGAAATCAGTATGATGTAGTGAATAACTAAATTTTCTCATCTTATATACTAGATATATTTTATGTATATGCTATGATATTTTTATTGCTAAAATCAATATGTATGTGAAAAATTACGAAATATTATCCTGTTAATAATTAAATAAACATCAAAGGCATTATAAATTGGAATTTTTTATGCTTATCTCAGTCTGAAAACTATACTTTGCCACTAAGTACAGCTTACAGTTATGAAATTTATAATAAAAACAAAAAATATAATAAAATTAAAAACTTAATCTTAATAAGACATACTGTTCATTTTCTCTTCATTTTTTAATAAATTTATACTGTACATATAAAACCGCCTCTTTATTTTTTTATCTTCTTAAAATCAAACAAATAACTCTTTTATACATTTTATGATAAATGTTGAAAGTATTTTGTGTAAAGAATTCAAATTCAAAGTATATATCAGTGGAATAGTTTATACAGATCCAATCTCATAAACATTATCAAACGTTTTTATTTTAAATCAAATCTTTCCATAAGAATATTGAATGCTTATTGCTTTACTTTGTGAAAGAGTATGTGCGAGAGAATAGTGCGTGAAAATTACTCTCTTTCTTATATAAATACATGTTTTTTCTTCTGATATTATACAGATTTAAAAATTTTTGCATTAAACATTTTATTTCTCAGTAGATTCTGTGACAAATAGAAACTTTAGTTTTTCCAATTATTCACAAAAATAGGATCACTTTTATATAAACATTGCACAAAAATTTGTTTCTTTACATTTCTATACAAATATATGCAAATAGTTTGAATTACGAATTAAAATCTTAGCAAATTACATTAAAAAAGATTTAGTCCTTTATGGTAAAGAATGCATTTTCTAACATAAAACTATGATAATTTCCACAGAAAATTTCAAAATAACCAGTAAAACTCTATTATGAATATTCTTGCCAAAAGTTTACTCTGATCTGAATTTCAAAATAATTTAACAAAAAAATTATGAGAAATGTTTTTCATAATGTAGTTATTCAATATGCTCAGACATCAAAAACATTAATTCAAATTGATATTTTAGAAAGTGCAATTGAATCATTGCGTAAAAGAGATTCCGAAATTTCTATAAATTGTCTCTCGCCTTACAGAACGCAAATATGGTAAAAGATTTATCATCCGAAATAGAGTGTCTATAAAAATTATAACAGAATTCATTTCTCGAAATTCTGCAGGATTATAATTTCATTTCGAAATCTCTTTTATATGTAGAATTTCTTAACAAAATAAAATACAATAAATTATATTTACTTAAAACATTTTAAATTATTTTCAGTTCTAAAGATAATTTCGAAATTATTTTGTTATAAGTTGTTGCTCTAAAACTGGCTTGTTGTTTTTTTTATTTACTCTATTGCCATGGAACTTGATTAACAATTAAATAAGAACTTACATTGGGAAAAGATTATTGGTACTGAGCTGTAAAATAACGTGAAGAAAACGTATATTATTATACTTTAAGCCAAAAAAATTAATAAATTCATTATTTCTTTGGTATCTGCCAATTTTATCCTATTTTTTTATATAAATTAATTTTATTTTTAGATGATATTTCACATGCCTTTCTAAAATTCCTTTCATATGGGAACATTTCATTTTACTATCATTTTTGACACTTATTTCCAGTTAACCTTATGCAAATGTGTAAGACATTTAAATAAGCACCAAATTTTTCAAATCATAATGTGTTTAAATTTATCTTAAACGTTTTCAAAGAATTTAATTTTCCAGTTTGAAATATATTTTTAATAGTATTTCGATGTTCGTGATATTTCATTCACATTAAATTCTAGTAAAGTATCTTGGGTTTATGACCTACTGTGTATACTAGAGTATTACATTGTAATAATCTCATTTATAGTAACACCTTTGGAATATTTGTAAAGCAGCAAACATTTAATCTGGAGAAATGTTTTGCTTAGAAGTTTGAGAGTAAGGATAAAATGAAGTTTTTATACAATGAAGTTTCAAAGCTTAGATTTGAATGCTTCCCTCATGTGTTTTTAAAATAAATATTTATAAAGGTGATATAGTTCTTGAATAGTTACCATTTAAAAAATGTAGGAACTATAAGCAATTTTCATACTTTATTTTTCCAAAACTTCTTAGATAAAACAATTTCTGTCACGTTATAACCACAAAATGTTTATAAGCAATAGTTTCTTACAATTTTCAAAACTGAAGATGTTTTTGAAATAAGCTCTTCCTAAATTAAAGAAATTAAAATATTTTATGCCCTCTTCTTTTATTCAAGAAAAGTTTTATTTATATAAAGATTAGTTTTTCAATATGAATATGGCCTGTTTAATTATTTCTTGCAAATTTAATTCACTCATATACACTAAAACTTATTTCAACTTGAGTTCTTATGGTATCGTTGAAAAATTAAAATTTCAATTGATCAAACGAGTATATATAACTGACGTACAATATTCAAGAAAATGTTATTGTTTCTACAAATGATTTTCCTCTGATTTCAAATTTAAAAAATATATTGTAAAATATATGATGATATGCATTTAAATTTTTTCCCATGTTTAAAAAAATCCGGCATTTTTCTATTACGGAAATATCATATTTCTTCATATATTTCTTCGATTTCTTGAACCCTAGTTAAAGACTCTTACGAAGGTATGACTAATGATTTCAAACCACTTATATTCCTTTCTCTGTAAACATTTTTTCTTAAAAAGTTTTCGATTTTTGAGAAAAAAAAGAGCTATCTTTTCGTGTTCTTAGTACTTATTTGTCCCCATTCCTTTATTTTTTCTTATATATGTTAAATATTATATTTTCTTTGTTCATCGGTGTAAAATTACTTCTTTTAGCATATTTCTATTTTCTTAGACATAAAAAAATACTTCGCTTTTATGTTTGATAAAAACTTGAATAAATATTTGCATATTTTTGATGCTGAACAAATATTCTTAGCTGGTTTTACTATTTGACAACAGAAGTAAAATTTCTAGCTGTGAAACTATTACAGGGTAATTTCTTATAGTTACAATGAAGAAGTCGAATAAATCGGAAAAAAGGTGATACAACGGCGTAGTTTCATTTTCAGATCTTAAAGTCACTATTGGGAACGCAATTAAAGTAATTTGTGAACAGGAGATTTTCTTTCTAGAAACAGTGATAAAAATGCATTCATCAATAAGGTGTAAAAACATTTAAAAATATTCAAGAAGAGTGACATTTTTTATTTCATTCAAGGATATTGATTACAGTTATGTTTCATTATTGATGAGCAGTAATAATTTGTAATTAAACAGATACTACAGTTCAGAAAGTTGGTTATGGTATTTTTATAATTGGACGAAATAAATTTCCATAATATCCTATATACTAATATTTACAAGTTTAAATCCACATATTTTTTCGCTAATGATTGTTTCAAAAAACGGTTTCACTGTAAAACACCATACATGTAAATACTATAAGATGCATATTTTTAGTAGAATTACCTTGAAATGGAAAAAAAAGATATTTTTTTATTTAGATATAATTTTCAAAGTGTACCGAAACTTACATTCACTTGTATTTGAAAGGAAAACATTTCTTAAGAAATCTTATAATTTCTCTTAAGTGACTGAGGAAACAACAATTAAAAAAAATTAACGATCACTAACTTATTGCTTGATATAAAAAAGTTTAGTGTTAAAATTTTCATTTTATTTTTAATATTTCTACAATATCAAACTGACTTCATTCTGTGAAGACAAAAACTCATAGCAAACGGTGTTAGCCACTTGACGTTTTAAATCTTTCAAGTTTCAAAATTAACAAAGCTTGATATGAGATCTGAGTAATATATATATATATATATATATATATATATATATATATATATATATATATATATATATATATATATATATATATATATATAACAAAAAATTGCATTAAATAAATAAATTTAAATGATCAAAAAATATGAGGTGATAAAAATTATTAAATGTACTGTAAAAGGTAGAGTCTTCCATAATTTATTCAACTAAACATTTAAACACCATTTTTTAATGATAAATGGCTTAAAAAATATTAATTAAATTAATAGATAAAATATTTTTATAATAATTCTCTAAGCAGAAACTTCATCACACCATCATTCCGATATTCAATTCACAGTTTTCTCTTATTACTTTTTCATACATTACTTACATGCATTACATCAGAAAATATTTTATTTACAATATCTGAGTTGATGTCACTAGAATCTGTGTAGTGCAGCAAATCGCATTTTAATATACTTATAATTATTCGAAGCAATCAAGATAATTTAATACGTACATGATTAGATGATAAAAAAATACAATAGTTCTAAATATAGAAGACATTTCGACACATAACGCAAATTAGAACATACTTTCCAAAATTAATTCATTGAATTTTATTCTCTTTGAAATTTTATTAAATAGCAATAACTGGCTTTTTCCAACTATCAAATTAGTTTCATATTGCATTGCATTCAATAAAATAGTATCTTTCCAAAAAATGAATACTATTTGGAAATTTAATTCATCTTACCAGTTATGTAGTTGGCCAAGATTTTGAAATATTAAGTTTTCTTGTCCACACTTTTTTCCTGTAATAATTGATATAAATGTTTAATTTGTAATTTTAGTCATCCCACACAGAGTACAACTAATAAAGTTTTGGACATTCGTTAATTTAAACGTTGAAAGTTGAAAACTGAAGATTTCATAACTTACAGTTAGTTGGCTGGAAATAACAAAATATATAGTTTTTTTTTCTTTTTTTTAAGAATGGAGTATTTTAGGGGAGGCACTCCTTAAGCAAATAGATATTTAACTATAGCTAAATATTTGATACTATAACTAAATATTTAATAGTATCAAAGAGTTAGCTGCATTGAGACAGTTAATTTCAAAGGATGATTTATATAAAAAACTGATTCAACCCAAACATTTTATTTTTATTTTCTTAATCCCCGGATGATACTTTTAAATTAGCAATTTTCACTCATATCACTTATAACACAGCTTGTTCGATGATTAAATTAGCAAATTACTCATTTACATCATTGTGAACATTTATTACACAAAATAATGTTACGATAAAAAATACCGCCTTTAAAATTTATCCAACTACAGCATGTCATTACTGAGAATAAAAGATCGTGTTTTCAAATATTTTTGAGTATCCTTAAATTGAGTTAAAATAAATACAAAATGTTCAATAAATTTAAGAAGTTTTGAACTATTCTGCAGTTTAAACTAAATAATTGTTATGTAATTTATTACAGTTTATATCATTAATATCATGAAAATTCTAAATATTTTTACAAAATGTGTAAAGGAATATTCACTAAAATGTGACATATATTTCGTACAAGAAACTAGGGAGAAATAGATAAAAGAAAACACGAGGAAGATATTATTTACGATGAACGATTATTGCTGAAAGTGTTGCAGGAAATATCCATACTTATGGCCTTGACATACGGTTCTTTCAGTTTCAGTGAAACATTTTTGGTGTAAATGAAATCTGTTTTTTGGTAGTCCTATCATAGTTTGTTACTTTACGTAAGCTATTGCTTACGTTTTTATTTCCTGGAATATCAATTACAAATATATAATTTATCGAATATATAGTCAGATATTTGTCAGGATCATATTTACAGGGAAAGGAATTACATATGTTTCACATTATAATTTTTGTAAAATAAAAACTATTTGTCATTTTTGATACGTATAAGAAGATTGCACAATATTAATAAACATGCAAATTCAAAATAACTTTTTTTTTCAGAATGTTGGCAAAATTTAGAAAACAAAAATAAATTATAATCATGACACATTTTTTAAAATAGTAATCGAAAAAAATAAAAGGAAAAAAAACCAAAGACGTAAATAAAAATAATAATATTTGGAAAGAAAGAGAATTATTGAAATTTTGATAAAATTAAAATATGAAGGTTTGATAATAAATACATACAGTGTGCAATTAAAAATAATTATTTTAAGAATGTTAAAAAATCATTATATTATTAAATTCTATAACTTTAGTAATTTAATGCAATTTTAAAGTTACTGTTATCACTTTAATAACTAATTTTCTAATCTGGTATAATGTAAATTTATATAGTGATTAAAATTTATTTTAAATAATTTTTCAATTATTTTTTTCTGTCAGTGCTTCTAGAATATACCACTGAAAATCTCATTAAAATGAAAAGATTTTGAAGATAAAATTCAATAAATATTTACCCTACATAATATCATCTAAATGTTGAATCTTAAATGCAAGTAATTGAAATGTTTTATACTTTCATTTTATCAAAAATTATAAGTATGGAACCAATTATTTAAACCTACTTATAAATCTAAAAACATAATGGTTAAAAATAACTCTTTAAGGCGACATATAACGTAAGAAAGCTAAGCAAATATTACGTAAGCTAATTGTAAACTAAGAAAATAATAATACAGTACGGTAATAAGAATTGAAACTATTTCCTTAATGTATATGTATTCGAACAATTTTTACATATAATTAAATATTTGTAAAAAAGATAATACATGAAAATAAGGAAAAATTTAGGTAATATCTAATGATTATGACTCTTTTAAACAATATAGATACATGCTACTAAAAGTAAAGAATATGATATTTTGCAAAAATACAGATTTCATAAAAATAAACTATAGTAATGCTTACAAAAAATATACTATAATATCAAGTACATAATACATAAAAAACGTGACTTCAAAGAAAATTGATAACATCTTCTATACCATTTATAAATCTAAATTTAATTTTAATTCATTGATCTAGTTTAAATATAGATATTATTTAATTAATCAAATTTATTAACTGAATTTAAATAACACATTATTAAATCGTTTAATTTTTCTTTGGACCTATGTTAAAATTTCATCAATGAATTCCTTTATCTCAACAAACTAAATTTCTTTCCAGATTTTTCCTTTAGCATTAGTTTACTTTAAGTGTTTACTGAATCTTAAAATGAGAAGATATTTCACAAACAAATTAAATAATATATTATATATAATAAACGTTAAACTTTCCTTTTGGCGTTTACCTGGTCCAATTTGAAGATTTGGGAACCATGTTGGAGGAAATTCCTCCATCAATGAATTGAGAATAATTAAAGAATGAGCTAGTTTTGATTCAGACAAACTTTTTCCTCAAAGTTGAGGAGAGGAAGATTTTATGGGCATTCTCAATTTCCTCAAAATCTATTAGCATTTAGGTGGCTCAGAAAATAGCTCACGTTTTCTCTATCTATTGAAATAGTTCAGTAAAAATCTTACGGTTTCCGTAAAATTTAAATGAAATTGATTAATAAAATTATAAAATAAGCACTTTTAACCAGGAAAATTTCTATTAAAAGTTTTTTCATAGAATATATTAATATTTTACTATTAAAGATAAAACATTCTTATCATAAATAATTATTCTGAATTCATGCAACAAACGAAAAATAATTGAGAGATGAAATTGGGACCTTAAGTTATATTCAGAATTACTATATTCAGAAACAATTTGCGAGGTAAAACTAGTCTGGAAATTAATATGAAAAACAAAAATTTTATGTTAGATTTTGATGCTGATCTTATGACTCCTTCTCTAACTATATGTGTCAGACGCAAATATGTTTAGTATGAAGTGTTAATAACTCATTTTGAATTTTTTTTTGTTACTTTGCGCGAGTCCAAAAGCAGTAATAATATATTTTTGTAACCTGATATAATTTAGGAATACCAAAGTGACAGTAAATCACTTTAATTTTTTGAAATACGTACAATGGTAATACCTTTGATTTTCCTTTTTATTATTCATTTCTCTACTGATATTACAAATTGTATTATTTGAACATGAGTAGCATATAATAAATTAGGATTAATCTATAAATGAAGATTAATTGTAACTAAAATGGAAAGCATAATATTGGTAAATATCAATATCATTTTCCCATATTACATGCTTAGTTAAAAGGAAATATTTTGCTGGAAACTTAACAAAACAAAAATGAATTATGAAGAATGTTTTCGAATTAACATTTTGTTACATGGAATAAAATGAATATTTCACCTAATAAATTTTACGCATGCATGATGGCTCAGTGCTCAAAATCAATGAAATTTTATAATGACCTTATTATAAAACTATATTCCTTATAAATTGAGGTACAAATTCTTTTCAAATACTATTTTTTATTATATAAAAATAAAAATTTTTTAAACCATGTCTTGTTCAGCTGACAAAGATGAAATTCCATTATTAGAAACTATCATTATATAATTCAGTTACATTTTTCAATATTGATGTTACGATGAAAACTTCAATAATAATGCTTAATTGCTAAAATTTCATATCCATTTCAATCGAGCTATTAATTCTTCAATGATTTCGTTCTCATGCATTCATTAAAAGTTTCATCACCAACAGTAGTACTTTTGCGGTATTACTCAAAGGTTATAATTTGCTTCTTAAACTTTCCTTACTCTAAATATTAGATGAAAAGAAAAATATTTGAAAAAAAAAGTACAAACACATTCCAAAATTGAAATTTGTGTAGTCAATATCTTTCTTTCATTAATTAAGGGAACTAGAAAAAGAAGAATTTTTCTCTGGTGCATTAATTACTTTGATACGAAGTTTGAATATGTTGTCAAAGTACTTTTACAAACTTATTTCCATGAGGTCTAGACTCTCAGATGAATATACTCTCTGCATTCCATTCCTCTTCAGTTAGATTCTTTATTAGTCATCTTGAATCCTCATAAGAGACTTTAATTGCTTTTACATTAATTCGCTTGGAAGAATTGAAAGCATCTATGCATTTAATTACATAAGCTAACATAAAAAGTATAATTCCGGTTTCATTGTTCCACAAAATAATAAAAATTCTACTAGAACAAATGTCGATGATTAACAAACTATTTATAATACACTTAGTAACAATGAAAATAAAAAATTACTAAAAAAAAATTTTTCATGAAGTTATAAGTAGAAACATATTTTATGATAACTTTAATTGCTGTCGAAATCACATATTTTAGCAGTGATTTTTAAAGTAGTTTAAGCTATCTACAATATTTGCTTATAGATATTTGTGTACTCAGTTTAAAAAATCTTACAAACACATTCTCAGAAAAATTTTAAATATAAGTATTTCCATGATTTAACAATGTAATATTCAATAAAATAACACAATAAATTGAATACTTTGGAATAACATTATTTTTAGTCCACTTAAAATCAATGCTTATTGAATTTTAAACACATCACAGTCTTCTTACCATATATTTTCCTAAAACTAAAACAGAATCTCGTACAAGTTCATTTTTGGATTTTTGTCTATCATTTTAATCATTTGATCTGTAATTTCTCTGGCCGAGCTGGCAGCCGAATGGTTAGCGCTCTTGCCTTCGGTTCAACAGTTCGTGGGTTCGAATCCCACCTTGGGCATGGATGTTTGTAGTGGTTCGGAATCCACTTTAAGCCGTAAGTCCCGGTCTAATTAGCCCTCGTGTGCAAAAAATGACCGTTGAGCGACAAACAAACCAAACCAATTCTGTAATTTCTCTGAAAAACCTTTAGCTAGCATTTTGGTGGCAAATACAATTCCTTATGCTATAATTATTTGTGCCACTTTTGTAATTCCTGCACCAGAATTTGGGAAAATACATTTAGCACTTATTTACATATTTTATAGTGATTCCAGAATATTCCTGTTTAATTTTTATGCTAATTTTCTCAATTTATATCCCTATACACAGGCTAATCAAAATAAAACAAGAGATATGTAGACCTAAGTGAATGAAGCATTACTGAATCAATCGAAAAGAACATGAGCTCTTAAGTACGCAAATATTATTTCTAAAGAAAAAGTTTGATTTTTTACTATCAAAATATACACTGCAGCCTATAATTTTCAAAATACCCTGCCTAAAGAATTACACATAAAGAAAGATTTCCAGTTTGTCCATTTGTTAGAAATAATGAAATTTACTCAAGAAGAATGAGTATTACCATCTAAAAAAGAGATACACCTTTAATTGATATTACTTAGGGAAACAAATGTGTTCTGAAGTTCTTTCATAATTATCTTCTTACCCTTTTAATATAACATGAATATTAATCATCCTATCTGGATTTGGACGTAAATAAACAAATGTAAACTTTTATTGGTATAATTAAATAATTAATAAGAATTGCACATAAGAGCAGCAATTCTTTCATTATATCGAGATACTTAAACATAGTTTATTTAATAATTTGGAGAAGTTTGCTTAAATTTTGAAATTTTTATCTTATAAGACATACCAGACTCGAGAGTCACACACATAATTTCCGTATATTAAATTAACTGAAAAATGCTTGCTTTAATATTCACAGCTCGGATAACCGTAGGTGATACTATATTACGTTGAGTTATAAGGTCCATTTCTAACTAAATAATATAGTTAAAGGCATTTGCTGAATTCAATCATAAAAACATTCCCGTATTCAGCAAGAAGTTCAGTTACACTTGTGAAATCTATTGTAAAAATGGGGTTTTTTAATTGCTCATTAGTTGCCTTTTTAAATGTGAAAAACTATAATTTCTGCAAGTATATTACATTATATAAATGTACATTTAATTTAATTCCAGTTTGTCACGAAACCATATTTGTAAAAGTTGTTAAAGAAAAAAATATATTTCTACTTTCCTCAGTCGCTAAGAAAAATTATCATTCATATTAATTTTAATGTTATAAAACTTTTTAAAGATTATTGATTATTAATAAATGTTATATCATGTTCTTAAAATTTTCTTTTCTTTTAATTTCTTTTCTTTTAAAAATTTTAAAATCTTCCTTTCATGAAGATATTTTCATTAAAAAATAATCTGCAGGGTCTCATAAGCTTTGTTAGATCTTTTTTCGAAACAAAAATGTCTGTAATTAGGTAATTAATCTAATTCACACTTTTATCAACTCACTAATTATAATCAAGTATTTCATTTGAGTATCCTTTTCTAAAACTAAGGAAGCCTGTTGAATTTATTTTAATTGTTTATACCTGACTGAGGTATCGCTTAAAAATGCTTTAGTTTTTGATAAATGAGAAAAATATTTTTTCTTCTATAAAATTTTAATTAGAAGAGGCTTTAAGTAAAAAATAAAATTAATAATATATTTCGTGTAAGTTTTTCAATTTATTTAACCTGAAAATCTCTTTATTCAATGTATTTTAGGTGACAAGAAAATGCTGTTAATCCAGGTTTGAAACACTTATTTCAGTAAAAATTGCTGCAAATTACAAACAACTGTAATTGTTTAGTTTAAAAAATATTAATTTACTGTGTTTTGCTTTATTTCAAATTAATTAATAATTAGAAATACATTTATTTAATTTTGGAATGTATTGTCTTTTGAGATATTGAGCACTTTCGTAATGCCATTTTATAACCTACAACTTCTAAACTTGAAACACAGTATGTACAAAGCTTCATATACATGATATATATATGTAACTAAATAATTTTCATTAAAAAATTCTTTTAAATTGAATTTAAATGGCTTAAAGCAGAAGTAATTTCAAGACATCATAAATCTTAAGAAAAAGTAGAATATTTGAGTACATTATTTCAACTTACATTCAGAGTTGCAGTTTTCCGTGATATTCACTAACTTACTCCACATCAAGGGATATTTTAGCAAGAATGATCTGTCATATATAAGATGTTGCTACACCGCTGCTTTGATCATATGTGATTAGATTGATAACAAAAAGCGAAATATATATTGGCACACGACGAGCTATACACGCTAAAAGTTATAAAATGTAGCAGAAACATTTCAATAACTGCAGAGTTAAATGCTGTCGAAAAACATATATCCGAATTACCTACCCACATAAATCTTAGAATTAATGTATTTTAATGTAATTGGTAGAGGATGAATCTATGTCTCTTCAGACCTTTGTAATAATCAAAAATTATAACGCAACTCAATTGATAAGCTATCAAGTATTAGTGTTCTTGATATCGTTGTGAATGCTATCCCCAATAGACTGCTGTTAATGGTGTGAAGCACTGTAAATAATGGTGAAATATAGAAATTTTATGAAGATTTTTGCCAACACTAAGGGATACATGCCACCCAATCTCCATACGCAAGTGCTGAGACATTGCCCGATGTCTGGTTCCTATCTTGTTTCACCAACAGAAAGATATACTGGTCATTATTTGTGTGCAGTTGCTTTCTATGACTGATCACCGCTAACTTTTCTTACAACTGTATCTGTAATTTGAAAGGTATTCCAAACTCTTGAAACTAAACTTTTGGCAATTCTAATCTCTCGTGCAACACTCACCAAATTATCAAATTGCGAATTTTTTCTTAAAAGTTTCTCATACTTTATCACGTGTAAAGGCATCCTGAAAGATTTTGAAGCTATTAGGAATACATGATTTCCCTCGCATTGCAGTGATGTCTAAAATATTTGTTTTCCTTCATTTTAAGTTATCTTGGCTCTCCTTACTTCTCTCTTTTTGGGGACCTTGACGTACACTATATTAACATACTTGACATAATACTTGAACTACTTCCCCCAAGGAAATTGTTTTACTTGGAAGACATTGGAGCCACGATCTTTTTCTGGTGCCCCATCCGCTTTTAGTGAACACGATACAACATCCAGTGTATCAAAAATGACATTCCAATTCTATTTTGTGATTAAGGGTTGATATTTTCATGAGCATGAATTGCATATCTTTCACTATACTGATCACTATAAAAGCCTTTTCCAATAGTTTTGTAGTTGTATGTAAAAAAATGTTCTTGTTTCTTAAGTTTTACACACTAACGTTTTTACATGAAAAAGTGCAAAGCTGAAAGCCAGCGAATTCTGAGTTTCATATGATTAATTGAATTATTCCCTCATATTACTTGTAGCATCAAAATCGCGGTATTTTTATCAATATAAAATAAATGTTTTCAGCACAACTTTGAATAATTTATATATTAAGCTGTATATATTAAGCAAAAAAATCTAGTTTGATAATATTTTCTTACAGAAACAAATCGACAATTATTGTATTGCAAAAGAATATGTAAAAGGAAGAAATTTCATATAAAATTTAATATACTAAATAATAATTTCCTAGAATAATAATATAAGACAATCATTATTTTCCTATTTCTTATCAAACACAATTTAAAATGTTTTTGCTCATTTATATAAATAACAAAAATATTGAAACTTTTCTTATTTAAAAAGCTAACGTTAGTTTTGCAATTATTTTGATGTTTCACAGAATTGTAATTTCAGGAAAACTTATGCTTTAGTCATTTAGATATTAATTTCTAGAATAGCTTATATATATATATATATATATATATATATATATATATATATATATATATATATATATATATATATATATATATATATATATATATATATATATTGTGATTACATCGATGTCTAGAGAATATGTTGATATTCGACGCAGGCAGGTTGCCTTTCTTTTAAATTATGATTAACATAGTTGTTTGCTTTATTATGCAATCTGCTTCGAGAATATTTGCATTTAGATTTTAATTTCGTTGCCTACGTTCGTTTCAAATTCAAGCAATCATCTTTAATTTTAATTTGAAAATAAATGCATGTCTTGAATCATGGTAGCACTGATAAATGACAAACATCAGTCTGAAACATTAAATTTTTGATTTAACTTATTTAAGCATATAAAATCTTTGTTTTGTTCAAATTTCATTTTAGAAACTCATACCTTTGTTTTCTATGAAATCCGAAGTAAAATCAAAACTAAGCCAGTCTCAATATTTTTCAAAGAAAAAGGAAATATTTCCAGTTAATATTTCCTCCTATTTACGTAACTCCTCTCACTGCATTTTCTTAATTTAAATTGATTTTGTCCTTGTTACTGGTATTATTTTTGGTGGTATGGAAGTTATATAAGGCCCTAATAGCTAGTTTATGATGCAAATATTTCAATTTTATGATTGTTTTCAAATTATTTAATTTGCTTTTGAAAAGAAAATGTATATATATTAGTTTAAAAATAGAAAATCAATAATATCTTACTATAAGAAGATGAGCATATTTGACTTAGGGAAATTTTTTGCAAATTAAAATTTCAATATTATGGTGTTTTATGAATAACTACATAATTTTAAAAGGAGATAACCAATACAACGATAAAATAGAAGGTGTGAAATGTTCTATCAAACTATTACTGAGCTTTGAAATAAGTTGCAAATGTTAATTACAGATATTACTAATTTACATTGTTCCAATATGCAACGATCTAACTAAAATCATATGATTGAAACTGATTCTGCCTCTCTATGAATGTACAAAATTTAGCACTATTGATTTGCTGATGGTACAATATTAAATATTAAATTAATACATTTTTCTGCAATAAGTCTTACAAATACATTCTATATTATTATTATTACTTTTTATATATTATTAAACTTATTGCAAAAAAAATTATTAAATGTTAAATTAGTACATTTTTCTGCAATAAGTATTTCAAAATATAGAGAACTAACTGAGTAAATTCATAAAGCGAAATATAATTGCTTTTGATATATGTATTGATTAAATCTGACTTGTTTTATGAAATTGCTATGTTTCTTCTGAAATCTGAAGAATTTAATTGGCAAATTATACTTTGCTGCAGTAAAGATGATAATCTTATATTTAAATTTCGGCTACCCTGTCACCCTGACACTTGAAACTGTATTTCCTTGTTTCAACCATTTTCCGTACAGCTGGCGCAATGTGGATGCGTCAGACTGCATGTAAATTGTGTTCCGCCCCGGGGTGTGTCAGCTTAGATTTTCCGGATGGACTAATTTGCCCTTCTTAGTCAGTTCACTATGGTCCTAATAAAATCGTCTTTCTTCTGAATCTGCCACCATTGCTGGCAGCCCGACATTTTCTGCTATTAGAAGCATCCTCTGAACAAAATTTCTACGATACTTTTCTCACCAAAATAACGGTACGGAAATTGAGTACTCTTCATGTTCCTCCCCTTATATCTTATTTAATTTCAATTGAAGATCTTCGTATTTCAAATAATATGCATGATTTGGTGAGATGCGTCTAACCAAAATTTGCATACATTTCTGGCCACTCCTTTCTACGATTGAATTCTCAGTCGTATAGTATATGTAGTCTTATTCTTTTTACGCCTTTCTTATAAATTTTCTTTCAAATGTACATTAATTATTTTAGAAAAAAATCTGCACACGTGACAAATGTTGCATTCATTTATTCAGATGTGACGTATTTAGGCAATGTTACTAGAAGTTAAATTTTTCTCCCTTATACATTTAAATATCTACGCAGAATGTGCATGAAGCAAAAGTATTTAACCATGAATACATGCAATAAGCAAAAAATTAGCTCAAAAAGTGAAATTCATTTCTACAGGAATTAAAATATTTTGGATCAATGAAAATTTTTTTCATATATAATATTCAAATTTCTATATAATTCTTAAAATTAAATATAACATAAAAATATCTGATAGTCCTTTTAGAAAATAATAGTTATATTTATATAATATAATTTGGTTTATTTTTCACAATTTAGATTTTTAAAAGGAACGCATCTTTAGACTTTTTTAAATGAAAATAAATACACACAGCAGTTGTAAAAGTTGAAGTAGTTGAAGTTGAGTTATAACAGTTATAATAGTAGAGTAGTTGAATAGATATTAAATTTGCAAAAATAGAGGTAAAAGGATTGATAATAAAATAGTTGTCTAGTTGTTATATTATCAAATAATCAAATACTCTAATTTAAAGAGTTATGCTACATCAACCAAATATTTTAATTTAGAAAATTGTGCTACATCAAATGAATTAGAAAGGGAATAATTCGAATACAGCGTTTAAAAGAATTTATGTTAAGTCTCTAGCATTTATATGCATATTAATGTGATGCAACTTCTTAGAATATTTTCCAAGAATTTGAAATGTTTTCACAATTTCCTTTCTATTTTTAACATGCAATATATCACTTATTTACGCAAGTTCTTAAGCTTCAAAATATAATTCTTTTAAAATTTCACAAATATCTTTTTCTGAGTTTAATCTATATACAATAAACTCATCAACGTGTTGATTAAATTAATGAAAAAAGAAGAACTAAATATATTTAATAAAAAATATTATTCTACAAATCATTTATATAAACAAAAATTAGAGATTTTTACAGATTCTAAGACCAACTTTTGATATTAACATTTATTGAGTCAAGGAAAGGTTTTTAAACTTCCAATGCAGTATATGAATTAAATGAAATTAACAAAAACTTCAGTAATTATGGAGAATATATAAATAAACTTTTGTTTATTAAAGTTGAAGAAAAAAATATTGTTTTCAAATTTTCAATATTTTTAAAACTTAAATATCATTTAGACAAACAAAAGTAAAACATAAATATAAAACATTTTAGCTGTTTTTCAAATGCGAATAAACCATGATCGAAGGTTAAAAAGCTTTATAATATAAAATGATAATATATAATGCCACGTCTCATTCAATTTAATCTATTCAAGTTCCTTTTTTGTCGATTTCCGCGTTGATTTGACGTATCACCTATATTCGAAACCAATGTAATTTTAATTTTAAAGACAGTAAATGTAATGGACTCAAATATCACTACACATTTTTCTCTGGCACTTTAGGAATTATTTCTCAAGATGTGGGAATAGATACATTTTTCATCATTGTAGTGTTTTACTAAACACATCCGGTGAATTCTTACAATTTAATTCCCGAAGTAGCCTCAAGACGTCATTGTTTTATTTATTTATGGGACGGTATGAAAAACTATTTCATCTGTAAATACATCAAACCTTTAAAATGTCATTCTCCTTGCTTTTTGTAAACGCAAAACTAATGCTGTAGAGTCACAGACAATTAAAGTTTGGTAAACTTGTGATGCCATTTGAATTGAGGCTCATAATAGCAGAAGCTTTTATCTTCAAGATTCATAAAATCTGGAAACGTTCTGTATTGAGTTAGCATATCATATCCTTAAAATTAATGTAATAAACTAAAATTAGTGCTGAGTCAATGCCTAAAGACAATAATGCAGCTACATGTCTGGGACATTGATTGCTCTGGTAATCATTGATTTTTAATTATTTTATTTTGAAACTGGGAAATCACTGGTCAAATGCATTATTAATTTACAAAAATGATTAGTATTTTATGATTTAGTATCAAACTTTTTCTATATGCACTTTTTTCTATATAGTGATGTGAACAAAACTTAAAAAATTAATCATGAACAAATTTCTTATGGAAAATGTTTAATTTTCCTTAAGCTAATAAAACAGGAAATTTAAAATTACATCAATCTGTTTAATAGATGAAGGTAAATGTGACTTATTGAATGCATTATTCTAAAAATTTGACAATAAGTTCTATATAAATGGTAACCCACATTACAGATATAAGACATCTTAATTAAATTTAACTATTATATATTTGATATAAAATGAATTAATTCACAGAGTGTACATTTTGTATACCTATGATATATGTTAAGGTAAAATTAAATCAATTAAAAAATCAAATTAATTAAACTGGTGATTTTTCTTATCTCCACTAAACACGCGTTAAATGTAATAAATTATTGAATATTTATCACTTTTACCAGAGTAAATACATATAAGCCCCAACTTGTTATGGGGAATGTGATAAATTCTGATTATTTTGTATAAAAATGATATTTTGATTCGAAAAAAATAAACCTTTTGAAAGAATACCAAACATTTTACACTTGACGAATTGAAAAACATAGTGATTGCTTAGAATAAAATTTATAATAATCTCTTTCAATTTTTTTTCATTAATTTAAATGTCAATGGCACTTTTGTACCTTCACCTCAGTAGATATTTTAAGACAGATGTATTTGATAATAGCATGAATAATGTATATGGCATAAAAGGTAAAGAAAAACACAAATGATCAAAATTACTAAATAAAAAAACAAAGTCTAGTTTGTTATTTCAGTAAATGCATATATATTTAAACACACATATTTATTTAAACAAAATAGAGCTTTGAGTTAACTATTAATTAGTTTTCATATTTAAAAAAATATTTTATATCTAGTTAATTATTGGGTTGTTCGGAAAGTAATTTCATTTTTCGTACATGGATCAACTTTTTGCTTGTAAAAACCAACCACTTTATGACTGTGGAATCGTGCTACTACCTGAAAGATGGCAAAAGCTCTTGGACTAGAATGAACAATGTGCAATGCAATACAATATTTATTTGTTGCACGTTTTTCATTTCATGAAAAACGAAATGACTTTACGAACAACCCAATAAAACGTCTGGAAAACGAAAAAAATTTGGATTATCAGAATTTATAAAAACAGTTTCATTTCAAAAAGAAAACTAAAACTATTTTCTAAAATGCATCTCTCTTTGCAAGGCTACTTGTATATTTAGATACATTAGAATGTAATGACATTTAGAATTACACAATTTTGCATATTTTTTACATTTGCACTTGCACTTTGCTTTGCGAATACAACGATAAAATTGCTGATATTTAGAAAGATTATTTTCTAACATAATCTCGAATTAATATTGCTTAATCTGGAAAATCTTCAAGCAAAATATTTTTTTACAATTTATGAAGAGATTTCTGGTATACCACTAAGAAAATTTTCCATGTACGGTTCCAAAATTATAAATATTTCAGTTTTATATTTCTAATATTGTCGCTCTTGGTCGCTATCAAACGTCACTTCTTGCTCTGTCCGCATCTTATACTCACAAGTTTCACTGTATCTGGTGCACATAGCCAATATTACTAGAAAAAAGAAATTAATTTGAAACTTTCAACATTTTTGTCAGTGATTCTCAACTTTGTTTAGCATTTTTTCTGCATATTCTTACTTGTTGTTGCCCAGTTAAAAAACTCTGTCTGGTTAAAAAAGAGCACTTCATATTTTTCATTCTAAATCATTCATTTAGTTTTGGATCATTAATTTTCATATTAGAATCGACTATTTCACATTTGAATTTATCAGAAACGTTCTTAATAAAATCTTCTCATGGAAATCATAACTCGAAATATTAGATGATTCAAATTTGAAAAGTAAAAATCTATAGCTAAATGACTGTTTACATGTAATTAATTTTGTGATTTAATAAGAATAATGAAGTGATCCCCTTTAACTATAAACCGATATTTTAACTAGGCAAGAACAGGTAAGAAATAAAGTAATAGTACTAAATCTATATGAAATTACAGGTAAAAAAGACGTTGAAAATTTTAAATATTGAATAATGTTCTGGTAATATAGGTGACACAGTGAAACAACGAGTAACAGATATAGATGGAGCAAAATTATATCTATGAAATTTATTAGCGATTATATTAGACATTCGAAACGGAGACATTTATATTTTAGGAACCAAACAAGGAAAATTTTCACTGTGATATCTCAAGAAATCACTCTTCTCATCACATTTTTTGAAGAAAACTTTACTTTGCTTGAAAATATTCTAAATCAAGCAATATTAATTCAATGCTGCTGTTTCACATCATTCATGTCTAGCGACAGTTAGACAAGGTTCATGAGATTATTAACTCTCAATAAGTCCTAAAACATTAAAGGATTTCTAACTAATTGGTAGCGGGAGAATTAAAGGCAGTATGAATTGTGTTCCCGTGAAGAATTTTCTGAAGCGCACTTTCAATTCCATGTTGTATTAGAGAATCATCCTTCTGAAAGTCTGTGATATTGTCATTTTTTGCTTTGTCATTTTTGTTTGTCGATATTGTCATTTTTTGCACTTTGTTTTGCAAACATTTGCTAAACAGAGTGCAAATCTGATTAGTGTATACGTAAAAAATCTGGAAAATTGCACACACAATTCTAAATGTCGTAATAATCTAATATATCTAAATAAATGTATATAAACATACAGGTTAATATATATATACATTTTTTATATTATAGGTTTATTTTGTTTTGACATAGAACTGTGTTTTTCCATAAGCTCTAATAATTTAAATATTTAATCAACCTGGTATTTTTGTTGACAAGACATAAAAATTATTTATAACTACAAGTTTATATTTACTTAAAATTTCCCTTTTGTTTATATATACATACATACATATATGTGTGTGTGTGAGTGTGTGTATTTTCTATAATTACACGATAATTCAAAGCTTTTCATAGATAAACTAGTTCAAATAATTTAAACAAAGAAAATAATTAAAGTATAAAGTAAGTTACTTGTTTGTTAATGCTTTATAATTGTGAATTATTTTTTAAAATAAAATTGCTTGTGCTTATAAATAAGAAACTTACATGAAAATTAATTTATCGTGTTAATTTCTTTAATTATTTATAATAACAGAATTTAAGCTGGTGTGAATATTAAGAGTAAACACAATTTTATTATGTGAAGTAACAGAAAACGTAGAAAAAGTGCTTGTATTGTAATGATTTTGTTAAAAAAATACTTTTATAGATTTACTTGAGCTTTTTGTTTAAGAAAAATTGTATAAAATTTAAGTTTTTTTAATATTTAATAGAATAAAATAATCACTAATAACTTTAATGTCATCACATCATCATAAATAACTTTAATGTGTGTGTGTTATTTATTTTACTATATATATTTTCCCAATTTTTATTTTGTACGATATTTTTCATTGTCATTTTATAATATATTGAGAATGTCTGACTTTTCTTAAATATATTTAAAATATAATTTCAAAATGTATTTTGAAGAAATAAAAAAAGTTTATGTATAAGTTTAATTTTATTGTGTTACAAAAAAAAATTTATAAAAAAATAGTATTCAAATTAATTAAAAATGTTTGCAGAAATTGTCATATAAAATGTTTAAAAAATACTTGCTTAAGTAGATAAACATATCCTGTGTAATTAATAGATAAAATGTTGTATAATTTAATCGGTTTCTTTCAAACATAATTCAAAAACCTAATCAGAGAAAAACAGTACATTTTAATCCATCATAGAAAGACAGAATAAATCCACATTTCCTAAAGTAAAAATATTTCTATCACAATATAAAAATATTTATAAGTTGCTATATATAATTTAAATATTCTAGTCTATGAGAAAACAAACGTTTGAAATATTCTTGCAAGAACTTATATATTATTCCAATTATTCTTTCTTTGTTCGACTACTAATAAATGAAGATGTCTAACCCATCTAGGAGTGCATCATTTTTTCAAATCTCGGGATGTTATTTATTTTTAACGTTACAATTCTCATTGGTCTTATTTTGCACCCACTCATTTAGAGCTATATACCAGCTTCTATGGCTGAATGATATTTTTATTGAGCAGAATATTCTGTTTCCATTTAGATAAAATAGCTTGCTAGTGAAAGTTTTCTTCGACTTCTACAAAATACCATCGTTGAAAATTTCATTATTCTCCGAATGTCTCGGGAATCAATAAATTTTTTCTAACATAAATGTTTTGAAATCAAGCTTTTTATTTTCTTAAACAGAAAATTGTAGTATTTCAGAAATATTAGTTGCTCT
Source organism: Latrodectus hesperus (assembly GCA_037975125.1). Classification (NCBI taxonomy): domain Eukaryota; kingdom Metazoa; phylum Arthropoda; class Arachnida; order Araneae; family Theridiidae; genus Latrodectus; species Latrodectus hesperus. The sequence continues at coordinate 43,522,290 of CM075859.1, read as the reverse complement.
TTACTAATTTTTATTCCCTTGCATTTTAAATTCTGAAAATGTTTTCGAATATTAAGTTTCATTTCTTCTGGTAATTTAAAATAATTTTTTTTTTTGAATTTCTCAAATCTAACTACTTAATACAGTTTACGATATTATTGTCAATAATAAGTTTAATATCTATTATTAATAAATTATTTAAAAATACATATAAATATATAACTGCAATACATTTTGTTTAAATTGTTAAAATTTATATTCAAACAATTTATATGAAGAAAGAAATTAAAATATAAAGTAAGTTAATTGTTTATGTTAATGTTTTAGAAATATTAATTATTATTTAAGTAATACTGTCAGATCTTATAAATTAAAAAAAAAAAAACTTAGATTAAAATTAATATATTTTGGGAATTTCTTTAAGTACTTATAATTACAGATTTTAACCTTGTGTTAATACTAAACGTAAACAATTTTATAATGCAAAGTAACAGAAAATATAGAAAAAGTGCTTGACGTATAGTAATTTTGTTTGAAGAAAATACTTTTGAACATTTTCTTGACATTGTTTAAGAAAGTTTGTATAAAAATTCAATTTTTTTTATGTTTATTAGTAAGATAATATGAATAATGCAATCATCACAAATAACTTTGTTTTATTTATTTCTTAAAAAAAATTATTATTTTATGCTTATAAAAACACACTGAAACCTTTCCAGTCTTATGATGAAATATTTTTCTTCATAAAATCCCAACTTAAATGTTTGTACTTACAGTAAAAGTGTACCATAAAAATTTCCTTCTTCTATTGCTCCGTCACAAAATATATAGCTTTGGCTATATCATTTGTTCAAAATAACTTTTTAATTCAAATATATTTAAATGGCCAGGATTTTTGTTGACCACATTTAAGATATAGCAATTTGAGATCAATCAGAAAAAGATATTAAAAGGAAACTTTGAACTGCATCAGGTTCATTTACAGTTAAAGGAACAGCAAATAATGCTACCACAGTTGAGAGAATTAGAAAGAAATACTTATAATTTGATTATTTGTATTCAATTTACCACATAATTACTATTTAAAAGTGCCCCATCTGAAAATATTGAAGATTTTTTTCATATAATATCATATAAAATTTATCTATATTAATACAACACTATTAAAATGCGAAATATATATTTTAATAATAAATATAAACAATAAGAAACAAATAAACTAAAACAAATCAATAGAGGCATTCAACCATGGTTATGTAATTAAGAAAATTATAATTTATTTTAATCAGCAAATCTTGTAGTTAAATAACGCATGTAACATTTACATTAATATTTACAAAATATTTTCCTTATAAGACAATTTTATATTCAGAAGGTTTTGTATAAACTCATCATAAAGTTTATGTGAATGATATTTTAAATGAAATATATGATATATATTTATATATTTCTCCTTACATTATGCTTTACAACTAAATATAAAAAAAATCTTTTTTTTTAATAATAATGAAATCAAAACTTTTATTACCTACATCACATTTTTATATTCTTCTTGGTTTGAAAATTGTTTATCATCGACTTTTCCGGTAACTTAAGATCATGAAACTGAAAAAAAAATGTTTTGTACAACTTACTGAAGTACTAAATTAACTACTCTAAAATTTTATAACTTTTCATATTAAATCAATTAAAAATAGCATTGAAATATTCTAAATTAGTCATCATGATTTTATTGCCTGTCAGAAACTCAAGAAATCATGAAATGTTTAATGAATAATGTTAATATCCATATTAATTGCAATCCTTCAATTAAATTTATATCACTGAAATTGAAGGGGCAAACTGAAATATGTATTTCTAATCATGTTTTTTCAATAATTTACACATTTAAGGTATGAAAGATTAATTACTTTGAGCCAATCTTTCTTGCTTTCACAAGCTAAAACTTTTAATGGAAAATATATGCCTAGCTTTCAGTTAAAAGCGAAATTTCTAAAAATAAGAATATGTACCATTTTAGTATTATTTATTATTAACTTTGGTTTCTTCAAAATGCTATTTAAGCAATTAAATGAGGTTTCATGTAAAAATCTTCGACAAATAAATCGAATGAGATATGAAATTCATGAATATTCTCTTTAGTTAAAAATTATTCCTTAAAAACATCAGAACTTGCTTCATCCGTATTCTAATTTATTTTCTACCACCAGAGTATCAGGAAAATCATAAGCATATTCAACTTAAGAAAAAAAATACTTTTTCAAAAATTAAAATAAAGTAGCTAACTATGTTATTTTTCTAAAACTTACAAAGCATACAGTTATAAAAAAGTGGAAATCCATGGGCCTTTAACATTTTTCTCTATCTTCACTGGTTACGGATACAGATCAAAATAAACATATTTTTAAAAGGAGTAAAAAGTTCAGATCACCATTTTGTGAAGCAAATATAGATCAGGCTGGTTGACATGTTTCTTTCTCAACTTCATTCTTTTTGTATCCCTACGACTTATTAGATTAGGGAATGCTGTTAAAAATGAACTTCAAAGCAATACATACATCTAAATTTGTGGAGAAATTGAGCCCAGGAAATGCTGAATTGAAATGCAGAAAAGTAACACTCTACTTTCCAGCTTTATCAGAATTCCGGAATGATGTTACGTTTTTTAAATTAATTTCTTTGCAAAGTAGATGAGTTTAATGAGTAATTATAGTGAGTTTAAATCAGCGTTGCTTAAGTTTTAAATTATTTACAAACATCGTTATCAAAATGTTGTTAGTAAATGTCGCCCGAGACAAAATCCTGATGCAAATTTGATTGTATTATGTGCAGCCTTTCTCTATTCTAACACAGAATAAGTATTTTAATAGATCTAAAAAATAATATAAAGTCTGTATTCAAATAGATAATTTGATGGAAATCGTAGTATGCGTAAGGCAATTAATGTAACTTGATATTTTTCATTTTTTACTTGTTCAAAATTTGCCTATAATTGTCCAAATGCAAAAATATCAAGGTTAATCATCACATTTCTCTATTGTTTTTTTATGAAGAATAATATATGCACATCATAGTATGAAAATATATAAAATGACTATCATTTGTTGATAATAATATTTATTTTTTAAGCCTTAATTTTTTACTTATTTTAAAAGATTAAATCTTTTTCACTTGAACTCTAAGCAGAAAATCCTAGATTATGAGTAAAATGTACTTTTAGAACCTCTAGCAGCAGCTCTTCTATTTCAATTTCACGTGTTAAACTGCGAAATTGCACTAAACCAATATAATTTACTGGATATGAGTTCCGTTATTTATATTTTGAAATTTTACAATGCAAAGTTGTTACAAAATTATTATTGGAGTGAAAAAAGTCAACAACAGATTTTATTGAGAAAAACATTAAAATTTTAATTCGTTTTATGTATGAAATGTTCCTTTTTGATACTTTTTCAGTAAAATAATAATGAAAAATAAAAAAAAAATATTATGTAAAGGTGAAATAAAAAATATACATTTTTTTTAAATTTAAAGCTGCTAAAAGTTTATTTTTTCAATAATTGCTTAACTAAAATTATTTACTTTATTTTTGATTTAATTTATTTTTATAGAAGTGGATAAATTATATATATTAATTTGATAGAAAAACTCTTTTCTTGAAACTTTTACGAATAAGTTTCTTAAAGAAAATAGTTACAAAAATTAACTTAATTTTGTCACTTACACCATAATGTGTCATGAAATCTCTTTTATGATATTTTTATGGTATTTATTACTATTTCACCATGGTTTATCACAACAAATAAAAGGTGTGTTTCTACAAGTTTATCTTTTGAGATGATTGTTTGGAAATTTACCTTCAAATACATATTTATGATTTTATTTCACTGTCTCGTCACACAATTTATGGAATATTACGGCCTCAAGACAATTCATTCTGATGGATAAATGCATCAGCTTTGAGGTAATATAAAATCGCTTATGAGACGTCAAATAAGAAGGTAAATTTTGTTATATGTTACATATTTGACATACATTTTTAATATTGAAATATTAAGATTTAATCGCTTCGATATCTGTTAATTCAGTGTTATGTAAATGTAATTCACATTAATTATGTATATTTTTAATTATTTTAATGTAGAATCCAAAAAAATAATATTTGTAATATATGATTTATTACGGTGCAATATAAAAAAATAAGCATCTGGTTCAGTAAAATTATGTTAAAAGAACTCATGACTCAAGG